>LR738712.1:71608582-71618582 GCA_902687465.1 Secale cereale
ATGATTTCATTTAAGCATTTATATAGTGTGATATAACCCAACCAAACTTCAACATGAAGCAAGCATCTTCAATCTTCACCTGCAACTAACAATGCTATAAGAGGGGCTGAGCAAGCCTACGTATAGCCAAGCAACGGTTTGCGTAGGTAGGGTGGTTAAACATGGCAATTGGTTACAAGTAGGAGGCTGACAAGAAGACATGGGCATCGAGGCAAAACTATAGATCGAGACTCTAGCAATAGGCAAAGATAGTAATGGTATCCGGGTTCGGTCATCTTGCCTGGGATTCCACAGAGGGAAGAAGAACGGATCCAAGAAGAAGACGGAGCAACAGTCGAGCGGATCCTCACAACTCCGGAACGAAACCGAAGCTAACAAGAGAAGCAACCGGAAAGAAAAGAAACAACACGGTAAACACACAAGCATCAACATGGCATACGATGCGCAAACAAGTATGATGCATGTCCGGTTTAAATATGCATGGCATGGCAAAGTGCACAACAAATACTACAAGTTAAGTGGAGATCAATATGCAACGAGTTGCATATTGACGAAACACCACATTAATTATTTAGTTGACTCTCATTATTAACAAGACAAGTTTAAATGTTTTTAGCATGGCAAGAGGTGAAGCATAAAGAAACTACACTATTTAGGCAATTTAAATGAGGCCGGAGAATAACAACAACATATCCGGAAAATCCTCATGAGCATGTTTAATAATTATAAGCAACAACAATTAACATATGATGTTGTTAACATGATGCGGATGACATGATCAAGTTTATGCAAGTTTTATTGAAAGGGTTGACTTAAGAGGAAGACATGAATTGTTTGTCACCGTGGTGGAAAAAGGGTGCCACGGCAACGATCCGAAAATGATGCAACACATCATATCGGTTCCGGTATCTCGTTAAGAGACCGGTGCAAAAGGTGACGAAGCGAGTCAAACGAGATGATGGGGTGATCCCGTTGCCGGGTTCCCACGAGTCGGTGACGAGGCAACCGAGGAACACGACAAAAGAGGGCACAACGGACACGAAGCACACACGAGGAGCATTTCATACAACACAAGCAAGCATCACACGGGTCACGTCTCGGGGTTATACCTTCGAAGTGTGCGTTTCGGGGCGGTTCGAGACGTAGAGGAAGAAGGCGTAGTTGTACACGGCCGTAGAGGAAGAAGTCGTTCTCGCGAGTCGTGGTACACGTGTCGTAGAGGGAAGTAGTCGTTCACGGGGTGTCGTGGTACTTGGCGAATTCCTCGTTTCCGGGCGACGGTAGTGGTACACGGCGACGGTAGTCGTTCGGGTCATCGATGTCGGGGTACTTGTCGCGTCGGCGTTCGTAGTGGTACTTGGGGGATCCCGTTTGCGACGGTAGTGGAAGTAGGTCGTTTTCCGGGCGTCGGTAGTGGTACTTGGTCGTGTAGTTGTTCACATCTCCAAAAGAGTACACGGGTCTCCTGTCCAAAAATATTACAGCAAAGGCACAAAACAAACAAAAACGCAGCATCACAAGGAGGACCACGGCGGACGGAGACGGGCACCGGACGACCTGCTGGACGGAGAAGCAAAAGGGCCCTCGGGCGCATCGGGACCGGGCGGCTCGGCGCAGGCACAGGGAGGCGCGCTCCTGGAGACGAGGAAGGAGTCGGGGCGCGGCTGCCTGAGGACGGCCGCACGAGGTCGGTCGAGGCTGGAGGCGCCTCGGGGTCGCGTCGGGGCGGCCCTGCTGCTCCCATCGCTGGGGAGGCGGGGCCTTCCTGACCGGAGGGAGGTCGGCCGGCGGCTGCTGGAACAGAGGGAGGAAGGCGCCTCGCGGGGCAGGGACGAGGGAGGCCACGGAGACGGCGATCTGGCGAGGCGATGGCCGGCCAGGGGGCGAGGAAGAGGCCTCTGGCGCGGCTCGGGAGCCGGCGCTGTCGAAGAGGAGCAGGCGCTCCTGGCGCCCGGCGGCTCGCGGCAAGGAGGATGGAGGGGCCACGGAGGGAGGCCGTCGGGCTGCTGCAGAGGCGAGGCTCGGGCGCCTGCCGCTGGACGGAGGGGAGGCCGGCGCTCGGGGCCACAGGGAGGAACGGAGGGAGCACGGTCGCGACGAAGGAGGGTCGAGGAGAGGGTTCGTGCGGCAGAGGGAGATCGAGGGCTCGGGAAGGGATCGAGAGGAGGAGCGGGAGCGTGGGATGCGGGACTTGTGCGAGCGAGGCAGAGCGGGGTGAGCGAGAGTGGCGGCGCTTGCGGGAGACGAGGGAGCGACGGGAGATGAATTAGGGTTCGGCCTTGGCTCGGGCTGGTCGGGCCTAGCTGGGCCTGAGGCTGGGAGGTGGCCTGGGCCGGAGTGGCCTAGGAGGGAAGGAGGAGAGGAGGCTTGGGCCGAAGTGGCCTTGGGCCTAGAGGAGGCGCTGCACTATCTTTTATTAGATTTTGCAGATAAAAACAAAGAGAGAAAAAGAGAAAGAGGAGGACGGTTAGGGCAAGAATTAGGTCAAAGGTTATTTTTCCCGGGCTCGTAAAAATGAGCACGACCGGAGAAAAAAAAAAGAAAGGCATGAACGGATAAATAATTCAAACATATTTGAATATAATTCAAATAGGTTTGAACTAAGACGAGATTATTGAAGTGTCCAAAAATGTTCAAATTTTTGGAGGAACCTCGAAACAACGGAAAAGAATTATTGGCAAGATTTCGAAGGTGAAACTCGAAGTGAAAGGCAATGGGGAAATTATGCACGTGTGTTATGTTGATTCCGAAGCAATGGAATATTTATTAATATAGCTCCATATTTATTAGGAGGCTTTTATATGTTATAAAGAGAAGCCATCTTCCCTCGATTTAAATGGACCGAAGGCCCACACGAATTATTTAGGTTGAGATGCAAAAATAAAATATGACATGATGGCATGATGACATGATGCAATGCAAAAATAAAAACACAAGCAAAAGAAACACACGGGCAACCCGGAACATCCGGAATCTTCTGGAACCTTCTGGAATCTTCTGGGACGTCGGTCTCGGGCGTCACAACTCTCCCACACTAACAGAGGATCTCGACCCGAGATCCTAGAGATATCACCGGGTAAAAACGAAAGAGGAAGAGGTAAAACAAAGTTGCTTCTTTGACAGACGAGTGAAACCAAAGAACCTTGAGAGGTTGAACAAGCTTGAAAGAAAGAATACAACGGAGATGAACGAAGTTAAGAGCACTCCGGTAAAAGGAGGAACAAGGAGTATTAAGAGAACCTTGGAGGTTGAAAGACATGAACCAAGAGCTCACGGACCAAAAGAATATGGAACTGCAAGGGTATATTCAAGGAATAAGAATGACAGAATTTGGACAACACTCCGTCTGAAAATGGAAGGAATTGAACAAGAACTAGAGAAGATGGATGATAGTTGATGAAATCAATAGCATATAACCTCCGAAACAATTAAAAGAATGGCACAAGGGTAAGAAAGATTCAGACAGCACTCCGGTTAAGAGACAGGCAAAACATGAAAAGATGAGGGAACTAGAATTAAGAATACAACACTCCGGTTAAATGATAAGCAAGGGAAAGAACATGATCTCGATAAAACGAGATGATGGTTAAAGAGAGTAACATCACAAAGCCTCCGGAATGAAAGAATAGAATATAGATCGTTGGGAAGAAAGAACGGAGAAGAAAATGACAACTTCACTCAAAATGAATTTGAAAGAGCATCCTTACGAAGAAGGTTGAACGGAGTTGTTGGAAATTCAACAACGAAAGAATAAGCTTGATGTGGGCTTATGGAAAACATCTCAAAATTAAGAGGTGACAACCAGCCACTAACTTAAACAATTGATTGGATTGAGATCAACAAGGAGACGATAAACTTATTTCACCGGAATGATAAATGAAGAACTTGGATCATTTATAAGCACCACAATAGCAACAATCCTTAGGGAAAGCTTTTAGGTGAAATACAACCCAAGATAACTCCAATGCATAGATTGAAGGGTTTGAAAAGATCTCCTGAACAAAGAAAAAGATGGGTTTAAATATCTCAATCTTGACAACTTGTGAATCATAAAACATGAAGGAATTGTCAAAATGACATAACACCATCTGAAAGATAAGGTAGAAAGAGTTGCAATTAGAAAGTATGATGAAGAAAGCTTGAATTCCAACAAGAATGTTGATGAAAACTTCGAGGATGAATTAAAACATGATGAACCACCATGAAGAACTCCCGTAATGAAAGCATGAGAAGTGAAAGATGAAAAGAATAAGATTCGAGGCCTGCGATGAATTAGATTGAGGTTGAAATGATATAATTCAAATAACTTGAAGCTCCGGAAAACAAGATGAAGAATTTAGAACTGAGAATATGATATGATGAACAAGCTCCGGACAAAAGAATTAAAACACCTTGAAGGAATAAGAATAAGAATTATGTCATGCATCTCCTTCACCAATTTAAATTGATGACAACCAAAGGATTTGGCATACTACTTATTCTCGTTGGAAAGAATTAAAGAGAGATCTAGCACAACCTTGGGTAAAACTTCAACGAACCACCGGTAGGATTGTGAAAAGAACAAATGAATTAAAATGATAACAACGGAAGAGTAAACTTGAATGAACCACCGTAAAAAATAAGGAGACGAACGAAGAGACCTCAATGAAGAATATTTGGAGGACGAAGTTGAAAACTGAGAACGAAGAATCTTCTGAAATGATGGCCTTCGGAGGATCACAATGAGAAGAACTCAAGAATTGCTCTGAAGGGGCATGAAAACAATTCCCACAATCGAAAACAATTATGAGGATGGCATGAAGCTAGAATCACAACTCATCAAGAGAACGGGTCAAAATTTAAGAGAAACTCTACTCCGATCTCCAAATGTTGAGAATGAAGACGAGAAATGCCATAAGAATTGTTGAGCACTCCGGAATGAAGAATTAAAAAGGTTGAACCAATGATGAAAAAGAATTTGAAGCGATCTTGGAGAAGGCATGTGACTGATGGGGATCATTCTTACGTCACACTTTGAAAGAATTAGAGTATAACTCCAGAAAATTAATTAGAAGAGTCAGGTAAGATCCTGGAAAAAGACCTGTGGGTTAGGGCCCACTCAAAAGAATTCACCGTTGGAAAAAGATTGCTTAAGAGATATTGCACCGGTTGAATTAAATGACCTGAGTAAGATAGCAATCTCAAAATAGCTTGAACGGGTTAAGAAAGGAATTATGAATCTTCAGCACTCCGGATATGAATAACAAGAGGAGAATGATTAATTGGTGCACCGGAATAAGAAAGCATTATGAAATGAGGAAAAGGATAAGATCAACATCGAAATCTTGAATTACATTCACCGGAAGAATTAGAGAACAAAAGAATGATGAACTTGAAGCTCTTGAGCATCTTCACGATAAAATCACCGGATAAGAACATTGAAGTTAAAGAATGAAGAAATATCACATGAATAAAATGGATACTTCATCTGAGAATTTCTGGCTCCATAAAGAAAAAGGGTGGGAGGGTGGGGAAAACAAAGACAACTTGAGATGAACAAAATGGACACCGGTTGAAAAAGAATTAACATGACCATCTTGATGATCAAGAAGAATTAGCACTCCCATAGAAATATGAGAACACCAATTAGGAAGGTTATGGAATCAACATTTGACATCGAAGCAACTCGAATACCAAAATCAAAACAAGAACAAAGGGTAGATGTGTAGCAACAGAATCTTCACAATATCATCCGAACAGAGGATTGAACGAATGAATTCCGCAGGTACATCAGCTTGACGAGAAGCCACTTGGAGAACAAAATAAATAAAAAAGGAACAAGGATCAGATGGAACAAATACAAGATAGAAGTTTCATCCCACATCTTCGTGCTGAAAGCTCATGGAACGTGTTACAAAAGGGTTTTGCAATCCCCGGATCAGCATAGCCAAGGACCCTTTAAGATGCAACTCCCGATCAGAACAAGTCCATAAAACCACTTCACTCAATGTAGAACCCCAAACTTCATATCGAGCATCCGTTGGAAGAATGCCTAGAACTACTAGATGAACCCACCTATAGATTTCCGAAAGATTCCAGTTATGCAATCAGGTGTTGGGGATACACGGGAAGCACCGCGCAATCAACTCTAAACCTACATCCAGGTGTATCCATCCTTCAACACATAACCAGTCTTTCTCGGAAACTGTGTACCTCGGACCTTCGAAAAGCATCCACTATAACAAGCTATGGCAATACTCTCGAACTACCTCCCCAGTACTGGGTGATGTCGGGGTTATCTTGCCACTGGCCGTATAGGAGAGATTTTCGATGTCGGCCGTCTTAAGTATTTAGTACTGCCGCGATATGCTTGTTACAACGATACCCCGAAGCTCAACTCCTCGGTAACAGGAGGCATCGAGAACAATATCCTTGTCACAAGAACATCGAAACAATCCCAGAATACTCGCGGGATCCTAAAAAAAATTTTGTGCAATTTTTGAAAGTAGAAGAGGTAAGAGTAGACGTCAGGAGTCCTCACCAGAGAGAAAGGGGAAGAGAAGCAAAGAAAACCTACTCTCCGATATAATATAGGACTCAAAAAGTTTTCCAGTGTGTGCCTAGACTCAACCGTCAACGATTCGATCAATCAGTGGGGGCTTCTAGGTCGGAGAAGGCTCTGATACCAACTTGTAATGCCCAGGATGGGACTATACCTCCTACGTGTCGAGGCACGACTTAAAGGTATAAACCCATCCTAGAATGATCTCAAGTTTTGGTATCTTTGCACAACTCATGTAAAAGAGGGATTAAAATGCAAAAGGAGATAGTTGGCTTACACTCGCCACTTCACACAAAACATTACATAAGCAATACATTCAGAACATCACAACCCGACTACGGGTGAAGATCCAAAGAAAGATACCAAAACAACACAAAGCCACAGGTCAGGATCGAATCCTAGTAGAAACCACGACTGAACATCGAAACGTCACAAGCAAACGGCCACACTCTTCAACGAGCTCCCGGTGAAGCTTTGAACCAGCTCCTGCATCGAGCTCGGCTGAACCTGCATCTGGTGTGGTGAAGTAACTGTGAGCCACAGAGGACTCAGCAATCCCGTTCCCGGGTAACAAGACTATTTAAGCCTTGGGTGAGGACAAGGCTGAAGAAAGAAATATGAGGTGAAGGAACAAACAAGAGTCTGCAGCAGCAACTAGCACTAACTTACGTAAAAGAGAGCGAGAAGAGAAGTGCCTCGGTCGAAAGATGATCACGAAGTGATCCTAACTAAAGCCGGTCAATCATAACCCCACCGTGTTCAACTCCCGAATCCCTATTCGGAAATTGACAGTCACGGTACACACGCTGGTAGTGTATTGTAACATTGTGTCAAGTTATCTACAACCGGAATTAACAAGCTCCCATCTGCCACATAACCGCGGGCACGGTTTCGAAAGTTCAAACCCTGCAGGGGTGTTCCAACTTGACCCATTACAAGCCCACGATCCGCGGAGTCGCAACTCCATAGTTGGGAAGGCCCGAGTATTCTCGGAATCCCGTGCTCAAGTTAAACCGAACTAAGGTAAGGCTAATCCAGCAAATCCTCCCGGCGTGTCGACACCCTGATAGTAGCCGCGCGTATCTAGGTCTCAGGACACGACCGGATGGGTGATGCTACAGGACCCAAACCTCGAGTTTCCCCGTGGTGGTTCCCGCAGGACCCCCGTTTGGGACCAACACCATCGGCACTGGCCCCCCCTGCTATGTAGAAATAAAGGATCCTCGAGGGAGCGACCCTCTATGCAAATTTAATTAATTAATTAAGTTGTTATTATGAGGCAAATAGTACCAAAAGTTGGGACTTGCTGGAAAAGACTTAGCACTTAGCGGTTTATCAAGGGGGTCCCATACACCCCAACCGTGTTAGGAACGCATAATCAAGGAACATAACACCGACTTATACGGATCCTAACGGCATGAGTGGAACAAAACACCAAGCAAAAGGCTTAGCCTTCCACCCTGCCAGTATATAGATGATTTCATTTAAGCATTTATATAGTGTGATATAACCCAACCAAACTTCAACATGAAGCAAGCATCTTCAATCTTCACCTGCAACTAACAATGCTATAAGAGGGGCTGAGCAAGCCTACGTATAGCCAAGCAACGGTTTGCGTAGGTAGGGTGGTTAAACATGGCAATTGGTTACAAGTAGGAGGCTGACAAGAAGACATGGGCATCGAGGCAAAACTATAGATCGAGACTCTAGCAATAGGCAAAGATAGTAATGGTATCCGGGTTCGGTCATCTTGCCTGGGATTCCACAGAGGGAAGAAGAACGGATCCAAGAAGAAGACGGAGCAACAGTCGAGCGGATCCTCACAACTCCGGAACGAAACCGAAGCTAACAAGAGAAGCAACCGGAAAGAAAAGAAACAACACGGTAAACACACAAGCATCAACATGGCATACGATGCGCAAACAAGTATGATGCATGTCCGGTTTAAATATGCATGGCATGGCAAAGTGCACAACAAATACTACAAGTTAAGTGGAGATCAATATGCAACGAGTTGCATATTGACGAAACACCACATTAATTATTTAGTTGACTCTCATTATTAACAAGACAAGTTTAAATGTTTTTAGCATGGCAAGAGGTGAAGCATAAAGAAACTACACTATTTAGGCAATTTAAATGAGGCCGGAGAATAACAACAACATATCCGGAAAATCCTCATGAGCATGTTTAATAATTATAAGCAACAACAATTAACATATGATGTTGTTAACATGATGCGGATGACATGATCAAGTTTATGCAAGTTTTATTGAAAGGGTTGACTTAAGAGGAAGACATGAATTGTTTGTCACCGTGGTGGAAAAAGGGTGCCACGGCAACGATCCGAAAATGATGCAACACATCATATCGGTTCCGGTATCTCGTTAAGAGACCGGTGCAAAAGGTGACGAAGCGAGTCAAACGAGATGATGGGGTGATCCCGTTGCCGGGTTCCCACGAGTCGGTGACGAGGCAACCGAGGAACACGACAAAAGAGGGCACAACGGACACGAAGCACACACGAGGAGCATTTCATACAACACAAGCAAGCATCACACGGGTCACGTCTCGGGGTTATACCTTCGAAGCGTGCGTTTCGGGGCGGTTCGAGACGTAGAGGAAGAAGGCGTAGTTGTACACGGCCGTAGAGGAAGAAGTCGTTCTCGCGAGTCGTGGTACACGTGTCGTAGAGGGAAGTAGTCGTTCACGGGGTGTCGTGGTACTTGGCGAATTCCTCGTTTCCGGGCGACGGTAGTGGTACACGGCGACGGTAGTCGTTCGGGTCATTGATGTCGGGGTACTTGTCGCGTCGGCGTTCGTAGTGGTACTTGGGGGGGTCCCGTTTGCGACGGTAGTGGAAGTAGGTCGTTTTCCGGGCGTCGGTAGTGGTACTTGGTCGTGTAGTTGTTCACATCTCCAAAAGAGTACACGGGTCTCCTGTCCAAAAATATTACAGCAAAGGCACAAAACAAACAAAAACGCAGCATCACAAGGAGGACCACGGCGGACGGAGACGGGCGCCGGACGACCTGCTGGACGGAGAAGCAAAAGGGCCCTCGGGCGCATCGGGACCGGGCGGCTCGGCGCAGGCACAGGGAGGCGCGCTCCTGGAGACGAGGAAGGAGTCGGGGCGCGGCTGCCTGAGGACGGCCGCACGAGGTCGGTCGAGGCTGGAGGCGCCTCGGGGTCGCGTCGGGGCGGCCCTGCTGCTCCCATCGCTGGGGAGGCGGGGCCTTCCTGACCGGAGGGAGGTCGGCCGGCGGCTGCTGGAACAGAGGGAGGAAGGCGCCTCGCGGGGCAGGGACGAGGGAGGCCACGGAGACGGCGATCTGGCGAGGCGATGGCCGGCCAGGGGGCGAGGAAGAGGCCTCTGGCGCGGCTCGGGAGCCGGCGCTGTCGAAGAGGAGCAGGCGCTCCTGGCGCCCGGCGGCTCGCGGCAAGGAGGATGGAGGGGCC
>LR738712.1:71618592-71641688 GCA_902687465.1 Secale cereale
AAGAAAGGCATGAACGGATAAATAATTCAAACATATTTGAATATAATTCAAATAGGTTTGAACTAAGACGAGATTATTGAAGTGTCCAAAAATGTTCAAATTTTTGGAGGAACCTCGAAACAACGGAAAAGAATTATTGGCAAGATTTCGAAGGTGAAACTCGAAGTGAAAGGCAATGGGGAAATTATGCACGTGTGTTATGTTGATTCCGAAGCAATGGAATATTTATTAATATAGCTCCATATTTATTAGGAGGCTTTTATATGTTATAAAGAGAAGCCATCTTCCCTCGATTTAAATGGACCGAAGGCCCACACGAATTATTTAGGTTGAGATGCAAAAATAAAATATGACATGATGGCATGATGACATGATGCAATGCAAAAATAAAAACACAAGCAAAAGAAACACACGGGCAACCCGGAACATCCGGAATCTTCTGGAACCTTCTGGAATCTTCTGGGACGTCGGTCTCGGGCGTCACACTAGGGGATGTGCTGTTGCCACAAGGGGGAAAACAACGGTGCTTGTGCCCGCAGGTGCAAGGATTGTTTACTTTACGCAAAGTTCTTTTAATGCAGTTGTCTGTTGCATTGAGTTTACACTATGGGTGGGGCTCGCAACTTAATACCAGCGAGATGTTCTGGATAGATATCTCAAGGTGGATGATTAGTAGTAGATATTGATGGATTTCGGTCTACTTATTTTGGCGTACCGCCCATGCTTTGAACCTCAACCTTTCTTGCAATGTAGTCAGCATTGGTTTGCGCTCGTGGTCCTGTCAATTGCCCAGCTGTAATTCGTTTACCTCACATAGCTGTTTTATCGTCTTTTGGGAGAGAGACATCACTAGTGAACATCATGTGACTCCGGTCCATATTACCATCATTGTTCACACCCGCTATTTACTTTTCGCCATTTACTTACTATTGCAAAACACTATCTATCACTACTATCATTTGCTTTTAACCCTTTGTGAACTACAAGGCCGGAGGGATTGACAACCTCTCTATACTCGTTGGGAGCAAAGTTATTTGTATCTGTGTTCAGGTCCACGTTGATTGCTAATTGCGCCATTAGCAGTTGACACCTACCTGTTGAACCTAGGAGTCTCTGGGGATTCGATCCTTGGCATCTTTGCTAAGGGAAAACACTTCCACAACACTGCATCTTACACCTTCCACTTGGGGTAACCAACGAGGGGTTCGAGGCCCATCAAGGAGTATTTTCTGGCGCCATTGCCGGGGACTCCACTCTTCAGGATAGGGGAGTTGCATGCTATCTTTTACCTTTGCTTTTTAGTCTTGTTAGTTTACCTTTCAGTTTCTGCTTTAGTATCCTTTATAACAAAATTACAAAAAAAATATTTTACCTTCTTGTTAGTAGTCCTATATGTTTAGCTAAACATGTTAGGATATGGTGCTCTGAGGGAATTAGAAGTTCTAGATTTCCATCAAAGGGACGGAGAAAATATGAAGAAGGCATGGGACAGAATTTCTGACGCACATAGGAGAATTATGCCTTGGATACCTATAAAAATTGTGCTTAGGAATTTTTACCAGGGTCTTTTAAAATGGTGTAAATACTCTCTTGATATTATAGCCGAGGGAGATTTCCTAGAGTGTGATGAAGCTAGAGCTCTTGAAATTATACATGGTCTATCTATTTACTTTGTTTATGATCATAATTTTGATACTGTCATAGATAGACTTGCTACTATTGAAAAGAGAATGGATGCTCTAGACTTAATGAAGGTAGAGGAACCCAAACACAATAAGAGAGATATTTTGGAAATAGATAATGACTGGGAGCCTCTTGTTAGGATTAGTATCTCTAATCAAGACTTCCTTGCTTATTGTGATATTGGATCTATGGTTTCTACTATGCCAAAAATTGTTCATGATTCTTTAAAATTTAACATGGATAGATTATCATCTTATCATGAACATACTAATGGAGATATTTCTGAAATCCAGGGAAGAATAAAAGATGTGCCAGTCAAATTCCTTAAAGGGATTGCAATGGTTGATTTCTTCATCATGGAGCCAAACCAAGGAAATATAGTGCTTGGAAGGGACTTCCTCCAAGCGGTAAAAGGCTTCATCGATATAGGTAAGGGACAAATCCGCTTACGCGGGAAGGCAAAAGGTGTGTACCCCTTTCCTAGAAGGAACAAGAGTGAACTTGTTGAGGAACCTTATGAATCAATTTATAACTCGATTATTATGATGGTTATTGATTCCTCTATGCATTATGCCTAGCTTAAAGGCATAAAAGTAAGCGCTTTTGGGAGGCAGCCCACATGAATAAATTTTTTGCTTTTGTTGTGTCTTGATGTTGTTTACTGCTGTAGCATCATCATTGTATCTCTACTTTTCATATTTGTGCCAAGTATAGCCTCTGATTGCTAGAAAGTTCAAAAGTTGTGAGGTGCTGTCCAGGAAACAGATTCTGTCCTTGGATAGAAAAATTCGTATAAAATCACCAGATCATCTTTTTGGTATGAATTGTTTCGACAGCGTTCTCTATATAATTGTCTTTCGTGCGTCTGTTCTGAGTTTTTTGATTCGAGTTGCAGAAGTATCCCGAACAGATCAATTACTACCTGCTGTTCTGTTTTTCACAGATTCTGTCATGTTTTGCCTTTCCTTCAGTTTGCAAACCAAGAGCTTGCTTTTTCTTTGCAAAAACCTTTTGGCAATCTTGAGAAACAGTAGAACTTCAAGAATATCTTTATTTCCAGCAAGGTATAATTATTTTATTAAGGGTACTAACCTCGCTAATCAGATTATGATGAGTTATGTATGAAGGGAGTTTTCAAGTGTGCGAGGGAAGATGATAAAAAGATTCAGGAGTGTCAAACGCTCAAGCTTGGGGATGCCCCCGTGCACCCCCAAGAAATATTCAAGGAGACTCAAGCGTCTAAGCTTAGGGATGCCCCCGTGCATCCCCTTCTCCATCAACATTATCAGTTCGTCTTTCGTTCCGCTATATTTTTATCACTTCATGTGTTATGTGCTATGCTTGGAGCGTCTTGCTTTTAGTTTTCTTTTTAGTTTTTCATAACGAGTCGGAACTCAGCATTCCTTAATGTGGGAGAGAAACACGCTCCACTTCTACCTAGAACATAACATAGAATTTTCATATCTATCTTTGCTGTGTGTGTTCTTTGTCTTTTAATAGCTACTATCATGCTCTTCTCTTAGTATTCATGCTTATCTTTTCAAAGAGCTTTTGTTTAGTTTGTTGCTTGAACTCTCTTTAATTACCATGCTCACCTTATTAAGAGAGTTTGCTTCCGTTGCATTGGTTAATATGTCTATGATAAGGATGCTACGTGCATAATGGTGCTTAGTAGTTCAGGTTTCTTATGGTTAGTCTCAAATAGCTGGGGGATTCCCAATGTGTTATTGGAATACCAACTTGATTTGTTTGCCTATGATGTGGTATGGTTTAGTAATATCTTCTTTCGAGAATTTATTTTGATTGACTTGGCGTATGCTCACGCATATTTAAGACTGTAAAGAAAGTTTGTCAAGCCTTGATGATCTTTTATTTCTGAGTAGCGATATAACTGCCATGCCTGATTCAATGTTGCTTTGTCGCTCTGCATGATTATGACCGTCATTGCTCTTTTAGTTGGTCGCTCCCAGTCTTTTGCTAACCTCCACCTGTACTAAGTGGATTGACTGCTTGTGCATCCACATCCTTTTAAACCAGTTATGCCATACGATTCCACCATACCTACCTATATGTGGGATTCAACGCCACTCCAATTAATTACATGTGCTACCTTTAAAACCTTCAATCTTTGCAATATATAGCTCATGGGAAAGTAGCTTAAAAACTATTGTGGTAAAGAATATGTTGCTTATGTATCTTATTTCTTATAAGTTGCTCGCTGAGCGGTAACCATGTTTTTGGGGACGCCATCAACTGTCACACTTTTGTTGAATATCATGTGAGTTGCTATGCATGTTCGTCTTGTCTGAAGTAAGGGTGATTTGCCGTGGGTTGAATAAGTATGCATATTGTTAGAGAAGAACATTGGGCCGCCAACCAAAGCCACGTATCATGGTGGAAGTTTTAGCTTGGACCTTAATCCTCAATCTCTTATGAGAATATGCTTATGCATAAAAGAGGAGTCCATCATCTATTTTCTATGTTGTCCCGGTATGGACGTCCTCAAGTTGAGATCTATCAAAAACGAGAAATCAAATGCGATTTATCTCCTTGGACCTTTGTACAGGTGGCATAGAGGTACCCCATTGTGACACTTGGTTGAAACATATGTAATGCAATGATAACCCATGGAAATCCAAGCTAATTAGGACAAGGTGCGAGCACTATTGGTATTCGATGCATGAGGCTTGCAACTTATAGGATGTCTTATGCATGACACATATGAAGTACTACTACTGTTGACAAAATTGCTTCTATAAAAAGCTCTAGCACATAACCATTCTTTTACTTTTATGTTGAGTCTCCACCTTCTTTTAAAAGCACCAACTACTGAGAGCATGATTGTCATTCTGAGTGTAATGTGCATTGTCCCAAAGTAGCATTGTCTTTTGCATGATTGTGATATCGTTTATTTTGAAATCATTGTATCTAGTCATCACTTAAACCTTGAAGGTGCCCCTGCATTTATGTTTTGCATCACTAAAGGGGGCAAGATAGATATCACTTTATCATATTTGCACATCATGTTCATTACAAATCTTTTTGATGTTTCAGTTTCATGTTGTAAAACTTTCAGTCATTTGTGATTTTCTCTTGAAGCAACTTAATTACTATAGAATCATTGTCTCAGTAAGCTTTTGTCATCTGACTATGAGAAAGTCCTATATGGTTAAATAGCATGTCACCACAGAAATTATTCTTGTTATCATTTACCTACTCGAGGACGAGCAGGAATTAAGCTTGGGGATGTTGATACGTCCAAAACGTATCTATAATTGCTGCTTGCTCCATGCTACTTTTGGGTGATATTGCTATGATATTCATACACTTCCATACACTTTTGATCATATTTGGACTAACTTACTAATCCAGTGCACCCCAGTGCCAGTTTCTGTTTTCGGCTGTTTTTGTATTTCAGGTTTTCACGTTACGAGAACTGCCAGGAAAAATCCAGAAAAATTATATAAAAAATCAGCGTTCCGGAAACTTCCGTGCGTCCGAAGGGCAGCCGGGGGGGCCACCAGGGCTCCAGGCGCCCTGTGGGCGCGCCCCCCTTGGGCCGCGCCGGGGGGGCGCCTGGGCCCCCCGAAGCTCCCCCGATGCTCCCCTTTGGCATATATTTAAAGCGTCCTCCGAAACCCTCAGAACAGGAACTCTTTTCGCGATCCCATCTCTGTTCCGCCGCCGCCGCCGCTTCCAAGATCGGGAGCACCAGGAGAACTCTTCCCGGCACCCTGCCGGAGGGGAGGATCACCATCGGGAGCTTCTCCACCACCATGGACGCCTCCCGGATGACTCGTGAGTAGTCTCCCTTGGACCATGGGTCCATGACCAGTTCTCCTCCCGTTCTTGTGCTTCACTAATTAGTCCTCGTGAGCTGCCCTACATGATCGAGGCACATATGTAATCCTTATGATGTTGCTATGTTGAGTTTGCTGGGATCCGATGGATTATGAGATTATGTTCAGATTGATCTTGAGTAATATATTTGATTCACCTCTTTTATATTTATGTTCATAAGTAATTCTTGCATGTTCTCTGTTGTTATTTATTGCTTTGGCCAAGTAATACGTAGTGACTCCAAGAGGGAACGTTATGCTTGATTGTGGGTTCATGCCCCTCGATGACTAGCTTGAGTGACAGAAACATGAGTCTAGGGGATGTGCTGTTGCCACAAGGGGGAAAACAACGGTGCTTGTGCCCGCGGGTGCAAGGATTGTTTACTTTACGCAAAGTTTTTTTAATGCAGTTGTCTGTTGCATTGAGTTTACACTATGGGTGGGGCTCGCAACTTAATACCAGCGAGATGTTCTGGATAGATATCTCAAGGTGGATGATTAGTAGTAGATATTGATGGATTTCGGTCTACTTATTTTGGCGTACCGCCCATGCTTTGAACCTCAACCTTTCTTGCAATGTAGTCAACATTGGTTTGCGTTCGTGGTCCTATCAATTGCCCAGCTGTAATTCGTTTACCTCACATAGCTGTTTTATCGTCTTTTGGGAGAGAGACATCACTAGTGAACATCATGTGACTCCGGTCCATATTACCATCATTGTTCACACCCGCTATTTACTTTTCGCTATTTACTTACTATTGCAAAACACTATCTATCACTACTATCATTTGCTTTTAACCCTTTGTGAACTACAAGGCCGGAGGGATTGACAACCTCTCTGTACTCGTTGGGAGCAAAGTTATTTGTATCTGTGTGCAGGTCCACGTTGATTGCTAATTGCGCCGTTAGCAGTTGACACCTACCTGTTGAACCTAGGAGTCTCTGGGGATTCGATCCTTGGCATCTTTGCTAAGGGAAAACACTTCCACAACACTGCATCTTACACCTTCCACTTGGGGTAACCAACGAGGGGTTCGAGGCCCATCAGTGCCATCTGAAGGCTCGACTGATAACTGTTGTTGTAGGAAAACTCGGCAGAAGGGAGGCAATCTTCCCACTTGGCTCCATATGCCAAGACACAGGCTCGGAGCATGTCTTCGAGAATTTGATTTACTCGTTCTGTCTGACCTCCGGTCTGTGGGTGGAAAGCCGTGCTAAAAGACAACTTGGTTCCCAAGGCTTCTTGGAACTTCTTCCATAACCTTGAGGTGAACTGGGTTCCTCGATCTGACACAATATCCTTGGGAACGCCGTGAAGGCTTACGATTCTGTCAATGTATAGAGCTGCCAGCCAATTGCCATCATAAGTGGTCTTGACAGGAATGAAATGGGCCACCTTGGTCAAATGGTCGACTATGACCCAGATGGAGTCATGTCCTCTATTCGACCTCGGTAATCCAGTGATGAAGTCCATTCCGACTTTATCCCACTTCCACTCAGGAACCTTGAGTGGTTGGAGCAATCCGGCGGGTCACTGATATTCAGCCTTGACCCTTTGGCACACATCACACTTTGCAACATAGGTCGCGATCTCTCTTTTCATCCCGTGCCACCAGAATCTTTCCTTCAAGTCTTGATACATCTTGGTTCCTCCAGGGTGGATGGAATACGGAGTGTCGTGGGCTTCTTGCAGGATCAGGTTCTTCAGCTCCATCTTGTTTGGTACGCAGATGTGGCCTTTGTACCAAACAATCCCGTGCTCGTCCTCGAAGAACCCTGGGGCCTTGCCTAGCTTCATCTTCTTCTTGATGCCTTCAATGCTTGCGTGCCCACCTTGCGCCTTCTTGACTTCGTCCATCAGGGTCGGTTTGACTTCCAAATGATCCAGAAATCCAGGGGTGACCAATTCCAAACCGAATTGTTCGAGCTCCTTAAACAGGGCTGGCTGCCTCTTTTGAATTATGGCATTCAAGGAGCAAGCCTTCCTGCTTAAGGCATCGGCCACCACGTTAGCCTTCCCGGGGTGATATTGAACACTGAGGTCATAGTCTTTGATGAGTTCCAACCATCTTCGCTGCCTCATGTTCAATTCCTTTTGGGTGAAAATGTACTTCAGACTTTTGTGGTCTGTGTATATCTCACACCGTTTCCCTAGGAGGTAATGCCGCCATGTCTTCAAGGCATGAACCACTGCTGCTAACTCAAGATCGTGAGTAGCGTAGTTCTCTTCATGAGGGCGTAGCTGCCTGGAAAGGTAAGCTATGACTCGGCCTTCTTGCATCAGAACGCTTCCCAATCCGGTTCGAGAGGCATCACAATATATCACGAACTCCTTGTGAATATCAGGTGTTGCCAGAACTGGGGCGGTGGTCAACCTCTTCTTGAGCTCTTGGAAGCTCTCTTCGCATTTTGGCGTCCACTCAAACTTCTTGTCCTTCTTGAGGAGCTGAGTCATCGGCCGGGCAATGCTAGAGAATCCTTCCACGAATTTGCGGTAATAGCCCGCAAGTCCGAGGAAGCTTCTGACTTCCTTGACGGTCGTTGGAGATTGCCATTGGGTCACAGCTTCGATCTTTGCGGGATCAACTGATAATCCTTCTTCGGTCAAGACGTGACCTAAGAATCCAACTTTATGCAGCCAGAACTCACACTTGCTGAATTTGGCGTATAGTTGGTGCTCCCGAAGCTTGTCTAGGACCATCCTCAAATGTTGCTCGTGTTCTTCCTCCGTCTTCGAGAAGACAAGAATGTCATCGATGAAGACAACAACAAACGTGTCCAAATATTCCATGAAGACTTTATTCATGAGATACATGAAGTAAGCTGGGGCATTGGTTAACCCGAAAGACATGACCGTGCACTCGTATAGGCCATATCTGGTTACGAATGCCGTCTTCGGAATATCTTGGGGTCTGATCTTCAGTTGGTAGTACCCAGATCTGAGGTCGATCTTGGAGAACACCTTGGCTCCGCTGAGCTGATCAAACAGATCTTCAATCTTGGGAAGTGGATATTTGTTCTTGATTGTGACTTCATTGAGGGAACGGTAGTCAATGCATAAGCGGATGGTACCGTCCCTTTTTGCCACAAACAGAATAGGTGATCCCCAAGGGGAGGCACTTGGGCGGATAAATCCCTTCCTCAGCTGCTCTTCCAGTTGCTTCTTCAACTCGGCTAATTCTTTCGTCCCCATTCTATAAGGCTTCTTATAGATGGGTCCTGCCCCGGGCACGAGCTCGATGATGAACTCAATGTCACGGTCAGGGGGCATTCCCGGTAGCTCATTCGGAAAGACATCGGGATACTCACATACTACTGGTACTTGCTCCAGCCCAACTTCAGACAGACAGTTGACTTGAACGACTTGAGTGGAAGAGGAGTTGGGAGCAAACTTAACTTCGACTCCTTGGTCATTGGTCACAATGACAGTCCGATTGGCACAGTCTAACAAGCCTTGGTGCTTGCTGAGCCAATTCATGCCTAGGATCACATCCAAGCCTTGTGATCTCAGGACGATAAGGTCTCCTAGGAAATCTACCCCGTTAATGGTAATACTGACTCCCTTACAGCCTATCTTGGCTCTCATCTCTGCTCCGGGGTTTTTTACCACCATGGGGTTATTCAGGGGTGTAGGGGTCATGCCACTTTTTAATGCAAATCTTTGAGTGACAAATGAATGCGTGGCTCCAGAATCAAACAAGACAGTTGCAGGTGCTGAGTTGACAAGGAACGTACCCAGCACGACGTCCGGGTCTTCCTCGGCTTCTTCAGCAGTGACGTGATTCACACGCCCCTTCCCATGGTTAGGCGGGTTGCGAGGAGCTGGGTTCCTTGGTGGCATCCCGCGGCCTTGTCCTGGGTTCTGCGCATTGGGGCACGGGGCATCAGGCTTCTTGTTGGGGCACACCCTTGAGATGTGTCCTGACTGACCACATCCAAAGCAAGTGACTTGGTTTGGATTATTGATCTTGTTGCCACTGATACGTCCAAAACGTATCTATAATTTCTGCTTTCTCCATGCCTCTTTTGGGTGATATTGCTATGATATTTATGCACTTCCATACACTTTTGATCATATTTGGACTAACCTATTAACTCAGTGCACCCCAGTGCCAGTTTCTGTTTTATGCTGTTTTTGTATTTCAGTTTTTCCCATTACGAGAACTGCCAGAAAAATCCCGGAAAAATTATATAAAAAATCAGCGTCCCAGAAGGTTCCCGGTAGCCAGGGGGGCCACCGGGGCTCCAGGCGCCCTGGTGGCGCCCCCCTGGGCTGCGCCGGGGGGGGGGGCGCCTGGGCCCCCCGAGCCTCGTCTGGTGCCCTCCTTTGGCATATATTTAGACCGTCTCCTAAAACCCTCGAGACGGAAACCCTTTTTCGCGATCTCATCTCTGTTCCGCCGCCGCCGCCGCTTCCAAGATCGGGAGCACCAGGAGAACCCTTCCCGGCACCCTGCTGGAGGGGAGGATCACCACCGGGAGCTCCTCCACCACCATGGACGCCTCCCGGATGAGTTGTGAGTAGTCTCCCTGATGGGCCTCTAACCCCTTGTTGGTTACCCCAAGTGGAAGGTGTGAGATGCAGTGTTGTGGAAGTTTTTCCCTTAGCAAAGATGCCAATGATTGAATCCCCAGAGACTCCTAGGTTCAACAAGTAGGTGTCAACTGCTAACGGCGCCAGATATTAGCAATCAACATGGACCTGCACACAGATACAAATAACTTTGCTCCCAACGAGTACAGAGAGGTTGTCAATCCCTCCGGCCTTGTAGTTCACAAAGGATTAAATGCAAATGATAGTAGTGATAGATAATGTTTGCAATAGTAAGTAAAAGCGAAAAGTAAATAGCGGATGTGATCAATGATGGTAATATGGACCGGAGTCTCATGATGTTCACTAGTGATGTCTCTCTCCCAAAAGACGATAAAACAGCTATGTGAGGTAAACGAATTACAGCTGGGCAATTGACAGGACCACAAACGCAAACCAATGCTGACTACATTGCAAGAAAGGTTGAGGTTCAAAGCATGGGCGGTACGCCAAATTAAGTAGACCGAAATCCATCAATATCTACTACTAATCATCCACCTTGAGATATCTATCCAGAACATCTCGATGGTATTAAGTTGCGAGTCCCACCCATAGTGTAAACTCAATGCAACAGACAACTGCATTAAAAGAACTTTGCGTAAAGTAAACAATCCTTGCACCCGCGGGCACAAGCACCGTTGTTTTCCCCCTTGTGGTAACAGCACATCCCCTAGACTCATGTTTCTATCACTCAAGCTAGTCATCGAGGGGCATGAACCCACAATCAAGCATAACGTTCCCTCTTGGAGTCACTACGTATTACTTGGCCAAAGCAATAAATAACAACGGAGAACATGCAAGAATTACTTACGAACATAAATATAAAAGTGGTAGATCAAATATATTACTCAATCACAATCTGAACATAATCTCATAATCCATCGGATCCCAGCAAACTCATCATAGCAACAGCATAAGGATTACATATGTGCCTCGATCATGTAGGGCAGCTCACGAGGGCTAATTAGTGAAGCACAAGAACGGGAGGAGAACATCACATAGCTACTGGTCATGGACTCATGGTGCAAGGGAGACTACTCACAACTCATCCGGGAGGCGTCCATGGTGGTGGAGAAGCTCCCGGTGGTGATCCTCCCCTCCGGCAGGGTGCCGGGAAGAGTTCTCCTGGTGCTCCCGATCTTGGAAGCGGCGGCGGCGGCGGAACAGAGATGAGATCGCGAAAAAGAGTTCCTGTCCCGAGGGTTTCGAAGGACGCTCTAAATATATGCCAAAGGGGGGCACCAGACGGGGCTCGGGGGGCCCAGGCGCCCCCCCGGCGCGGCCCAGGGGGGGGGGGCGCCGCCAGGGCGCCTGGAGCCCTGGTGCCCCCCCGGCTGTACTTCGGGCGCAAGGTAGGTTCTGGAACGCTGATTTTTTATATATTTTTTCTGGATTTTTCCTGACAGTTCTCGTAATGTGAAAACCAGAAATACAAAAACGGCCGAAAACAGAAACTGGCACTGGGGTGCACTGGATTAGTAGGTTAGTCCAAATATGATCAAAAGTGTATGGAAGTGTATAAATATCATAGCAATATCACCCAAAAGTGGCATGGAGCAAGCAGAAATTATAGATACGTTTTGGACGTATCAACATCCCCAAGCTTAATTCCTGCTCGTCCTCGAGTAGGTAAATGATAACAAGAATAATTTCTGTGGTGACATGCTATTAACCATATAGGACTTTTTATAGTCATATGACAAAAGCTTACTGAGACAATGAATCTATAGTAATTAAGTTGCCTCCTGAGAAAATCACAAAGGACTGAAAGTTTTACAACATGAAACTGAAACATCAAAAAGATTTGCAATGAACATGATGTGCAAATATGATAAAGTGATATCTAGCTTGCCCCCTTTAGTGAAGCAAAACATAAATGCAGGGGCACCTTCAAGGTTTAAGTGATGACTAGATACAATGATTTCAAAATAAACGATATCACAATCGTGCAAAAGACAATGCTACTTTGGGACAATGCACATTACACTCAGAATGACAATCATGCTCTCAGTAGTTGGTGCTTTAAAAGAAGGGTGAGACTCAACATAAAAGTAAAAGAATGGTTATGTGCTAGAGCTTTTTATTTTGAAAACATAGAAGCAATTTTGTCAACGGTAGTAGTACTTCATATGTGTCATGCATAAGACATCCTATAAGTTGCAAGCCTCATGCATCGAATACCGAGAGTGCTCGCACCTTCTCCTAATTAGCTCGGATTTCCATAGGTTATCATTGCATTACATATGTTTCAACCAAGTGTCACAAAGGGGTACCTCTATGCCACCTGTACAAAGGTCCAAGGAGATAAATCGCATTTGATTTCTCGTTTTTGATAGATCTCAACTTGAGGACATCCATACCGGAACAACATAGAAAATAGATGATGGACTCCTCTTTAATGCATAAGCATATTCTCATAAGAGATTGAGGATTAATGTCCAAGCTAAAACTTCCACCATGATGCATGGCTTTGGTTGGCGGCCCAATGTTCTTCTCTAACAATATGCATACTCATTCAACCCATGGCAAATCACCCTTACTTCAGACAAGACGAACATGCATAGCAACTCACATGATATTCAACAAAAGTGTGACAGTTGATGGCGTCCCCAGCAACATGGTTACCGCTCAGCGAGCAACTTATAAGAAATAAGATACATAATCAACATATTCTTTACCACAATAGTTTTTAAGCTACTTTCCCATGAGCTATATATTGCAACTGAAGGTTTTAAAGGTAGCACATGTAAATTACTTGGAGTGGCGGTGAAATACCACATATAGGTAGGTATGGTGGACTCATATGGCATAACTGGTTTAAAAGGATGTGTATGCACAAGCAGTCAGTCCGCTTAGTACAGGTGGAGGTTAGCAAAAGACTGGGAGCGACCAACTAAGAGAGGAATGACGGTCATAATCATGCAGAGCGACAAAGCAATATTGAATCAGACATGGAAGTTATATCGCTACTCAGAAATAAAAGATCATCAAGGCTTGACAGACTTTTTTACAGTCTTAAATATGCGTGAGCATACGCCAAGTCAATCAAAATAAATTCTCAAAGGAAGATATTACTAAACCATACCACATCATAGGCAAACAAATCAAGTTGGTACTCCAATAACACATTGGGAATCCCCCAGCTATTTGAGATTAACCATAAGAAAACCTGAACTACTAAGCGCCATCATGCACGTAGCATCTTTATCATAGACATATTAACCAATGCAATGGAAGCAAACTCTCTTAATAAGATAAGCATGATAATTAAAGAGAGTTCAAGCAACCAACTAAACAAAAGCTCTTTGAAAAGATAAGCATGAATACTAAGAGCTGAACATGATAGTAGCTATTAAAAGACAAAGAACACACACAACAAAGATAGACATGAAAATTCTATGTTATGTTCTAGGTAGAAGTGGAGCGTGTTTCTCTCCCACATAAAGAATGCTGAGTTCCGACTCGTTATGAAAAACTAAAAAGGAAACTAAAAGCAAGACGCTCCAAGCATAGCATATAACACATGAAGTGATAAAAATATAGCGGAACGAAAGACGAACTGATAATGTTGATGGAGAAGGGGATGCACGGGGGCATCCCCAAGCTTAGACGCTTGAGTCTCCTTGAATATTTCTTGGGGGTGCACGGGGGCATCCCCAAGCTTGAGCGCTTGACACTCCTGAATCTTTTTATCATCTTCCTCGCACACTTGAAAACTCCCTTCATACATAACTCATCATAATCTGATTAGCGAGGTTAGTACCCTTAATAAAATAATTATACCTTGCTGGAAATAAAGATATTCTAGAAGTTCTACTGTTTCTCAAGATTGCCAAAAGGTTTTTGCAAAGAAAAAGCAAGCTCTTGGTTTGCAAAATGAAGGAAAGGCAAAACATGACAGAATCTGTGAAAAACAGAACAGCAGGTAGTAATTGATTTGTTCGGGGCACTTCTGCAACTCAAATAAAAAAACTCAGAACAAATGCACGAAATACAATTATATAGAGAACACTGTCGAAACAATTCAGACCAAAAAGATGATCTGGTGATTTTATACGATTTTTTCTATCCAAGGACAGAATCTGTTTCCTGGACAGCACCTCACAACTTTTGAACTTTCTAGCAATCAGAGGCTATACTTGGCACAAATATGAAAAGCAAAGATACAATGATGATGCTACTGTAGTAAACAACATCAACACACAACAAAAGCAAAATATAAAAATTTATTCATGTGGGCTGCCTCCCAAAAGCGCTTTCTTTTATGCCTTTAAGCTAGGCATAATGCAAAAAGGAATCAATAACCATCATAATAATCGGAGTAATAAATTGATTCATATGGTTCCTCAACAAGTTCACTCTTGTTCCTTCTAGGAAAGGGGTACACACCTTTTGCCTTCCCGCGTAAGCAGATTTGTCCCTTACCTATATCGATGAAGCCTTTTACCGCTCGGAGGAAGTCCCTTCCAAGCACTATATTTCCTTGGTTTGGCTCCATGATGAAGAAATCAACCATTGCAATCCCTGTAAGGAATTTAACTGGCACATCTTTTATTCTTCCCTGGATTTCAGAAATATCTCCATTAGTGTGTTCATGATAACATGGTAGTCTATCCATGTTAAATTTTAAAGAATCATGAACAGTTTTTGGCATAGTAGAAACCATAGATCCAATATCACAATAAGCAAGGAAGTCTTGATTAGAGATGCTAATCCTAACAAGAGGCTCCCAGTCATTATCTATTTCCAAAATATCTCTCTTATTGGGTTTGGGTTTCTCTACCTTCATTAAGTCTAGAGCATCCATTCTCTTTTCAATAGTAGCAAGTCTATCTATGAGAGTATCAAAATTATGATCATAAACAAAGTAACTAGATAGACCATGTATAATTTCAAGAGCTCTAGCTTCATCACACTCTAGGAAATCTCCCTCGGCTATAATATCAAGAGAGTGTTTACACCATTTAAAAAGACCCTGGTAAAAATTCCTAAGCACAATTTTTATAGGTATCCAAGGCATAATTCTCCTATGTGCATCAGAAATTCTGTCCCATGCCTTCTTCATATTTTCTCCACCCCTTTGATGGAAATCTAGAACTTCTGATTCCCTCAAAGCACCATATCCTAACATGTTTAGCTAAACAGATAGGACTACTAACATGAAGGCAAAATAATTTTTTTTTGTAATTTTTGAAAAAGGATACTAAAGCAAAAACTGAAAGCTAAACTAACAAGACTAAAAAGCAAAGGTAAAAGATAGCATGCAACTCCCCTATCCTGAAGAGTGGAGTCCCTGGCAACGGCGCCAGAAAAACTCCTTGATGGGCCTCTAACCCCTCGTTGGTTACCCCAAGTGGAAGGTGTGAGATGCAGTGTTGTGGAAGTTTTTCCCTTAGCAAAGATGCCAAGGATCGAATCCCCAGAGACTCCTAGGTTCAACAAGTAGGTGTCAACTGCTAACGGCGCCAGATATTAGCAATCAACGTGGACCTGCACACAGATACAAATAACTTTGCTCCCAACGAGTACAGAGAGGTTGTCAATCCCTCCGGCCTTGTAGTTCACAAAGGATTAAACGCAAATGATAGTAGTGATAGATAATGTTTGCAATAGTAAGTAAAAGCGAAAAGTAAATAGCGGATGTGATCAATGATGGTAATATGGACCGGAGTCTCATGATGTTCACTAGTGATGTCTCTCTCCCAAAAGACGATAAAACGGCTATGTGAGGTAAACGAATTACAGCTCGGCAATTGACAGGACCACGAACGCAAACCAATGCTGACTACATTGCAAGAAAGGTTGAGGTTCAAAGCATGGGCGGTACGCCAAAGTAAGTAGACCGAAATCCATCAATATATACTACTAATCATCCACCTTGAGATATCTATCCAGAACATCTCGCTGGTATTAAGTTGCGAGTCCCACCCATAGTGTAAACTCAATGCAACAGACAACTGCATTAAAAGAACTTTGCGTAAAGTAAACAATCCTTGCACCCGCGGGCACAAGCACCGTTGTTTTCCCCCTTGTGGCAACAGCACATCCCCTAGACTCATGTTTCTGTCACTCAAGCTAGTCATCGAGGGGCATGAACCCACAATCAAGCATAACGTTCCCTCTTGGAGTCACTACGTATTACTTGGCCAAAGCAATAAATAACAACGGAGAACATGCAAGAATTACTTACGAACATAAATATAAAAGAGGTAGATCAAATATATTACTCAATCACAATCTGAACATAATCTCATAATCCATCGGATCCCAGCAAACTCATCATAGCAACAGCATTAGGATTACATATGCGCCTCGATCATGTAGGGCAGCTCACGAGGGCTAATTAGTGAAGCACAAGAACGGGAGGAGAACATCACATAGCTACTGGTCATGGAGTCATGGTCCAAGGGAGACTACTCACAACTCATCCGGGAGGCGTCCATGGTGGTGGAGAAGCTCCCGGTGGTGATCCTCCCTCCGGCAGGGTGCCGGGAAGAGTTCTCCTGGTGCTCCCGATCTTGGAAGCGGCGGCGGCGGCGGAACAGAGATGAGATCGCGAAAAAGAGTTCCCGTCCCGAGGGTTTCGAAGGACGCTCTAAATATATGCCAAAGGGGGGCACCAGACGGGGCTCGGGGGGCCCAGGCGCCCCCCCGGCGCGGCCCAGGGGGGGGGGCGCCGCCAGGGCGCCTGGAGCCCTGGTGCCCCCCCCCGGCTGTACTTCGGGCGCAAGGTAGGTTCTGGAACGCTGATTTTTTATATATTTTTTCTGGATTTTTCATGACAGTTCTCGTAATGTGAAAACCTGAAATACAAAAACAGCCGAAAACAGAAACTGGCACTGGGGTGCACTGGATTAGTAGGTTAGTCCAAATATGATCAAAAGTGTATGGAAGTATATAAATATCATAGCATTATCACCCAAAAGTGGCATGGAGCAAGAAGAAATTATAGATACGTTTTGGACGTATCACTCCCTTGGACCATGGGTCCATGACCAGTAGCTATGTGATGTTCTCCTCCCGTTCTTGTGCTTCACTAATTAGTCCTCGTGAGCTGCCCTACATGATTGAGGCACATATGTAATCCTTATGCTGTTGCTATGATGAGTTTGCTGGGATCCGATGGATTATGAGATTATGTTCAGATTGTGTTTGAGTATTATATTTGATTCACCTCTTTTATATTTATGTTCGTAAGTAATTCTTGCATGTTCTCCGTTGTTATTTATTGCTTTGGCCAAGTAGTAGGTAGTGACTCCAAGAGGGAACGTTATGCTTGATTGTGGGTTCATGCCCCTCGATGACTAGCTTGAGTGACAGAAACATGAGTCTAGGGGATGTGCTGTTGCCACAAGGGGGAAAACAACGGTGCTTGTGCCCGCGGGTGCAAGGATTGTTTACTTTACGCAAAGTTCTTTTAATGCAGTTGTCTGTTGCTTTGAGTTTACACTATGGGTGGGACTCGCAACTTAATACCAGCGAGATGTTCTGGATAGATATCTCAAGGTGGATGATAAGTAGTAGATGCAGATGGATTTCGGTCTACTTACCTCGGCGTACCGCCCATGCTTTGAACCTCTAACTTTCTTGCAAGATAGTTAGCATTGGTTTGCGCACATAATTCTGTCAATTGCCCAGCTGTAATTCGTTTACCTCACATAGCTGTTTTATCGTCTTTTGGGAGAGAGACATCACTAGTGAACATCATGAGACTCCGGTCCATACTACCATCATTGATCACATCCGCTATTTACTTTCCGCTTTTATTTACTATTGCAATTATATCTATCACTACTATCATTTGCGTTTGATCCTTTGTAAACTACAAGGCCGGAGGGATTGACAACCTCTCTGTACTCGTTGGGAGCAAAGTTATTTGTATCTGTGTGCAGGTCCACGTTGATTGCTAATATCTGGAGCCGTTAGCAGTTGACACCTTCTTGTTGAAACTAGGAGTCTCAGGGAAATCGATCCTTGGTATTGCCAAGGGAAAACTTCCGCTACACTGCATCTCAAACCTTCCACTTGGGGTAACTAACGAGGGGCGAGAAGCCATCAAGCAAAGTTTTCTGGCGCCGTTGCCGGGGACTCCACTCTTCAGGATAGGGGAGTTGCACGCTATCTTTTACCTTTGCTTTTTAGTCTTGTTAGTTTACCTTTCAGTTTTGCTTTAGTATCTTTTATCGAAAATCACAAAAATAGTTATCTTGCTTGCTTGCTACTATGGGTTCCACCGAGAACACCAAGTTGTGTGACTTCACTAGTCACAACAACGATGACTTTATCTGCACACCTATCACTACACCTGCCACTTCAGCACCTTCGTATGAAATTAAACCTGCTTTACTGAACTTAGTCATGAAAGATCAATTCTCTGGTGCTGGAGATGATGCTGCTTTACACTTGAACAACTTTGTTGAACTTTGTGACATGCAAAAGTACCAAGAAATAGATGGTAATATTGTTAAGCTTAAGCTTTTTCCTTTCTCTTTGAGAGGAGGAGCTAAAATTTGGTTTCAGTCTTTGCCTAGAAACAACATAGATTCATGGGACAAGTGCAAAGATGCTTTTATTGGAAAATACTATCCACCTGCTAAAATTATCCAACTAAGAAGTAACATAATGAATTTTAAACAATTGGATAATGAACACGTTGCCCAAGCTTGGGAACGTATGAAATCTCTTATCAAGAACTGCCCTACTCATGGTTTGACTACTTGGATGGTTATCCAAACTTTTTATGCAGGCTTGAACTTTACCTCGCGGAACTTGTTAGATTCGGCCGCGGGAGGAACTTTTATGTCAACTACACTTGGTGCTGCCACAAAGCTTCTCGATGAGATGATGACCAACTATTCCCAATGGCACACTGAACGCGCTCCAACAGGTAGGAAGGTAAACTCTGTCGAGGTGATTTCCTCCCTAAATGAAAATGTTGACTTGATCATGTCTCTACTTTCGAAGCAATCTTATATTGATCCTCGTGATGTTCCTTTAAATTCTTTGATTGCTCAAGAACAAGTAGATGTGAACTTTATCTCTAGAAACAATTTTAATAACAATGCTTATAGGAGTAATTTCGGTAGCAATCCTAGACCGTTCCCCTCTAATTCTTATGGGAACAACAATGCTTATCCTAGCACCAAGAACTCCACTACTGAACTAGAGATTATGCTTAAAGATTTCATCACTACCCAAAAAGCTTTTAATAATAGTGTAGAAGAAAAACTAAACAAACTAGGTGATCTCTCTTCAAAGGTAGATTTAGCCAATGAGGTAGAATTGCTTAAAATTAGAACTTCTCCTCTTGAGGAGAGGAAGGTCACTCCTATTAATGCTATTCAAGTGCAAATTAATGAAAACATTAGGATGATGGCTAAACTTAAAGAGAGATGGGCTAGAGAAAGGGAGGAAGAAGATAGAATTAAGAGCCTTCCTACCCACCACACTGTTGCTACTATCCAAGTTGTTGAGGATATCCAAACTCTTAGCACCCAATGCACTCCTGGTCCCGATGGACCTATTAATGGTGATGCTATGACTATAGAAACTACCAAACAAGTGAACCTAAAGGACACCACTACCGCCTTACTTGATAGTAGTGACCTTGATTTTGACAATTGCACTCTTACCGAAGTTATTGATTTCCTTCACAAGATGTCTAGAGATCCCCGCACTAGCACGATTAACCTTGCCTTTACAGAGCATATCACTAATGCTCTTATCAAAGCTAGGGAGGAGAAACTTAGTGTAGAAGCCTCCATACCTAGAAAGCTAGAAGATGGTTGGGATCCTATGATAAAAATTAAGTTGAATAACTTCTCTTGCTATGCTTTATGTGATGTTGGTGCTAGTACCTCTGTTATGCCCAAAAGACTATATGATATGCTTAAACTAAAACCTTTTGATTCTTGTTCTTTTGGTGTTCGTCTCGTTGATTCTTCCTTAAAGAAACCTTTGGGGAGGATCGACGATGTTCTTATCATTGTCAATGACAACTATGTTCCCGTTGATTTTTCTATTATGGATATTGAATGTGAACCTTCTTGTCCAATTATTTTGGGACGTCCTTTTCTACGCACCGTTGGTGCTATCATTGACATGAAAGAGGGGAATATAAAATTTCAGTTTCCTCTCAAGAAAGGGATGGAACACTTCCCTCGAAAGAAGATTAAGTTACCTTTTGAGTCCGTCATACGGGCTAGCTATTCTTTTACTCTTGATAAAACTTGATCTCTATGCATTATGCCTAGCTTAAAGGCATAAAAGAAAGCGCTTTTGGGAGGCAGCCCAATGAATAAATTTTATTTTGTTTTTGTTGTGTCTTGATGTTGTTACTACTGTAGCATCATCATTGTATCTTTGCTTTTCAATTTTGTGCCAAGTATAGCCTCTGATTGCAAGAAAGTTCAAAAGTTGTGACGTGCTGTCCAGGAAACAGATTCTATCCTTGGATAGGAAAATTCGTATAAAATCACCAGATCATCTTTTTGGTCTGAATTTTTTCGACAGCGTGCTCTATGTAATTGTCTTTTGTGCGTCTGTTCTGAGTTTTTTGATTAAAGTTGCAGAAGTGCCCCGGAAAATTCATTTACTACCTGCTGTTCTGTTTTTCACAGATTCTGTCCTGTTTTGCCTTTCCTTCATTTTGCAAACCTAGAGCTTGCTTTTTCTTTGCAAAAACCTTTTGGCAATCTTGAGAAACAGTAGAACTTCAAGAATATCTTTATTTCCAGCAAGGAACAATTATTTTATTATGGGTACTAACCTCGCTAATCAGATTATGATGAGTTATGTATGAATGGAGTTTTCAAGTGTGCGAGGGAAGATGATAAAAAGATTCAGGAGTGTCAAACGCTCAAGCTTGGGGATGCCCCCATGCACCCCGAAGAAATATTCAAGGAGACTCAAGCGTCTAAGCTTGGGGATGCCCCCGTGCATCCCCTTCTCCATGAACATTATCAGTTCGTCTTTCGTTCCACTATATTTTTATCACTTCATGTGTTATGTGCTATGCTTGGAGCGTCTTGCTTTTAGTTTTCCTTTTTAGTTTTCTTTAGCTTTTCATAATGAGTCGGAACTCAGCATTTCTTTATGTGGGAGAGAAACACGCTCCACTTCTACCTAGAACATAACACAGAATTTTCATGTCTATCCATGCTGTGTGTGTTCTTTGTCTTTTAATAGCTACTATCATGCTTAGCTCTTAGTATTCATGCTTATCTTTTTAAAGAGCTTTCGTTTAGTTGGTTGCTTGAACTCTCTTTAGTTATCATGCTTATCTTATTAAGAGAGTTTGTTTCCGTTGCATTTGTTGATATGTCTATGATAAAGATGCTACGTGCATAATGGCGCTTAGTAGTTCATGTTTTCTTATGGTTAGTCTCAAATAGCTGGGGGGTTCCCAATGTGTTATTGGAGTACCAACATGATTTGTTTGCCTATGATGTGGTATGGTTTAGTAATATCTTCCTTCGAGAATTTATTTTGATTGACTTGGCGTATGCTCACGCATATTTAACACTGTAAAGAAAGTCTGTCAGGCCTTGATGATCTTTTGTTTCTGAGTAGCGATATAACTTCCATGCGTGATTCAATGTTGCTTTGTCGCTCTGCATGATTATGACCGTCATTGCTCTCTTAGTTGGTCGCTCCCAGTCTTTTGCTAACCTCCACCTGTACTAAGCGGACTGACTGCTTGTGCATCCACATTCTTTTATACCAGTTTTGCCATATGAGTCCACCATACCTTCCTACATGGTATTTACCTGCCATTCCTAACGGAGACTTGCATGTACCATCTCGAAATTATTCAAAGAAAAATGCATTCCTATTTTGTGCCTCTGTTGTAAGTCCATGAGGAAGTAGTAGTTAATTCATAATCTTTTTAAGTTGGACAAGCTTCACCCCGGGATTGCATGTATAATGTGCAAACCCATAATACGAGAAGGAACTGGCATTGAGTGCGCCCAGGTCAAAATTAATATAACAAACAAACCCTCCTTCACGCTTTGTTCATGAGAAATTAGAAAACTTTGGCAGTGATAAACAAAGGAGATTAAGAGGATGTGATCGTCCTCATTTGGGAGCCGTTCCTCGAAACTTGTCCATCTCAAGAAGTGATTGAGTTGTCTGCTAGCATTCGTTGACGAAACATGCATGATCTAAAAAAAATTATTATTACCTCTGTTTTAAAACCAAGAGCTCTGGTACATGTTTTGTCTTTGTTTCCGACTACGGGTTTTCAACCTTGCCAACAAAAGCCACGGTTCGAGAGTCTCCACCTTCTTTTAAAGCACCAACTACTGAGAGCATGATTGTCATTCTGAGTGTAATGTGCATTGTCCCAAAGTAGCATTGTCTTTTGCATGATTGTGATATTGTTTATTCTGAAATCATTGGATCTAGTCATCACTTAAACCTTGGAGGTGCCCCTGCATTTATGTTTTGCTTCACTAAAGGGGGCAAGCGAGATATCACCTTATCATATTTGCACACCATGTTCATTACAAATCTATTTGATGTCTCAGTATCATATTGTAAAACTTTCAGTTCTTTGTGATTTTCTCATGAGGCAACTTAATTACTATAGATTCATTGTCTCAGTAAGCTTTTGTCATATGACTATGAAAAAGTCCTATATGGTTAATAGCATGTCACCACATAAATTATTCTTGTTATCATTTACCTACTCGAGGACGAGCAGGAATTAAGCTTGGGGATGTTGATACGTCCAAAACGTATCTATAATTTCTGCTTGCTCCATGCCTCTTTTGGGTGATATTGCTATGATATTTATGCACTTCCATACACTTTTGATCATATTTGGACTAACCTATTAACTCAGTGCACCCCAGTGCCAGTTTCTGTTTTCTGCTGTTTTTGTATTTCAGTTTTTCCCATTACGAGAACTGCCAGAAAAATCCCGGAAATATTATATAAAAAATCAGCGTTCCATAAGGTTCCCGGTAGCCAAAGTACAG
>LR738712.1:71641749-71765995 GCA_902687465.1 Secale cereale
GGCGCCCTGGTGGCGCGCCCCCCCTGGGCCGCGCCGGGGGGCGCCTGGGCCCCCTGAGCCTCGTCTGGTGCCCCCCTTTGGCATATATTTAGACCGTCTCCCAAAACACTCCAGACGGAAACCCTTTTTCGCGATCTCATCTCTGTTCCGCCGCCGCCACCGCTTCCAAGATCGGGAGCACCAGGAGAACCCTTCCCGGCACCCTGCCGGAGGGGAGGATCACCACCGGGAGCTCCTCCACCACCATGGACGCCTCCCGGATGAGTTGTGAGTAGTCTCCCTTGGACCATGGGTCCATGACCAGTAGCTATGTGATGTTCTCCTCCCGTTCTTGTGCTTCACTAATTAGTCCTCGTGAGCTGCCCTACATGATCGAGGCACATATGTAATCCTTATGCTGTTGCTATGATGAGTTTGCTGGGATCCGATGGATTATGAGATGATGTTCAGATTGTGTTTGAGTAATATATTTGATTCACCTCTTTTATATTTATGTTCATAAGTAATTCTTGCATGTTCTCCGTTGTTATTTATTGCTTTGGCCAAGTAGTAGGTAGTGACTCCAAGAGGGAACGTTATGCTTGATTGTGGGTTCATGCCCCTCGATGACTAGCTTGAGTGACAGAAACATGAGTCTAGGGGATGTGCTGTTGCCACAAGGGGGAAAACAACGGTGATTGTGCCTGCGGGTGCAAGGATTGTTTACTTTACGCAAAGTTCTTTTAATGTAGTTGTCTGTTGCCTTGAGTTTACACTATGGGTGGGACTCGCAACTTAATACCAGCGAGATGTTCTGGATAGATATCTCAAGGTGGATGATTAGTAGTAGATGCAGATGGATTTCGGTCTACTTACCTCGGCGTACCGCCCATGCTTTGAACCTCTACCTTTCTTGGAACATAGTTAGCATTGGTTTGCGCACATAATTCTGCCAATTGCCCACTGTAATTCGTTTACCTCACATAGCCGTTTTATCGTCTTTTGGGAGAGAGACATCACTAGTGAACATCATGAGACTCCGGTCCATACTACCATCATTGATCACATCCGCTATTTACTTTCCGCTTTTATTTACTATTGCAATTATATCTATCACTACTATCATTTGCGTTTGATCCTTTGTAAACTACAAGGCCGGAGGGATTTACAACCTCTCTGTACTCGTTGGGAGCAAAGTTATTTGTATCTGTGTGCAGGTCCACGTTGATTGCTAATATCTGGCGCCGTTAGCAGTTGACACCTTCTTGTTGAAACTGGGAGTCTCAGGGAAATCGATCCTTGGTATTGCCAAGGGAAAACTTCCGCTACACTGCATCTCAAACCTTCCACTTGGGGTAACCAACGAGGGGCGAGAAGCCATCAGCCAGCACTGTTATTGGGGTTGAATGCTGGCCTTGGGTTGGCATACTACTGAGGCTGATAGTTGGTGCGAGGTGCAGGAGCTCTTGGTTGCTGATAGGTTGGCTTGACCGGGACTGACTTCCACGGGCGAGGCTTCTGATTGCTGGAACTTCCCTTGCTGACCATTTTGCTCTTGCGAGTGTCTTACAGAGCACGCCGCTTGTCCTCAAGCATGAGTGCTTTGTTCACCAGGTCAGGGAAGGTTGGGTAGTCGCACACGACAAGCGAGTACTGCAGAGTCTGATTGAGGCCTTCCATGAAGCGCTCCCTTTTTGCAGCATCAGTGCTGACATCTTCCGGGGCATACCTTGACAGAACACTAAACTTCTGCATGTGCTCTTTGATAGTGCCACTTCCTTGCTTCAGGGCTCGGAATTCACGCTTCTTGATAGCCATGATTCTGGAAGGAATGTGGGATTTGCAGAATTCTGCCTTGAAGTTGTCCCAAGTGATGTCTTGTCCAGCATGCATGACCTTGAATCCATCCCACCAAGCTCTAGCAGTCCCCCCCAAGGCAGTGGGCTGCATAAGCCACCTTCTCACGGTCTTCGGTGCATCCGACTAGTTCCAGCAAGTCCTCAATGGTGCGGACCCAGTCGTCTGCATCCAGGGGTTCAGCAGTCTCGATGAAAGTTGGCGGTGCATGCTTCTTGAACTCTGCCAACGTGGAATGTCCATTGCCATTCCCCGCCGGCTGGCGGTTGTTGGTGACAGCTTGAGCAATCAACTGAAGGGCTGCGGTGTTGGCTTGGCGTTCCTCTCGGAAAGCTTGGAGAAGCTGAGCTATGTCCATGTTCGGAGGAGGTGGTGGTGGTAGAGCTTGGTCGTTGGTTTGGTCGTGGCTTGCCTCTGATTGAGCGGATGCTCCGGCTTCAGGCTGCTGGGTAGAGGTACCAGTATGAGTTACAACAGGCATCCTGTTGGAGCGGTAAAAGGTCTCATGACTTGGAAGAGGGAAAGCAATATAGATGGGTGCCTAGTAAGGGGGTGGTTGTGACACTAATCAAATCATGCAAGGGCCGAAAGGGCCAAACACATTCATTAAAATTCAAATGGTTGATGTAGTCGTTTACATATTCCCGAAGGAAGAATACGACATACATCCAAACACAACAAAAGCAACACTAGATGGTTTCATATGAACCATACAAGGACTCGACTGCGCATGGGGATTACACGACCTATCCTACCGTAGAGGTCATGAACTGGCATATCCGAGTTGCGAATAATGCCTAAGCGGCGGAATGCTCGGTCGCGTATTCTGGCTCTTCTGGGTCTTCCTCCTTGTCTTCATCTGTCTGGGCCCCCTTGTCACTTGAGGGTGTGGGGGAGTGGAGGAGTTGGATACGATGGTACTTCGTCGGTGGTGCAGGGAAAAGCTTGCGATATTCCCTTGCCGTCATACGGCATCGCCGAGGTGGTTCTTCATCCTTGGAAGATACATCTCCGGAGGGCCTTCCGCCTCGGTATGCGATAGCGGACTGTCCTGGAGGCGCACCTTCCTTCTTGATCATATCTGTCTTCTCTTGTGCTCGACGAAGAAGTGCCTTGGTCTTGTGAAGTTCTTCTCGGAGCTTCATCGATTCCGAGGCCAAATCTTGTGCCAAGCTGTCGGCACATAGACTGAAGTAGGTCTGGAATCGAAGTGGAAGTCCTTCCTTCAGTGGAGGGGCTAGTGCGCTGCTCTCATCTTCACCTTCCTTCCAGTAAGGCAAGAAGCGGGTTGTCATCTTGGCTGCCATCTCCGGAAGAAGCTCGTGGAGACGGGTCAGTGCCTTGAGTGCAGCAGCCTCAACAGCGAGAGGTAGTGTTGCCATCTGGGGTCCCTCGAAGAACCAACTTGTGCGCGGATCGTTTGCCTTCACGATCACTTCCGCATGGTACTCCACCTTAGTGTCGCTAACCCAATGCTCAAGGTAGGTGAGGATGGGTGCTCGGTGGAACTGACACTCCCAGAGGCTATCCTCGAGAAACAAGGGAAACCCAGTGGTCAGGTGCTCTTCAGGTACAGCGGCCATCTACAAAGGTTGAATAGGAGAGGTTAATAAGCTGATGATATCTCAGGTTGGTAAGGTTTAGAAAAGAAGAGAGGTTCAGAAGGTTTTTTGAAAAGGGGTCTCATCTAACTAACGCCCATGCTAACTAAGGCTTCCTACAGTCAGGATGGCTCTGATACTAGCTCTGTGGGGACCCCGACTTAAGAGTCGAGATCACCGAATGCACGTGTACAGTGATCCCAGAGATCAATGCTCACTGAACACACAGAAGCTGAATAACAAGAGTCTTACATCCATACATACCGTCTTACACAAATTATGGCCATTATGGCCAAGTCTTACATAGATAAAGCCTCAAGGGCTGAATAGCAAATAACTCGAATAGCGGAAGTCTTTGATGATAAGTAGAACCCATGCCATCTGCCTTAACCCTACAGGTATTCTGACTGGGATAGCGTCCTAGTTCGCATGTTCGTCTCCATAGAATTCTTCTTCATATTCCTGTTACTCCATGCCTGGCCAATTAAATAACCAGTGGCAAGCCAATGAGTACTTTGAATGTACTCACAAGCAACCCATGATTTGGTTCAAGGTAACAATGCAATTATACAACAATGAGCAATCTAGCCACAAGCTAGAATAAATATTCTACCATCAAGTATATGCATCAATAAATTCACATAACCTCGAGGACAGGTTACCGATATCAACATGAATATGATTCAGCTCAACGAGTCAAGTCACCACCTTGACTCATCACACACACATACTTTCACCGATGTAGTAAAATTCTGGACATAGTTTAAGTAGCACCACCCAACTGTCCATGATCGTGGACACGGCTATTCGAATAGTTTTACACTCTGCAGAGGTTGCGCACTTTACCCACAAGATCCGGGAAGCTTTCGTGCCACCCACGATCCCGCGGTACCTCAAGTACTCGGGGGAAGCACCCGGTCATTATCTTTCCTTAGACGACACTAACATAGGGTCCACTCGTTGGTGCACAACCCTCGAGTACAAACAATAGATCATGGGACTAGCCCTATTTTCAATGTCACGCGTACACGAAGGGACCAACGGTGTGTCCGGTGCCCTGTAAAAAGAGTCATGGTCGTCTATCCAAACAGGACCCCGTCCCGGGAAAGACCTCAAGTCTTCCCGTCACTAGTAATGCGGGCACCATGCTAGTATCGGCCTAAGTAATCAATAACGCCCCGTCCCATAAGGGGTAGAGTGGTTGCACATGTTTGGTTGGGACGGTAGTCACACATAAATCTAATCCATCATTCCACCCATGCACAAGATCTTTATTGGCACATCACTTCTTCCTCAAGTGATGACCTAACTCAACATCACCCTCGGGCATTAGGGGCACCCGATGGTTTTTTTTGAAAAGAATGCAACCACGAAGGTTTCATGGCACTCATGCATCACTAAGCATCACTACTAATCATCTTCATTGCATCTATCACATATCAAGATCATTAGTAAAGCATGCATCATGTGGTGGTTCTCAACTAGGTCACCACCGTCATTCTTATTATCATGCATTCGGAAGTAAATGGGTTCCGAAGAACACAAGGGTATCATGGTCAAAGGGCTGCTTGCCTGGATTGGCTTGGTCTTCAAAGTCTTCAAATCCTTCCCCTCCTTCTTCTTCAGCAACCTCGTCAAATACGGTATCTAATCGTCGCAAAATAACAACGGGAAAATAGGACCACAATAAAAACAGAAAAATCAATGTGCTCAGAAAAATGTCAACTTATTTTTATTAAATACTAGAGGGAAAACTAAGATGGCAAAAATTCTTATTTTGAGTTTTGGAGTGGCAGAATGGGGTACATGAATATTTGAACAGAAGTTTTAATGTTCAAATATGAATTTAAATTTGAACAGAACAGAAAAGGTTCATGGACATGTGTGAAAATGACATCATTAAATAGGTTGGAATTTTACAAGTTTTTAGGAACTGGAATTAATTCATTTGGATATATATTTAATTCTGTGGAATTTATTGAAAATCCACAGAAAAGAAAAATGAAAAAGGCTCTGTACCACTGGGCTAGAACGGCCACAATGCACCGGCCTAGGGCGAAATCAGCCCACCGCACGGCGCTAGCGCGCGCCAGGGTTTTTTTAAACCTGACGGGCGGGGCCCGGCGTCAGTGAGAGGAGAGAGGAGCGAGGGTGAGGGGAGGCTGACAGGCGGGGACCGCCTGTCATCCCTAACCCTTCGGCAGAGAGCCGGCAAGCTCACCGGCGGCGTTTCCGGGCACGGCGGGGCGGGCTACGGGCAGGAATGGACTCAGCAGGATGTCGCCGTTCCAGTGGTGGTGGTGCGGGTCGCCGAAGGGGCCGGGTTCGCCGGCGGCGAGGACACGCGGCGGAGGAGCTTCGGGTGGATGCTGCTTTGGTTGATTCCGACAGCTGCAGAGAGGGGAAAGAGGGGGAAACGCATCAATGACGTGCTGAGGTGCTAGATCAAGTGCTAGAAGAGGCTGGGGCGGTCTGTACCGAGCAGGCGACGGTGAGCCGCCGCGGCGGAGCTCGAGCTCGATCTCGAGCTCGGGCTGGTCTGGAGTGGGGGCGAGTGGCTCTGGGGGAGATTGAGAGAGGGAGAGTGCTGTTGGTGAAGAGAGGAGGGGCTCGGGGGCCCTATTTATAGGAGGACAGCGAGGTGCCGTGGACCTGTGCGTCGGCAAGCCTCTGCTCGTCGCCACAGGGCACGGGAGGTGCTGGGGACGCGTCTGTGGTGTTTCTGGACGAGGTCCAGGGCAGAGGAGAGGAAGAGAGGGAGCGGGGGAAGGTTCTGGAGCTGTGCGCGTGCGAGGTCGACGACTGGAGCTCGCGGGCGGCCGGCGCGCGTGTGAGGGCGTCCACTGGAGGGAGAAGGAGGAGGGGGACAGCGCCGGGGGGAGTTGCGGACGCCGAGGCGCATCGAACGGCGCGAGGGGGGAAGCACGAGGTGGTCGGGGGCGATGGATTGGGCGAGGCTACAGTGCGGGTGCGCACTGTAGCGCGCTCTGGAGCGTGCTTATCGCATGCCACGGCATGCCGTTGGCTAACTGGGCGTGTCCGCCGTGTCTGGGAGGTCCAGCGTAGAGTAAACAAATCAGCTGTGGCCTTGGATGCTTTGGATGTCCAGTGAGAGAGGAGGGAAGCTGGTAGATGGTAAGAATTGGGCTGTCCAGCAAGGTAAATTGGGGTTTTCACCCTTCAATCATGGAGTTCTGGTCATGGGGGAGTTACTGGGGGTAGAAGGTAACTAGGTGAGGCTGTGGGAGAAAGTTGAGTCAAGGGTAATTAGTAAAAGAGGCCTAAACAGTGGTTTTGGTAAAATGGCAGAAGGTGTTTGATCATGTTTTGGGCAAGCAAATGATCTCCACTGGCTATGACACTTAACAGGATTAAATGGCATATGGAATTAGGGTGCTCCACCAAATTTGGGCTTGTTTGAAGAAACTTGCCAATGTAACTTTGGTGAACCCTAGAAATCAACAGAAATGGCTTCACCATGTTTAAGTCAAGCTAATCATCTCCCCTTGATGCACCACTTGGTGTAGTGTCATCATTTAGGGTTGTGATCATGCCCACAAAGTTTGAAGCCCCAGGTAAAAAGTTGGTAATGTAAAGTTGTTCAAATTTGAATTTGAACAGAAAGGGTTTTGGGGTATTCTGATCAAGTTACCCTACTCCAAGGCTTGTGCCATTTGGTCTAGATGCCTTATTAGACCATTCTAGCATGTGCACCAAGTTTGAGAGCATTTGGACAAGTTTGGCAATGTAAAGTTGCTCAAACTTCAGATATGGACAGAATGGTTTTGGAGGGTTTTGATGATGTTTTCTTGCTTCCCAAGGCATGGGGCTTGGCAAGATCATCAAATATGTCATGTATGACATGATAGAATTTCCCTGGAATTTTTAGAGAATATTTCCTTTCTAAATATTTCAAAAGCTTGAAATATCCAGAAAGGGTTTCTGAGGGATTAGCCCAATATTTTGAACATGACCAAGTGTTGAAACTCTTATATATGGACAATATATGTCCTATGAGTCTCCCTGAATTTTGGCAAATATTTTTGAAATACTTAAATAATTTATCCCTATTAAAGACCATTTCTGGCCTTAAGAAAAAGCTTTTAAATAAAATAGGAAAATAACTTTTAAAATTATACTTTTGTGGTTTCTGGGAGTCCTATGTCTACTAGGTCTCAAATATACTTTTTGAAATAATTTTCTCACCCTAAATCAAGCACTTGCAGTGCAAACCTCAATTCAGTGGTTTTTGGAATACTAAATTTTGAAAATACATTTTGGCCAAATTAATTTTATAAGAAAATACTATACTGCTATAAACACTTGGTATGATCATTGGGCAGAAGTTTTGGGTCAGGAGATGAATTCTACAAGAGGTAGTAGTTGACTTTAATGAGCACATGAAAAACACAGGAAGAAAAACTCAATTCCAAGTAAAAGCCAAATGCTGCCAAAAAAATTTGCTGGTCCAAATTTTCATGCTTTATTGATGCAAATGACATGTTACAAAATGCAGGGTGTGACAATTAGTTAACTTAATGAGTTAACTAAACTAATTAGAATTGTTTAGTTAATCTTAGACAATGACATGGGGGACCCACTGGTCAGTTTGACCAGTCAACAGTCAAACTTTGACTGCTGACTCAGCCCCCTGTCCCCACCAGTCAGCCCTATGTGTACATCTCTGGGTACACTTATGTGTACCCATAGCTTTTAACTATTTAAATTTCGAAATAATATTAATTCTAGAAAATGTATTAATTTTTTTGGAAAATAATATAAAATAATCTCTAACTCGGATGAAAAAGATTTATATATAAAAGTTGCTCAGAACGACGAGACGAATCCGAATACGCAGCCCGTTCGTCCGCCACACACCCCTAGCATAGCAAACCCGCAACTTTCCCCATCCGTTTCACCTATTCGAAAATACCTAACACGGAGAATACTTTCCCGGATGTTTTCCATCCTCGCCAGTATCACTTGGTACCGCGCTAGGTCACACGTAGCACTGCGTATTTCCATGTTATGCTTTGTGGTGCGATGCTTGCTTTATATTTATTGTTTCTTCCCCCTCTTCTCTCCGATAGACATCGGGACTGAGACCGCTGACAGTGCCACGGTGATCGACTGCGTCGACGACGACCCCTCCTTCTTGCCAGAGCAACCAGGCAAGCCCCCGCCCTTGATCACCAGATATCACCAATTCTCTTCTCTCTTATTCTTGCATTAGATTTGCTAATGTGATGGTTCGATAGCTCCTATTCTGTTGCATAGCATGTCATTGTTGTGACCACTGTTGATACGTTACCTGCTATCCTAATGCTTAGTATAGGATGCTAGTATTCCATCAGCGGCCCTACATTCTTGTCCGTCTGCCATGCTATACTATCGAGCCGTGATCACTCGGGTGGTGATCACGGGTATATACTATACTATTACATACACATGATGATGATTCAGAGATGGGGGCTGAAGGGGCAGGTGGTTCCACACAGGTAGTGGTGGGCCTCGGTTCCCGACAGCCCCCTGATGGTTACTTTGTGGCGGAGCGACAGGGCGGGTTGCGACCACCTAGGAGACAGGTGGGCCTAGCCCTGGTCGTTGTCCGCGGTTATTTCATAATAACATGTTTAACGAGATCTTGGTATTTGATCTGAGTCTGGCCATTGGCCTAGACACACTAACCAGCTACGTGGGAATAGTTATGGGCACTCGACGTCGTGGTATCAGCCGAAGCCTTCTTGACGTCAGCGACTTAGCAGCGCGCGCCGGGTTGGACCGCGTAACGCAACTTCCTTAATAATGGAGGTTGCTAGGTCTGCTCACCGGCCGCGTACGCAACGTGCAGGTGTGCATTGGGCGATGGGCCCGGACCCCTGTGCGCCTAGGATTTAGACCGGTGTGTTGACCTCTCTGTTGTGCTTAGGTAGGGCTGCGACGTGTTGATCTTGCGAGGCCGGGCATGACCCAGTAAAGTGTGTCCGGCCAAATGGGATCGAGCGTGATGGGTTATGTGGTGCGCCCCTGCAGGTAAGTTAATCTATTAGAATAGTCGTGTCCATCCGTAAAAGGACGACCCGGAGTTGTACTCTGACCTCATGACAACTAGAACTGGATACTTAATAAAACACACCCAGACAAGTTCGAGATACAACCCAGTGATCGCTTTCCCACAGGTCGACGAGGGGAGGATCGCCGGGTAGGATTATGCTACGTGTTACTTGGTGAACTTCCATCTTTTCTTTTCTACTGCTGCAAGACGGAGGCTGCGAGAAGCGAGGATACTTGTTACTTTCCAGCTACTCTCTTCTACTGCTGCAAGATGGAGACGGCCAGAAGCGTAGTCGTCAATTGGATTTAGCTATCCCCCTGTTATTCTGGCATTCTGCAGTTTAACCCACATATATTACTCCTTTACACAGATATCATTGCATATGTAGTGTAGATCCTTGCTTGTGAGTACTTTGGATGAGTACTCACAGTTGCTTTGCTCCTCCTTTCCCCCTTTTGTTCCTTCTTCTCAGTTGACGCAACCAGATGGTGGAGCCCAGGAGCCAGAGGATCCCGATGATGTTTCTACATGGAGTTCGGCTTCGAGGAGTAGTTAGGAGGTCCCAGGCAAGAGGCCTTGCCTTTTTTATCGTTGCTATATTTGTGCTAGCCTTCTTAAGGCAAACTTGTTTAACTTATGTCTGTACTCAGATATTATTGCTTCCGCTGACTCTTGTGTTTTCGAGCTTATGTATTCGAGCCTTCGAGGCCCATGGCTTGTAATATAAAGCTTGTATTATTTTAATTTGTGTCTAGAGTTGTGTTGTGATATCTTCCAGTGAGTCCCTGATCTTGGTCGTCCACATTTGCGTGCATGATTAGTGTACGGTCAAATCAGGGGCGTCACAAGGAGCGACGGTGTTGATGCCGATGTTGGCGACAATTTGTTGTTGATGGCGATGGAGGCGACGATGAGTAGCACCGCTCGACTTGGACTAAAGATGACCCGTGATTACGAACTTTGAGCAGTCGTGTAGAGCGCTTCCCAAAAACCTAATCCGCCCTCTCCCGGTGCATAATCGCAAGTACGAACGGTTCCGAAGACCTTCTCTCTCGCACGCCGATGCACGCTGGCATTTGAGATAGAGTAGACTATGGTGGTGCGCAGGTTGAGAGATGAGCCAAAACCCTTGGTCCTTGTAGTGATCGGTCGGGCCTACGACAGTGCCCTCACTTCAGATTGTGGTGGCAGTCAAAAGGTCTTCATGAGGTTTTCTCTTTCCAAATCAGGTGATTTACCTTGATGTGAGATGCAAATTATGGGGCGACGGTTTGACATAGAGGGAAGGTTGTGCAACAGAGGTGGTCGCATATCCCATGTAGTTACTGGGATCACAAAAAAGTGGTAACGATAACGCATAACTGACGTCGATGGTGGTGCCACTCAAGAATCCGATTTCGAGCTCCAGTGTTAAAGCCTAGGTCTGCCTTGTTACCTTGTTGCGGGCATTGCTCGCATATGCTTGGAGTGGTTTTTTAGCGTGAAAACCTAGATTATGGCCTTGGGTGGTTGGACCTGGTGATACGTCCCAAACGTATCTACTTTTCCAAACACTTTTGATATTGTTTTGGTCTCATTCTTGCATGATTTGGACTAAACTAACCCGGACTGACGCTGTTTTCAGCAGAGCTGCCAGTATGGTTTATTTGTGTGCAGGAAAACGGATTTTTAGGTATCTCAGAAAAATCCACGAAAAATCACAGAAAATCCACGCACCCGAAGGAACCAGGAACCAGAAGTGGGACCAGAGGGGGGCCAGGGGCTGCCCAGGCGCCCTGTGGGCGCGCCCCCCCCCTAGGCTGCGCCGGGGGGGCGCCTGGGTGGGGCCCACACCCCCTGGTGCCCTACCTTACCTCGTATTTTTACTCCGGACGCAGAAACCCCAGATCAGAAGTTCTTTTGCTGTTTTTCGTCGCGGAGCTGCCGCCACCCTCTGTTCTTCCTCGGGAGGGCTAATCTGGAGGCTGAATTGGCCTCCAGAGAGGGGAGATCGTCGCCATCGTCATCATCATCACCACTCCATCATCCCTCCATGACTTCTCCCTCCATGTGTGAGTAATTCCCCCGCTGTAGGCGAAGGGGATGGTAGGGATTGGATGAGTTAGATCATGTAATAGTTTATCAGATCGTTGGGGGCATGTTGCCTATCATCTACTATGGTGTTTATCATCTTTGCTACAACTTGTTATTCTTAATGCTTGACACTAGGGCCCGAGTGCCATGATTTCAGATCTGAACCATATGTGTTTGCATGAATATATTTGTGTTCGTGATCCTATCTATGAGTTGTTTGCACCTGTTACGGTCCGGAACCGGCGATCCCAAAAGTGACAGCTTGGGACACCAAAGGGGATGGTCCGTAGTTTGAGGATTACATGTATCCATTGAGTTCATTGCTTTGTTCCGGTGCTCTTTGACAGGAGCACCTTAATCTCCATTAGTTCCTTTTGGCCCCGTTCGTAGCGGGATGGTAGGACAAAAGATGTTGTGCAAGTTCTTATTGCAAGCACGTACAACTACCTACGGGATACATGCCTAATGTTTGATATTTGCCTAGATGATCATTACTTTTCCGTGTGCCGTGCCCCAAGTTAGAATCTATCTCATCCATGCAGCGCCCAACCATCCATCTCCCTAGCCTACAGTGTTTTAAACCCTGCTTGTCACTAGTTGCTACTTTTGCCATTTACTACTGCTATTTACTTTTGCTTTTACTTTTACTATTACTATCATCACTATCATATCACTGTTACCACTTATCTTTTGTTGCAAGTAAGTATATTTCAGGTGCGGGTGAATTGACAACTCAACTGTCAAAGCTTATAAATACTCTTTGGCTCCCCGTGTGTCGAATCAATAAATTGGGTTATTCTTACCCGCGAAGGCTATCTCGATCCCTTACGGTTGAGGGTTATCAAGTACCGTTTTCTGGCGCCGTTGCCGGGGAGCATAGCAATATTTACAAGTCTACTTGAGGTATCCTACCTGCCGCACTTCATCCACTATGGGTAAGAAAGGGGACCCCAAGGTTCCGATCTTACTATCTACTACAAGAAGAGGTACTGCTCTGAGCACTAGTGCTACACTTGATTCACCTTCCGTTATGAGTAAGTTTGCCTCACCACCACCACATGATGCTCCTACTGAGTCTGTTACTATGTCTGATACTCTTGATGATGCCTCTACTACTTTTGATGATATTAGTTCGCGTGGTCATGCTCTTGAGAAACAAATTGTTGCTGCTGCTGAAAAATATGGAATTGAACTTCCTGTTGCTCGCTACCCTATTGGTGAAACTTATGATTATCCTGATTTGAGTAAACTCAAAGAGAGGCTCCTTGATGATGATTACTATACGCTTGATGAAGATCTATGCAGGGAACTGACAGAGTTTGCTGGCTCTGACCCTGAAGTTATTAAGAAAATATTTGAAAAACACTCTTTGAAGAACAAAACCGTTCCTAATCCTGAATTTGCTACATCTCCTATATGCATTGATGACCCTGATTATGATTTCTCTGTTGATCTTTCACTTATACCTATGGTTGAAGCTGACCCCTTTTATGGCAGAGAAAATGATGATGCTATTGCACACCTGACTAAACTCGGTGAGTTGGGTAGCCTGTTTACCACAGATGAGAAGATACGATACTTTTATATCACCAAGCTTCTTCCTTTCTCCTTGAAGGAGGGTGCTAAAGCATGGTATGATTCACTCCCATGCGGTTCCATTAAGAGTCCTCAGGACTTAGCTCACTCTTTTGTTGATAAGTAATTTCCTGCTCACATGCAACATGCTGCTTTACAAAGAATTTATAACTTTAAACAGTTGCAGGATGAGTCCCTCCCTAAAGCTTGGGGGAGGTACTGCGGTTTGATTCGGGCTAGACCAGGACATGAAATCCCTAAGAATGAATTAATTGATATATTCTATGCTGGTCTAACTGATGAATCCAGGTCCTATTTGGACAGTTGTGTTGGCTGTGTTTTCAGGAAAAGAACACCGGACGATGCGGAAGATTTGATGGGCAGGATTGCCAAAAACCATGAAGATTGGTCCGTCCCTGAACCACCTCCACCAACAAAGAAGAGGGGCATGTTTGTTCTAAGCCCCGAAGATATGTGAGAAGCAAAGAAGTCTATTAAAGAGAAAGGTATTAAAGCTGAAGACGTGAAGAATCTACCCCCTATTGAGAAGCTGTGTGAGCCTACTACTCACCCTCCTATGGTAGAGGTACACTCTCTTTTAGATTTCAACGCAAGTGACATCCCTCATGGTAAGCCTCCTGATCAATGTTTAGATGAGTTTGATAATTTTATTATGAAACAAAATCATTTTAATGAGAGGATAGAAAGTCAGTTGCATGATAATTCCCTTGCCATCAAAAGACTGCTTGATGTTTTAGATAGAACAGTTAATGATGTTCAATGTCTTGTGAAGCATTTTCAAATGGTTCAAACTCAGCTTGATCAAATTTCTAATGTGCAAAGAGATTTGCTTGCTAACAATGCCAAACAAGATAATTTGCAGGCTTTCGGGATTAAGACCCGAGGAGGAACTAGCACTCAAGATCCTCTTTATCCAGAGGGGCATCCGAAGAGAATCGAGCAGGATTCTCAAATGCAGGAAGAAGAAATTGTTGGTTCTCCAAAGAAAAAGAAGAAACGTAAGGAGACTGACAATTCTAATGATCTTATTGCAGATGAAGAACCAACTATTGATCCCAACAGTGTATCTATCTCCGATGCTGAGACTGAAGACGGTGCTGAACCTGAAGGTAATAATAATGAGAAGAATGATCCGCCTAAAGTTCGAGAAGAAGAAGTACCTGACAAACGTAAGAGGTACACTAAAGAAGACTTCATCGCAAGAAAACATGGGAAGGAAAGAGAACCATGGGTACAGAAACCCATGCCCTTTCCAGGTAAGTTCATCAAATCCAAAGAAGAAGAGCATTATAATAAGTTTTGTGAGTGGATTAAACCTCTTTTTCTTCAAATCCCTTTGACTTATGCTATTAAGTTACTTCCTTATTCAAAATATATGAAAGATATTGTCACTAATAAAAGAAAAGTTCCTAATGATGCAATATCTACTATGCTTGCTAACTACTCTTTCAGTGGCAAGATTCCTGAGAAGCTCGGTGATCCAGGTATACCCACCATTCCTTGCTCCATAAAGAATAATTATGTCAAAACTGCTTTATGTGATCTTGGAGCAGGAGTGAGTGTTATGCCTCTCTCTCTTTATGAGAGGCTATGTTTAGAGAAACTAATTCCTACAGATATCTCCCTTCATATCGCTGACAAGTCAACCGTTGTTCCGATAGGTATTTGTGAGGATGTTCCCGTAGAAGTTGCTAATTGTTTAATTCTTACTGATTTTGTTGTGCTTGACATGCCCGAGGATGGGAGCATGTCCATTATTCTTGGTAGACCTTTTCTTAACACCGCAGGTGCTGTTATTGATTGCAATAAAGGGAAGGTTACCTTTCATGTGAATGATAAAGAACACACGGTATATTTTCCAAAGAAGACCGACAGGAGGCATGGCCTCAACTCTATAGAGAATATCGAGACCGTGAAAATTGGAGAATGGGACTGTCCACTACATGTGCCTCACAAATACAAAACTATCATGGTAGGGACAATGTCCATCAAGGTAAAGGTTCAGTGATTACTTTGTAGGAGATGAGACTTTTTGCTCTATATATCGCCTGTTTGTTGGTAAGACTTCATCAACCTTATTAGCAAATATGGTTTATATAGATAAAAAGTTGATCTTGTTATGTTTTCACTTGTTTTTAGTTCTGTCCTACTTGCTGTACCAAGTATTTATGTTTTTGAAGCTTCACAATACCACTAACTGCTTCAAGTTTTCAGAGAGTTTCGCAGCTTTTTGAACTTTGAAAAAATTTCAATAGTGAAGTTTTCAGAAAAATTCCTGAAAAATTATAATAAAAATTTCCACGTCGGGAGAGACCCGGAAAGGCCTGGGGCCAGCCAGGGGGGGCCACCAGTGGCCCAGGCGGCCAGCTGGCGCGGCCCAGCCCCTGGCCGCGCCCATAGGGCGCCTGGGGCCCACGGGACCCCCCTCCAGGTATGTCTTCTTCCTCCCTCTCTCTGTTTTTCCAAAAACAAGAGTTCTGCTCCCGTTCTTGTGTTCTTGCTGTTCTTGGAGGCGATTCTTCGATCTCTCTCTACAGCCCATCATTTGAGCTGAAATTTTGAGCAAATACTCCCTGGTATGTGACTCCTCCACCCCTGCAATTAGATTTTTGATTGGTGGCTTCATTTGTGAGTATTTAGTAGTTCTTGGTGTTGTAGAGATGAGTTTGCATGCATATGTAGAAAGTTATTTTTCAAGTTTTGATGCAAGTTTATGCCTTGGGCAAGTGAGTTGAGTAGTTTGCCTTAGCTCACTTTGTTTTAATCCTCGTTTTTGTAAATTATAAAAAAATTCAGAAATGAGTTTGTTAGGAAGGGCAAAAGGGTGGCTTAAGAAGAGGAGGCCCGCACACTCCGATCGAGTTACTAGAGCCGCAGCTTCACCATCGACTGCTAGGGTGAGCTATAATGAAGATCATGTGCCCCTGGAGTTGTTGGAAGACAAGTCCAGCACGTGCGATGACGTATCCATGTGATGAATTCATGGAAGCTGCGGGAATCAAGGATGAGTTTTATAATCTTTGTGCTAATGCAGGTTTGACACGGCTGGTCACGAGCCGTGTTACTCAGTATCAAAAACTCACCTCCATTTTCATTAACAGTTTTAGATATAATCCTGATTCAGGTGCTATTGAGTTTAAAATTTATAATGATCTTATCACCATGACTTTGGGAAATTTTTGTGAAATAATAGGTGTGCCGAACGTTGGGAGGACGGCTAGGATGGCCACTCAGCCCTCCGAGCTGAAAACCGTCATCAACTCCCTCTGCAGCATGGGTACGAGGGATATTCATCGGTCGAAGATCTCGAGCATCTTATTTCCTCACCTCAGGTATTTTGCATATTATATTGCTAGAGGGGTGTTAGCTCGAGACAACACGAGCAACATTTCTGCTCCGGATATTGCTATCCTGGCAGCAGCCCTCTCAGGGTGGTCTGATTATAATTTGGGTACTTTAATTGCTCGACGCCTTGCTATGAACGGTAAAAGGGGGGATTTATATGGTGGCGTTTACGCCACACTTATCTTAGAGCATCTTGGAGGCACCCCACACCCTGATGATACTCCTTTTACTTATTTAAGCCTTGATCTTGCTGCTATGAAAAGGCATAAATTTGTTACCATGGGTTCTGAACTTGATAATCTTATTTATATCTTGCGTTTCGGGACTGCCGCGGAACGCGAGATCCGTCTACCTGCACGTCTTTTGTTTGATTTTTCTCGCAGGAACGGATGGTCCTTTGATGTTGTTCAGTTCGATGAGTTCATGGTCCAGCATCAGTTTCATAACCCCATGGAGGGGGTTGTGCCTGACGAGGAGAGGCACGGTGAGATACCACATTTTCAGGAAGAAACCGCCACTGAGTTTGGTGAAGGGTCTTCCTCTGTTTGGCGTTCGGAACCTTCCTCGTGGGAGACTTCGAGGAGTTCGGTGTACGCGCCAGCATCCTTCTACGACCCTTGGACTCACCACCATACCCCTGGAGTAGGAGGCTCCTGGGGGCAGTAGCTGCTACCAACTTAGGCCAAAAGCCTAAGCTTGGGGGAGTACGTGCCCTTCTCACTTTTCCATTGTATTATCCGCTTTATTCACTTTAATCTTTTCGAAGTTTTTGCCCGTTCTTCTTTGTTTCTCTCTTTGCAAAAACAACAAAAAGATTTTCTCTTTCTTTTGCTTTTATTCAACCTTTGAAAAAACCAAAAAGATTTCCCTTCTCTCTTTAGTTTGCTTTGTTTTCAGAGTTCAGCTCGAGTCCGTGATGGCATTTAATTATATTTCCTGCGTTCGATCGTGCAAGTGACAAGCAGTGATGACGAAGATCGACTGAAAGGAAGCAACACGGAAGACCGGTATGAACTCTTATTGTTTCTACTTTTGTACATATGCCTGTACTTATGATCTAGAGACCAGCTTGTAGCGACATAGTGCTATGTTTACAATGCTCTTCCAGTGGTTCATGCTTTCCTTGTGGCTAGTCTCGAATAACTAGAGTATATAATGTGTTATTGAAATGATCTACATGCATTGCACTGTTCATAGTCTGGTATACTAAGGTGCTATTTCCCTTTAGAGAATTTTTGGATTGACTTGGCACATGCTTACACATGTTTAAGACTAAAAAGTCTACTCTGCCTTGATGATCTTTGAGTTTTAGAATAGTTATATCACTTTCATGCCCGATTCAATGTTGCTTTGTCGCTCTGCATGATTATGACCGTTATTGCTCTCTAGTTGGTCGCTTCCTAGTCTTTTGCTAAACCTCCACCTGTACTAAGCGGACTGACTGCTTGTGCATCCAAAATCCTTAAAACCAGTTATGCCATATGAGTCCACTATACCTTCCTATACATGGTATTTACCTGCCATTCCTAACGAAGACTTTCATGTACCATCTCGAAACTAATCAAAAGCATTTCTCTTTTGTGCCTATGTTTTAGCTCATGAGGAAGTAGTAGTTAATTCATGATCTTTTTAAGTTGGACAAGCTTCACCCCTGGATTGTATGTCTAATGTGCAAACCCCTAATACGAGAAGGAACTGGCATTGAGTGCGCCCGGCTCAAAAAGATAATATAACAAACAAACCCTCCTTCACGCTTTGTTCATGAGAAATCAGAAAACTTTGGCAGTGTTAAACAAAGGAGATTAAGAGGATGTGATCGTCCTCATGCGGGAGCCGTTCCTCGAGACTTGTCCTCCCAAAAAGTGATTGAGTTATCTGCTAGCATTCGTTGACAAAATATGCACTTCTCAAAACATGTTTACTTCTGTTTTTAAAACCAAGAGCTCTGGTACATGTTTAGTTTTTGTTTCCAACCACGGGTTTTCAACTTTGCCAACAAAAGCCACGGTTCGAGAGTCTCACCTTCTTTCTTCAAAGCACCGACTAGGAGAGCATAATTGTCATTCTGAGTGTAATGTGCATTGTCCCAAAGTATTACATTGTCTTCTGCATACTGGTGATATGATTTATTCTGAAATTCTTAGTTCTAGTCTCCTTTAAAACTCTGGAGGAGTCTCTGCATTTATGTTTTGCTTCACTCATGGGGACTAGCGAGATACCACCCTAATATGCTCAAGCTATGTGCAATGCAATCTTGTCTTGATTTTCAGTAGTATATTATTTACTTTTAAGTATTTGTGACTGGTCACTTGAAAGAAGGATTGCTCCTTGCATTGTCCTCATAAGTACTGTTTCAATACTTGCTAAACTCTTTTCGTAGTACATGCTTATATACATCTAATGAAGCAAAAGAGTTTGTCAAAGTTTTCTTTGTCGCGTCCAGTTCGTTGAACTGAATTGCTTGAGGACAAGCAATATGCTAAGCTTGGGGGAGTTGATACGTCCCAAATGTATCTACTTTTCCAAACACTTTTGATATTGTTTTGGTCTCATTCTTGCATGATTTGGACTAAACTAACCCGGACTGACGCTGTTTTCAGCAGAGCTGCCTGTATGGTTTATTTGTGTGCAAGAAAACGGATTTTTAGGTATCTCAGAAAAATCCACGAAAAATCACAGAAAATCCACGCACCCGAAGGAACCAGGAACCAGAAGTGGGACCAGAGGGGGGCCAGGGGCTGCCCAGGCGCCCTGTGGGCGCCCCCCCCTGGGTCGCGCCGGGGGGGCGCCTTGGTGGGGCCCACACCCCCTGGTGCCCTACCTTACCTCGTATTTTTACTCCGGACGCAGAAACCTCAGATCAGAAGTTCTTTCGCTGTTTTTCGTCGTGGAGCCGCCGCCACCCTCTGTTCTTCCTCGGGAGGGCTAATCTGGAGGCTGAATTAGCCTCCGGAGAGGGGAGATCGTCGCCATCGTCATCATCATCACCACTCCATCATCCCTCCATGACTTCTCCCTCCATGTGTGAGTAATTCCCCCGCTGTAGGCGAAGGGGATGGTAGGGATTGTATGAGTTAGATCATGTAATAGTTTATCAGATTGTTGGGGGCATGTTGCCTATCATCTACTATGGTGTTTATCATCTTTGCTACAACTTGTTATTCTTAATGCTTGACACTAGGGCCCGAGTGCCATGATTTCAGATCTGAACCATATGTGTTTCCATGAATATATTTGTGTTCGTGATCCTATCTATGAGTTGTTTGCACCTATTATGGTCCGGAACCGGCGATCCCAAAAGTGACAGCTTGGGACACCAAAGGGGATGGTCCGTAGTTTGAGGATTACATGTATCCATTGAGTTCATTGCTTTGTTCCGGTGCTCTTTGACAGGAGCACCTTAATATCCATAAGTTCATTTTGGCCCCGTTCGTAGCGGGATGGTAGGACAAAAGATGTTGTGCAAGTTCTTATTGCAAGCACGTACAACTACCTACGGGATACATGCCTAATGTTTGATATTTGCCTAGATGATCATTACTTTTCCGTGTGCCGTGCCCCAAGTTAGAATCTATCTCATCCATGCAGCGCCCAACCATCCATCTCCCTAGCCTACAGTGTTTTAAACCCTGCTTGTCACTAGTTGCTACTTTTGCCATTTACTACTGCTATTTACTTTTGCTTTTACTTTTACTATTACTATCATCACTATCATATCACTGTTACCACTTATCTTTTGTTGCAAGTAAGTATATTTCAGGTGCGGGTGAATTGACAACTCAACTGTCAAAGCTTATAAATACTCTTTGGCTCCCCGTGTGTCGAATCAATAAATTGGGTTATTCTTACCCGCGAAGACTATCTCGATCCCTTACGGTTGAGGGTTATCACCTAGTGATGGCGGTGACTGAGTGTCGCTCACCTTTTGAAGGTATTGTTGTTGAAGAATCCCATCGTCTATATGGTGTCATGAGATTGTTGGTGTGGATATAGTCATTGCTACAGTTTGTCGGTTGTGGGTCTGCTCGCTTTGTTTTTTTCTGCTCTCTACATATAGCTTTGGTCTTATATGACTTTGTTGTTTTTCGGTGTGTTCTTGTGTGTGTTTGTGTGTTGGTTGTATGCATCCTAACTATGCAAAGTCAGAGTGTGTGCTCATTATGTTTGTATCATCTCGATGCTTCAATTTAAGTCAATAAAACTCACCCTTTGTTAATTTTTTTGCAGATGATAGTTGATGCATAGCATGAGCCATGAGGCATTAATACTTGGTGCTACGTCTCCAACGTATCTATAATTTTTGATTGTCCCATGCTATTATATATGATGTTTTGGATGTTTAATGGGCTTTATTATACACTTTTATATTATTTTTGGAACTAACCTATTAACCCAAAGGCCCAGTCTAGATTGCTGTTTTTTTGCCTATTTCAGGGTTTTGCAGAAAAGGAATATCAAACGGAGTCCAAACGGAATGAAACCTTTGGGAGAGATATTTTTGGAGCGATATCTTCACGGGAGACTTGAGAACCACGGAATAGGGCACACGTGGCGTCCACAAGAGTGGGAGGCGCGCCCCTGCCTCGTGGACCCCACGTTGCTCCCCTGATGTCCTCCTTCCTCCTATATATACCCATGTACCCTGAAAACATCGAAGCAACAGAGAAAACCCTGATTGCACCGCCGCAACCTTCTGTTCCCATGAGATCCCATCTTGGGGTCTGTTCTGGAGCTCCGCCGGAGGGGGGATCTTCCACGGAGTGCTTCCGCATCAACACCATCGCCTCACCATGAGTTGTGAGTAGTTTACCACAGACCTTCAGGTCCATAGTTAGTACCTAGATGGCTTCTTCTCTCTCTTTGGATCTCAATACCAAGTTCTCCTCGGTCTTTGAGGATATCTATTCGATGTAATCTTTTTGCGGTGTGTTTGTCGAGATCCGATGAATTGTGAGTTTATGATCAAGATTATCTATGAGAAATATTTGGTTCTTTTCTGAATTATTTTATGTATGATTATAATATCCTTGCAAGTCTCTTCGAATTATCGGTTTGGTTTGGCCTACTAGATCTATAGTTCTTGCAATGGGAGAAGTGCTTGGCTTTGGGTTCAATCTTGCGGTGTCCTTTCCCAGTGACAGAAGGGGCAACAAGGCACGTATAGTATTGTTGCCATCGAGGATAAAAAGATGGGGTTTATATCATATTGCTTGAGTTTATCCCTCTACATCATGTCATTTTGCTTAAGGCGTTACTCTGTTCTTACGAACTTAATACTCTAGATGCATGCTGGATAGCGGTCGATGTGTGGAGTAATAGTAGTAGATGGAGAATCGTTTCGGTCTACTTGTCATGAACGTTATGCCTATATATAATGATCATGCCTAGATATTCTCATAATTATTCGCTTTTTATCAATTGCTCGACAGTAATTCGTTCACCCATCGTAGAATTCTGCTATCATGGGAGAAGCCACTAGTGAAACCTATGGCCCCCGGGTCTATTCTCACCACATCAATCTATAATCTACTTTACTTTGTTGTTTATACTTTCTGTTCTTATATCCAAAAATACCAAAAATATCAAACTATCATATCTATCAGATCTCACTTTCGTAAGTGACCGTAAAGGAATTGACAACCCCTTATCACGTTGGCTGCAAAGTTCTTATTTGTTTGTGCAGGTGCGAGGGACTTGCGCGTGGTCTCCTACTGGATTGATACCTTGGTTCTCAAAAACTGAGGGAAATACTTATGCTACTATGCTGCATCACCCTTTCCTCTTCGAGGGAATACAACGCAAGCTCGAGAAGTAGCAAGAAGAATTTCTGGCGCCGTTGCCGGGGAGGCTTACGCAAAAGTCATATACCAAATACCTATCACAAACCCTTATCCTTCGCATTACATTTATTTGCATCTCGTTTTCCTCTCCCCCACTTCACCCTTGCCGCTTTATTTGCCCTTCTTTTTGCCATGTGTTTACCATTCGCTTGCTTCTTGTTTGCTTGTGTGTTGGATTGCTTGCTTGTCACTATGTCTCAGAACAATACCAAATTGTGTGACTTCTCCAATACCAACAATAATGATTTTATTAGCACTCTGATTGCTCCTATTACCGATGCTGAATCTTGTGAGATCAATGCTGCTGTGTTGAATCTTGTTATGAAAGATCAATTTTTCGGCCTTCCAAGTGAAGATGCCGCTACCCATCTAAACAACTTTGTTGATTTACGTGATATGCAAAAGAAGAGGGATACGGATAATGATATTGTCAAACTGAAGTTATTTCCGTTTTCACTTAGAGATCGTGCTAAAACTTGGTTTTCCTCTTTGCCTAGAAATAGTATTGATTCGTGGAATAAGAGCAGAGATGCTTTTATCTCTAAGTATTTTCCTCTTGCTAAGATCATCTCTCTTAGAAACGATATTATGAATTTTAAGCAACTAGATCATGAGCATGTTGCACAAGCTTGGGAGAGAATGAAATTAATGATACGTAATTGCCCTACACATGGTTTGAACTTATGGATGATTATACAAAACTTTTATGTTGGCTTGAATTTTGCTTCTAGAAATCTTTTAGATTCGGCCGCCGGAGGCACTTTCATGGAAACTACCTTAGGAGAAGCTACCAAACTCCTAGATAATATTATGGTTAATTAATCTCAATGGCACACCGAAAGATCTACTAGTAAAAAAGTGCATGCTATTAAAGAGATTAGTGTTTTGAGTGGAAATATGGATGAAATTATGAAATTATTTGCTGCTAAGAGTGCTTCTTCTGATCCTAATGATATGCCTTTATCCACGTTGATTGAAAATAATAATAAATCTTTGGATGTGGATTTTGTAGGTAGGAATAATTTTGGTAACAATGCTTATAGAGGAAACATTAATCCTAGGCCTTTTCCTAGTAATTCCTCTAATAATTATGGTAATTACTACAATAACTCTTATGGAAAGATGCCTTCTGAATTTGAAACTAGTGTTAAGGAGTTTATGAATTCGCAAAAGAATTTCAATGCTTTGCTTGAAGAAAAATTGCTTAAGATTGATGAATTGGCTAGAAGTGTGGATAGAATTACTCTTGATGTTGATTCTTTGAAACTTATATCTATTCCACATAAGCATGATATCAATGAGTCTCTCAAAGCCATGAGAATTTCCATTGATGAATGCAAAGAAAGAACCGCTAGGATGCGTGCTAAGAAGGAGAGCTTTATAAAAGCGTGTTTGTCGGTGTACTAAGATAGGGGTACCTTAGTACCCCAACTTGTGCACGGGCAGTAGCAGCTTCCCGTGGCAGGGCTTACCACGTGCTCGCCAAGAACCTTTCTGGTCCCTATGAAGCCATTCAAGAACAAAGTATACAAGTCAGAAGATCAAGGCCCCGGCAAGAGGAGCTTGCCGGGAAGGCCGCACCAGGCTCAAGGTTATCACTTTAGCGCAAGACCCTGGCAAGAGGAGCTTGCCAAGAAGGCCAAGGAATACATATCTCAAGAGATGCCTCGGCGCACCTTGCGCCCCGGCAGGACCCGGAGAGCGACAAGCTTCCAGGCCCGGCAAGATCACTACCCCGACAAGGTGCTTGCCGGGGAAACCTACGCTGTGTGCCCGCGCTCCAGCTCATCGGCCTACGCGTCGCCCTGGGGCTCTTCCAGGGGCACGTGGCAGATGGCTGTGCAGCCTGGGGCACACGATGGCAAGCCACGATGACGAGGCTACCGCCGTGGCGAACGGAGAAGCATGGACGGACGCTTTTGGGGTCGACGGCGACGGGCATTTAATGCCCTTGTCCCCCACTGTCAAAGTTAGGTGAAGTCCACTGTTCATCCACTGTTCACGCACTGTTACAACTACCACCAAAATTACACTTTTACCCTCCTCTACGTTGACACCTGTCGGTGACCCCTTTGAGCTATAAAAGGAGGCCCATGCACAACGTAGAGGAGGTTCGGTTGGAAACCTAGACAACTCTCTCGCTCGGTGTAGCTAGCACTGTAGATCTTCAAGCTCCCGAGCCCAAGAACTCAATACAACCTAAGCAGGAGTAGGGTTTTACGCGTCCGCGCGGCCCGAACCTGGGTAAAACTGCCCGCGTGTGCTCCTCGATCTGCTCTCCGTGCTCCCTCCGCTCCCTTACCGCAACGTAGAAGGGGCTCCGGTCCCATAGGTGCTCGTGGGAGGACAGTTTCCCCCGACATCTTTGGCGCGCCAGGTAGGGGGCGTCGAGGTTGTGCGAACCTGATCCGGCGCTCACGCGGGCGCGTTCTTCATCAACCTCTCCAGCTTCATCAAATTCATCGACAGCATCAACATGCCTCCGAAGAAGAAGGCTTCGGAGGTCGGAGGCCCGTCTGCGTCGATCCCACCGCCACCAGAACCAACGGTTGGTGGAGGAGACGCCGGCGGAAGGGTGGTCGCCAGCGAGGAAACTCACGGCGCCACCAAGTCCATGGACAAGACGGACGACCGGGCGAATTCCAAAGCCTCGGTGTCCGTGCACGCACCACGTCCCTCCCAGGAGGCGCAAGACCAGCAACGGCGTGGTACGGGAGGTACCATACGCTTGCTGGGGCGTGGCCAAGCCGGAGGATCGCGGTATGCTCAAGGCCAGCGCGCTGGTACGAGCAAGGCGCGGTCGCCGGGGCGGGAACATGCTCCTTCTAACGCTGTTGGAAGTCCGAGCGTGTCCCGCTCCTCGCACCGTTCGCCACCGTTCCCCTCTTCTCCAGTAGAGGCCCTGGCCAGGGCCCAGCTACTCCTTGATTTCCCTCCAGCGGCGGACAAGGCCGAAGACTGGAGGGCGACGATCCAGAGCCTTATCGCCTTCGCCAACAACGACGCGCCGCAGCAGCCGGCAACTTCGCGGCCGCGGCAAGTCGACCAAGCGAAGACCGATGGCAACAAGACCGCCGGGGGTGCAACTACCGTGCACTCCCCGCCGCGGAAGCAGAAATCGCCACCCCGCCGGATCAACGTCGACGACGACTCTACGGCGTCGTCGGATCCGCAGGCTCGCCGCGATCAACGCCAAGTCCTAGACGACAGGCGGCAAGAGGACGCTCGGACTCGCATCGAGCGTCGACGAGAAGCCCGAAGACTGTCAGATCAGCACGCTCGGACCGCTGTCGACGCGCACGCGCCTGGTGAACCAGGCGACTTGCCGTACGCGGCAGGTTGCCCTGCGTTCACTCGTGAGCTGCGGCAAGTCCAGTGGCCCAGCATGAAGAACTTCAAGCCCGACGTACCCGAGAAGTACGACGGCAAGACGCACCCCTCGGAGTTCCTCAGCATCTACACCATTGCGGTGCAGGCTGCCGGGGGGCGCGACGAGAAGATCCTAGCCAACTACTTCCCGGTGGTGCTTAAGCCGAACGTCCGGTCTTGGCTTATGCACTTGCCGGAAAACTCCATTTCTTCGTGGGCGGATCTGTGCCACCAGTTTGTTGGCGCCTTCAGGGGCGGCCACAAACCCCACGGCCAGGAGAGCGATCTCCACATCCTCGCCCAGAAGGAGGGAGAGTCCCTGCGCAAATACATCCAGAGATTCAGCCGCATCCAGCACAACATTCCCGACGTCCACCCCGCCGCGGTTATCAGCGCGTTTCACCAGAACGTGCGTAACCGCCGGATGAGGGAGGAGATGGCCATGACCAAGATCCGGGATGTCAGCGAGCTCTACGCTCTGGCTGACAAGTGCGCGCGCGCCGAAGAGGGGAGGAGACTCCCCGGAGAGGATACTGGCGCAGGAGGAAGCGACAGCGAGGATGCCGCCCCGGCAAGGAAGAACCGGCGGCGGAATAATAGAAAGAAGAAGAACAAGGAGGTGCTGGTTGTCGAGCAGTCCGGCAAGGAGGCTCCCGCAAAGAAGGCACAGGCTGGCGGTTCCGGCAAGGAGCCCGCCCCTGTAGCGGCAGCCGACAAGCAGGACGGCTCCGACAAGCAGTACTGCAAGATCCACCGCACCAAGGGCCACGATCTTCAGAACTGCAAAAGAGTCGAGTACCTCGTAGAGCAGCAGAAGGCTGAATATGAGCGTCGCGACAAGGAGAAGGCCCAAGGAGGCGGAGAAGAGCCCAGCAAGAAGCGGCCGTTCAATGGCCGGGGAGGACGCCGCGGCAAGGCCAAGCAGCGGCAAGGTGACAGACCTCCCCGGGGCCGCGACAAGGATGAGGACGAAGACGACGATGATGACATGGAAGAAGGAGATAACAGCGAGCAGGAGTTCCAGAAGGCCACAGAGGTTCTGTGTGTCGACGGAGGTGCCTCTCTGCACACTTCCCACCGCCAGCTCAAGCAGTGGGTGCGAGAAGTGAATGCAGCTGAGCCGCCCGTCAAGTCACGCAGGCTGCTGAAGTGGTCCGGCACGCCCATCATCTTTGACCTTGAGGACCACCCTGACCGCACAACTGCGGTCGGGTGCTTGCCGATGTTGGTCTCACCAACTATCCGCAACCTCAAGGTCACCAAGATGTTGGTTGACGGCGGGGCCGGCCTGAACTTGATCTCCTCAGCTGTGATCAAGAAGCTACAGATCCCAGACGGCGAACTCGAAGAAACCGGGTCGTTCCAAGGGATCAACCCGGGAAGGAGCAAGCCGAAGGGGAAGATTACGCTGCCAGTGACCTTTGGCGGGGAGCTCAACTTCAGGACGGAGAGGATCACATTTGATGTTGCCGATATCCCATTGCCATACAATGGGATACTTGGTCGTCCTGCCCTCGCCAAGTTCATGGCAGCTTCCCACTATGCATACAACGTACTCAAGATGCCGGGGCCAATAAGCGTCATCTCTGTCCCCGGCGACAAGAAGGACGCGCTTATCTGCGCCGACAAGATCTACCGGGATGCAGCAGCCGCAGCAGAGAGCAACACACTTGCCGCTGAAGCTCCCGGGGGGAAGACCAAGACCAAGTCCGGTAAGAGCTCTGGAGCCCACTCCGGCAAACGCACCTCTTCGGAGTGCTGCGCTGCCGTCGAGGACGCGCCATCGAGCTCCACCGGCAAGTGCAAGAAGGGAATGGCAGCTCCACCGGCAACCAAGAAGGTGTCCGCCAAGGAGGACGGCACTGGTGGTACCTTCACCATCAGTGCTACACTCGACAACAAATAGGAAAGCGCGCTCGTTGCCTTCCTGCGGGCGAATGTCGATGTGTTTGCATGGCAACCATCTGACATCCCCGGCGTTCCCAGGAAGGTAATTGAGCACAAGCTTGCTGTTTGCCCTCATGTGCGGCCCGTCAAGCAGAAGGTCAGGAAGCAAGCCGTGGAGCGCCAAGAGTTCATCGCCGAAGAGATAAAGAAGTTAGAAGCAGCAGGCCTGGTTAGAGGCGTAATCCATCCTACGTGGTTGGCCAATCCAGTTGTCGTACGCAAGGCCAATGGGAAGTGGAGACTTTGTATAGACTTCACTGATGTGAATAAAGCGTGTCCCAAGGATCCATTTCCCTTGCCGCGTATTGACCAGATTGTAGACTCCACAGCTGGATGTGAGTTGCTTTCCTTCCTTGATGCATACTCAGGTTACCACCAGATATTCATGGCCGAGGAAGATGAAGAGAAGACTGCATTCATTACTCCATGCGGCACATATTGCTTCATACGCATGCCCTTTGGATTGAAGAATGCAGGCTCGACATTCGCAAGGGTGGTGCACACTGCTTTTGAGCCACAGATACACAGAAATGTAGAAGCCTACATGGATGATATAGTGGTCAAGAGTAAGAGCAAGGATACCCTGATCCAAGACTTGGAAGAAACCTTTGAGAACCTGCGCAAGATCCAGCTCAAGTTGAACCCCGAGAAGTGCGTCTTCGGAGTCCCCTCCGGCAAGCTTCTCGGGTTCTTTGTGTCCCAGAGGGGGATTGAAGCCAATCCCGACAAGATAAAAGCCATCGAGCAGATTGAAGCCCCGAAGCGCGTCAAGGACGTAAGAAGACTTGCTGGTTGTGTGGCTGCCCTCAGCAGGTTCATTTCAAAGTTTGCAGAGCGCGCCCTGCCTTTCTTCAAAATTTTGAAAAAGGCAGGTCCTATGAAATGGACTCCGGAAGCGGAGGCAGCACTGCAAGACCTGAAAGGATACCTGTCCTCTACTCCGATACTTGTCGCACCTAGGCCACAAGAGAAGTTGCTGTTGTACCTAGCGGTAACCAATCAAGTGGTTAGTGCTGCGTTAGTAGCGGAGAGGGAGGCAGAGGAAGAGCCCACATCCCCGGCAAGCACTTCCAGCGACAAGCAGGGGGCTTCCCCGACAAGCTCTGGCCCCGACAAGGACAACTCTGCGCAGGAACAAGGAGAAGTGCGGAAGAAGATGGTGCAGCGCCCAGTGTATTTTGTAAGTTCCCTCTTGCAGGGGGCTAGGTCAAGATACTCTGGGGTGCAGAAGTTGCTTTTCGGCCTCCTCATGGCCTCAAGGAAGCTGCGCCATTACTTCCAAGCACACGAGATAACGGTGGTCACTCGCTTTCCGTTGAAGAGGATATTGCAGAATCCCGAAGCAACAGGCAGGATCGTCGAGTGGGCACTGGAGCTGTCAAGCTTTGGTCTCAAGTTTGAGAGTACTTCAACCATACAAAGCAGAGCTTTGGAAGAGTTCATAGCGGAATGGACCCCAACACCAGATGAAGAAGTCCCAGAGACAAGCGTCCCCGTCCAAGAAGCGAGCAGCGAATGGATAATGTACTTTGATGGTGCTTTCTCGCTGCAAGGCGTCGGTGCCGGCGTGGTACTCATAGCGCCCACCGGAGAGCACCTCAAGTATGTTGTCCAGATGCACTTTCCCAAGGAGCAAGCGACAAACAATACTGCAGAGTATGAAGGTTTGCTTGCCGGCCTCAGAATTGCGGCCCAACTTGGGATCAAGAAGTTGATTGTGCGGGGAGATTCACAGTTGGTGGTCCGACAAGTGAATAAGAGTTACCAGAGCCCTTTGATGGAAGCTTATGTCGATGAAGTGAGGAAGCTTGAAGAACACTTTGAAGGTCTGCAAATGGAGCACGTCCCAAGAGCTCAGAACGATATTGCAGATGGCCTCTCAAAGTGTGCTGCAATGAAGTTACCTGTGGAACCAGGGACCTTTGTGCTCAAGTTAACTCAGCCATCCGTTACACCATCAGTTGGGCAAAACAAGAAGAGGAAGTTGGTCTCCGGCGACTACTTGCCGGCGGATCTTCCCGAAGCCGCCGCCAAGGTCCCCAAGATCAACAGCCAAGATGCTGAGGAACAGTTTGCTCCTGCAGATCCAAGGGTCTGTACAGTTGAAGCAGGCGTTCCCGACAAGCCTTGCCCCGGCAGGCTTGTCGGGGGACCATCAGCTCCGGTAGAGCCGCAGGTTCTTGCCGTAGAAGCTGAGGTTCCCGCAGCAGCCCTCATGCCTTTAGTCCTTGCTGTTGAGCCTCAGGCTCCAGCATGGGCACAGCAAATCGTCCGTTTTCTGCAAACTGGAGAACTTCCCGACGAGCCAGAAGAGATAGAGAAAATAACCAGGCAGTCAAGTATGTACCAGTTCGTTGGCAATGAACTGTACAGAAGAAGACTCAATGGTGTCAAGTTGAAGTGCATTTCCAGGGAAGATGGACAGAAGCTGTTGGCAGAGATACATGGAGGCATATGTGGCCACCACATTGGCGCAAGGGCACTTGCCGGGAAGGCGTTCCGGCAAGGGTTCTTCTGGCCAGAAGCCCTCCAAGATGCAACTGCACAAGTAACCAAGTGTGAAGCGTGCCAGTTCCATGCCAAGCAAATTCACCAGCAAGCTCAAGCTCTCCAGACGATCCCTTTGTCCTGGCCCTTCTCGGTCTGGGGGCTCGATATCCTCGGCCCCTTTCCCCGCGCTCCCGGGGGCTTTGAGTACTTGTACGTTGCAATCGACAAGTTCACAAAGTGGCCAGAAGTGGAACCAGTGAGAAAGGTGACAGCACAGTCAGCAGTCAGGTTCTTCACATCAATTGTTTGCCGTTTCGGAATCCCTAACAGGATCATCACCGACAACGGCACACAGTTTACAAGTCGCACCTTCATGCAGTATGTCCAAGACCTTGGCGCCAAGGTCTGCTTCGCTTCTGTTGCTCACCCGAGGAGCAATGGTCAAGCGGAGAGGGCCAATGCTGAAGTGCTGCGCGGACTCAAGACAAGAACCTTCGACAGGCTGCGCAAGTGCGGAAGAAATTGGATAGAGGAGTTGCCGGCGGCTCTTTGGTCAATCAGGACGACACCAAATCGAGCCACCGGACAGACACCCTTTGCTCTTGTCTATGGAGCAGAGGCAGTTCTCCCCACGGAACTCGTATACGGATCTCCTCGAGTGCTCGCTTATGATGAGCTCGAGCAAGAGCAACTGCGACAAGATGATGCATTGCTCCTCGAGGAGGAACGTCTCCAGGCTGCTGTACGAGCTGCTCGATACCAGCAAGCCTTGCGTCGCTATCATAGCCGCAAGGTCAAGGCCAGGAGTCTCGAGGAAGGCGACCTTGTTCTTCGGCGTGTTCAGTCCGCCAAGAATTCCAACAAGTTGACGCCGAACTGGGAAGGCCCTTATCGGGTGAGACAAGTCACAAGGCCCGGCGCTGTCCGCCTTGAGACCGAAGAAGGCTTACCGGTGAGCAACTCCTGGAACATAGAGCATCTTCGCAAGTTTCACCTGTAAGGCGCGGTTGCCGTGATCCGCTCCGGCAACCACCTTTTGTACAAGTATTGCCGCTGTTGCATGTAAACCTTTGTACAAAGCCGGGCGCAGATCCCGTGCATCAGTAAAGCTTTTGTGCTTCGCGCTATTTGTCATTTCCATGCTTTTCTTTGTTATTTGCATGCATCGTTTGGCACTTTGTGCAACGCACATCCCCGGTAAGCACTAGCAAGCCGTGAGGCCCTATACTTGTTTTTCCTCCTCTTTTTCTTTCCCTCTTAAGCAGAAGGAATATTCCTCGCGCACAAGTTTGCCGGGGGGGAGGCACGTACCAAGTACTGTTCAAGGAAGAGAAGCCTTGTCGGGGAACAAGCAATTCATGAAAGCTAAGTTACCCAAGTTTGAGTATTTCAAACTTTTCAAATTTTTTAGTTATCTTCCTTGAACAACCACACTTTGTATGGAATACCTGTGCGCGGAGGAACCTACCCGTGGCTAGCCGCACCCTTACTTTGTTTCGAGCACGCTCAACGACTTAAGTGAGCTGCGACAAGTGTCGCGCCCTTACTTCGTTTTCGAGTTCGCTCAGCAACCTAAGTGTGCTGCGACTAGCTGCGGCAAGGTTTCTTGCCGGCGAGGGTATTGCCAGCAGGCTGCTAAGAGTCCAGCACTCAGCGCTCGCGGCAAGGGCCCCTCGCCGGCAAGTTCCCTAAAAGAGTAGGGTAAAAAGCATACAAAGTAAAGGACCAAGAGCAAGGGAGATAACACTGCATTGATTACCCCAAAATAAAAGTGTATATTACAAAGATAGCTTGCCGCTGTTCTAATCAACTACTGCCTATGATTTAATTGGCAGCGACAAAGGAAGCAGAAAGAAAAGAATCTAATCTACGCGGTCGCCTTCACGCCTCGTGATCTTGCCCACCTTGGCGACGATGTGGGCAACCTGCGCCTTCAACGCCTCCTGATCAGCTTCGGGCGGCAAGGTGCAGAGGACGTTAACGAGGTTGATGTCGGGGTTGCGGTAGACGATCTTCGACAAGACCCGCTCCATGGTGCCCATGCAGAGCCGACGCGCCTCGTCGGCCAGCTGCACGGGGATCTTCTCCCGCAGCCGCGCAAGCGCCGGCGCAATTCCCCTGAAGAACAGACTCAACTTGGCGCTGTGGGGGAGACTCTCGTCCGGGGAGTACACGAGATGCTCCGCCCTCAGCGCCATCATCTCCATGTCAATATTGGCAGCAGAGGTGACCAGCTCTTCAGTCCACTGCTCCACTGCCTGGTTGAAGTTGTTCGCTGAGACGGCGGCGCTCTCCACCAAGGCCCTTTCCTTGCGGAGTTCGTCCTTCAGCTTCGTCTCGCGATCCCGGGCGGCGTCGAGCGAGTCAGTCAGGGTGGAGACCTTCAGCTCTAAGTCAGCGATGGAGTTCTTGGCGTCAGAGAGCTCTGTGCCCTTCTCGGAGAGACGTACCTGCAGCTCAGAGTTGGTGTGGGCATCTTTCTCCCGCTCCACGTTGAGCGCAGTGACTCTGTCCTCGCTCGCCTTCAGGAACAACTCCAGCTGCTTCACCTTGGCCTCCAGGTCTTTCTTGGCAGTCTCTGCGGCGGCTGCGGCGCTCCTCGCCTCCTTCAGAGCCCCGCCAATGGCCTGCTCCCGGGCGGCGAGGTCGTCCTCGTGGGCATCGAGGTCGACCTTCCGCTGGTTGAGTACTCCTTCTCGCCGGGACAGCTCCTCGGCAGCCAACCGCTGCTGCTCCTCGGCCTCAGCTTTTTCAAGGAGGAAGGCTTGCTGCGCCCCGGCAAGCTCTTCGCGCTCCTCCGCCAAGTTGCGGAGGGCCGCCTGGTTGTCGGCGCGGAGCTCCGTGGCGCGCTTCTCCAAGTCAGCTCCAGCCTTGGTGGCGAGAGCCTCCCGAGACTCCAACTTCGCCTGCCTGGCCCGGTACAAGGCCAGGAGCCGACGAAGGAGTCTCTCCTCTTCGGGCTCGTCGCTGCTGCCGGGCGCTTCAACAACCTTCAATCCGGCGGAGGCGAGGACCTCTCCGTCAAAGGTCTCTCCCTCCGCGGGTGCTCGAGACGAGGACGCCCACAGGACTTGTATAAAGACCCCGTTGGCGGCCTCCAAGTAGACGCCCGACCGGTCCGTGGAAGCGGAGGGGTCGGCGGCCGGTGCAGCGTCCGGCGCTCCCGCAGCCTCCGGGCCAGTGGTATGGTCGCCGGTCCCTTCCCCAGCCGTGGCATCAGCGGTTGGGGCGGTCTCTTCAGCGGCAGGCTCGTCGGCTCCAGCCATTCCCTCGGTGGCAGTGGTGTTGCCGCCGGCGCCGTGCACCTCCTCCTCAGCGGTGGCCTCCGTCTCCATCCGCTCCGGTGCAGGAGGATCTAGCAGAAGAAAAAGAAAAGAAAGGGTCAAGCAAATATCCAAAAAAGACAAATCCGGGAAGAAGAAATTACAAGCTTTACCTTTGAAGACTTCTTCGACGACGGGGTCCCTCGCCGAGGAATTCTCCCTTGGCGGCGGAGTAGTGGCCCCTGCTGGCGGAGGGCCGCCTGCGCCCTCCCTTGGCGGGGTGCTCACCCTTGTCGGGCTGCTCACCCTTGGCGGGGTACTCACCCTTGGCGGAGTGCCCGTCCTTGGCGGAGCGTTCTCCCTCGCCGGGGAGCTCACCCTTGGCGGGGAGGGTGGAGCAAGTGGCTCGTCGGGGGCGACCTCCTGGCGCTCCTGCGGCTGCGGCTCCACTTCTGCACAAGACAACAAAACATCAGTACAAGCAACAACCTTGAGCGCGCCCATCAAGCAGAAAGACGAATACCAGACTTACGGTGGGGGCTGCGCTGGGGGCTGCTCCTCGGAGCAGCAGGCTGGTCCGGCAAGTCTGTCGCTGGCGCATCTCCGGTCGCCACGGCAGGCTCGTCGTCTTCAATCTCGACCACAGGGATCTTGGCCCTCTTTGCCATCCACTGGGTCAAGGTCCTGCGAAGCAAAACAAAAGCAAGATCAGAACCAAGCAAGGAGAAGCAAGACAAAATCAAAGAAACTAAAAGAATTGCAAGTACTTACTCCTCTTCCTCTTCGTCGGAGCTGAGGGCGGAGAAGTCGAACTCCGCCTGCAGTGCTCCCGCGCGAGGAGCTGGAGGAGAAGGCTCCCTCGGGCGCTTGGCGGTCTCCGGGGCTGTGGGCTGTGAAGACCCGGCCCCCGTTGTCGCCGAGGACCGAGGAGCAGAAGGAGCACCCGTTCCGCTCCGGGAAGATCCCCCTCCGCTTGGCGCTCGAGCACGGGGCGCCTCCTTGACGACTTCGCTCGTCTTGGTGGCGCGCGTCGCACGGCGCGCCGGCTGCTGCCGAGGCGCCTGTGGCCTCGCCGTCTCAGCTGCCTTGCGGAGGCGCTTCTTCGGTTGCTTCGAAGGGCTTGGCGGAGGCGGAGAGTTCTCCGAGGATGAGGAGGCATCGTCGTCGAGATTCAGAGAGCCACTAGAGTCTTCATCAGAATCTCCGGCCCCGGCGTCCTCCTCCTCCTCGGCAGGCCCGCTGGACTCAGTACCGTGCCCGGCGGCCTCGCTCCCCCCGGCAACCTCGCTCGTCCCGGCAAACTTCACGGAAGGCTCCCCGGCAAACTCCTCGGGCGCAAGCTTCAGCAACTTGAGGATTTCCGCCTCCTCTGCTTGACTCACTGCGTCCGCGGCCTGTGCCTCTTCCACAGTGTACCCAAAGTCACCCGCAGCCGCAGCTGCGGCGGCCTCCTCCATCCTGGAGGCGATGTAGGCTATATCCCGGTCAGTAGTGGCCCGGGTGAGGCCCTTGTTCTCCTCGGCATTGCGGGGCTTCTCGACCAAGTTGTCGAAGAAGGTCAGCATGGTATCCGGTGGAGGCTCTATCCAAGTGGGGACGACGCCATGGGAGTCGCACGCGGGCATCATCGCTCGTAGGGAATCTCGGGCAGTGCTGTTGCACAGCGGCACCACTCCCCGGGAAGGTCTGAACCACTCCGGGTGGGCCGGGTCATGCTTGAAGAGCTCCCGGACCATCCCCTTCAACTCCAAGGCAGTGAAGTTGTAGTTCAATCCAGGGCGCAGCCTCATGATGTCTGCTGCATTGCCGAATTCCCAGGCGGGCCTCTTCCTTTCTTGTAGAGGGGCGATGCGGCGACGGAGGAAATCTGCTCCAACTTCTCCGATAGTCAGATTGGCGACCCGGAGACGAATGATCCTAATGAGGGCGATATTAAGCTTGCTGTCCTCCGGGGCCAATTCACTCCAATCCCTGCCGCGCACTATGGCAGTTGTGCGCGGCGCGGTAAAGGGCTCAGGCTTATCTTCCAGCACCCAACACCAATCGGCTCTCCACTCCTCCCACTTCCCGCGAAGCTCTCCCCTCAAGTATGAGTCCTTCTTGTTCAGCCTGAAGATCCAGGAGATGCCGCCGGAGAGGGGGGCACCTGACTCTACTCTAGGCATGAAGAAGTGGCGGAAGAGGGCTACATTTGGATGAACCCCAACATAGTTTTCGCACAGATGTACGAAAACGGCCATCGTAAGGATGGCATTGGGGGTGAAATCTAGAAGGTGGAGGCCGTATGTGTTCATTACATCACAAAAGAACTCCGAGAACGGAGGGCACAGACCACAATGGAAGAACGCAGCAAAGAAAAAGTACCCGCCGGGGAACATGTCAGCGGCGACGGCGGGGAAGACTCTGGTGCGGGGATGAGCTTGAGTCTCCCTCGACCAGAACAAATAGTATTTGTTCCGCAGCTCCCTCGCGCCAAGCCTCAGCGCGAAGACCACGCACTTCTTCCGCAGGGCTGCCAGCTTCGCCGCCTGCTCGGACTTCTCCTTCTTGGCCTTGTCGCTCTTCGCCTTGTCGCTCTTCGGAGCCATGGCGGGGGCGGTGGGGAAAGAGGCCAGGAGGTCGACGGTGCCGCGGATGTGGGAGACGGCGGAGGAAGGAAGGGGCTTGGCTCTCTGTCGACCTTTGGGAGGCGGAGGGCGACGGAGGTTTCTGGAGAATCAAGGCGCAATGAAGACGATGGAGGGGAACTGCCCCTGCTTCCTTTGCTTTTAAGGGGTAAGTGGGGGACGTTCCGCATTTCCCATTAAAGAACAGGCCACGATCTCTCCCACGACGCCGCAATCGACGCGTGCCGTTAGGGAGGGATGTGGCGGATACGGAAGGGGATACGGCTTGCCGTGGGCCGCGTGTGCCCGTGCACTGTCTTGGGCCTGGCCCAACAGCGCTCGGCACCATGTGTGGCCCAGGCCCGGGGGCTCCTGTCGGTGTACTAAGATAGGGGTACCTTAGTACCCCAACTTGTGCACGGGCAGTAGCAGCTTCCCGTGGCAGGGCTTACCACGTGCTCGCCAAGAACCTTTCTGGTCCCTATGAAGCCATTCAAGAACAAAGTATACAAGTCAGAAGATCAAGGCCCCGGCAAGAGGATCTTGCCGGGAAGGCCGCACCAGGCTCAAGGTTATCACTTTAGCGCAAGACCCTGGCAAGAGGAGCTTGCCAGGAAGGCCAAGGAATACATATCTCAAGAGATGCCTCGGCGCACCTTGCGCCCCGACAGGACCCGGAGAGCGACAAGCTTCCAGGCCCGGCAAGATCACTACCCCGACAAGGTGCTTGCCGGGGAAACCTACGCTGTGTGCCCGCGCTCCAGCTCATCGGCCCACGCATCGCCCTGGGGCTCTTCCAGGGGCACGTGGCAGATGGCTGTGCAGCTTGGGGCACACGGTGGCAAGCCACGATGACGAGGCTACCGCCGTGGCGAACGGAGAAGCATGGACGGACGCTTTTGGGGTCGACGGCGACGGGCATTTAATGCCCTTGTCCCCCACTGTCAAAGTTAGGTGAAGTCCACTGTTCATCCACTGTTCACGCACGGTTACAACTACCACCAAAATTACACTTTTACCCTCCTCTACGTTGACACCTGTCGGTGACCCCTTTGAGCTATAAAAGGAGGCCCATGCACAACGTAGAGGAGGTTTGGTTGGAAACCTAGACAACTCTCTCGCTTGGTGTAGCTAGCACTGTAGATCTTCAAGCTCCCGAGCCCAAGAACTCAATACAACCTAAGCAGGAGTAGGGTTTTACGCGTCCGCGCGGCCCGAACCTGGGTAAAACTGCCCGCGTGTGCTCCTCGATCTGCTCTCCGTGCTCCCTCCGCTCCCTTACCGCAACGTAGAAGGGGCTCCGGTCCCATAGGTGCTCGTGGGAGGACAGTTTCCCCCGACAGTGTTCTTCTAGTTATCATGAAAATAAAAATGAAGATCTGAAAGTTATTGATGTGTCTCCTATTAGATCCTTGTTTTCTAGTATGAATCTGGATAAAGATGGGACTGGAGATGAGTCTACTTTAATTAAAAGGTGTCCCAATGATTCAGAGTTTTTAGATCTTGATACTAAAATTGTTAATAGTGGGATTGAAGAGATTAAAACTTTACATAGTGATGAACCCACTACTTTGAATTTCAAGGGATTCAATTATGATAATTGCTCTTTGATTGATTGTATTTCCTTGTTGCAATCCATACTAAACTCTCTGCATGCTTATAGTCAAAATAAAGCTTTTACCAAACACATAGTTGATGCTTTGATGCAATCTTATGAAGAAAAACTTGGGTTAGAAGTTTCTATCCCTAGAAAGCTTTATAATGAGTGGGAACCTACTATCAAAATAAAAATTAAAGATCATGAATGATTTGCTTTGTGTGATTTGGGTGCAAGCGTCTCCACTATCCCAAAAACTTTGTGTGATTTGCTAGGATTCCATGAGCTTGATGATTGTTCTTTAAATTTGCATCTTGCGGATTCCACTATTAAGAAACCTATGGGAAGGATTAATGATGTTCTTATTGTTGCCAATAGGAATTATGTGCCCATTGATTTCATTATTCTTGATATAGATTGCAATCCTTCATGTCCTATTATTCTTGGTAGACCTTTCCTTAGAACGATTGGTGCAATCATTGATATGAAGGAAGGAAATATTAGATTCCAATTTCCATTAAGGAAAGGCATGGAACACTTTCCTGGAAAGAAAATCAAATTACCATATGAATCTATTATGAGAGCCACTTATGGATTGCCTTCCAAAGATGGCAATACCTAGATCTATCCTTGTATCGTGCCTAGCTAGGGGCGTTAAACGATAGCGCTTGTTGAGAGGCAACCCAATTTTATTTTCTTTGTTTTTGCTTCTGTTTAGGAATAAATATTGCATCTATCTTCTCTTTAGATGTGTTTTTGTGTTTTAATTAGTGTTTGTGCTAAGTAGAACCTTTGGGAAGACTTGTGTGAAGTTTATATGATCTTGCTGTAAAAAACAGAAACGTTAGTGCTCACGGGAATAGTCACCAAATTTTACTGGAGAGTGATATTTAGTTGATTCTTTTTGCAGATGATTAATAGACAAATTCCTCAGGTATACCAATTTATTTCACTTTTTTTTGGAGTTACAGAAGTATGCGAAAGTTACAGATTACTACAGACTATTCTGTTTTTGACAGATTCTGTTTTTCGTGTGTTGTTTGCTTATTTTGATGAATCTATGAGTAGTTTTGGAGGATATGAATCATAGATAAGTTGGAATAAAGTAGGTTTAACACCAATATAAACAAAGAATGAGTTCATTACAATACCTTTTAGAGGTGGTTTGTTTTCTTATACTAACGGAGCTCACGAGAATTTTTGGCTAAGTTTTGTGTTGTGAAGTTTTCAAGTATTGAGTATGGCTTTGATGGATTATGGAACAGGGAGTGGCAAGAGCCTAAGCTTGGGGATGCCCAAGGCACCCCAAGGTAAAATTCAAGGACAACCAAAAGCCTAAGCTTGGGGATGCCCCGGGAAGGCATCCCCTCTTTCGTCTTCATCTATCGATAACTATACTCGGGACTATATTTTTATTCACCACATGATATGTGTTTTACTTGGAGCGTCATGTATGATTTGAGTCTTTGCTTGTTAGTTTGCCATAATCATCCTTGCTGGACACACCCTTTTGAGAGAGATTAATATGGCCTAGAAATTGTTAGAACACTCTATGTGCTTCACTTATATCTTTTGAGCTAAATAGTTTTGCTCTAGTACTTCACTTATATCTTTTAGAGCACGGTGTTGATTTTATTTTGTAGAAATTGTTGATCTCCCATGCTTCATTTTTATACTTTTGAGAGTCTTTTAGAACATCATGGTTATGTGCTTTGGTTATAAAACTAGTCCTAATATGATATGCATCCAAGATAAATGTAGTAAAAACTTTCATACAAAGTGCATTGAATATGATGAGAAGTTTGATACTTGATGATTGTTTTGAGATATGAGGATAGTGATATTGGAGTCATGCTAGTGGAGTTATTATGAAATTGAGAAATACTTGTGTTAAATTTTGTGATTCCCGTAGCATGCACGTATGGTGAACCGCTATGTGACGAAGTTAGAGCATGAGGTATTTGTAGAGTGTCATCCTTTGTGTGGAGGTCGGGGGCGCGCGATGGTTAACTCCTACCAACCTCCCCCCTAGGAGCATGTGTTGATTGCTTTGTTTTGATGACTCGTAAATTTTTGCAATAAGTATATGAGTTCTTTATGACTAATGTTGAGTCCATGGATTATACGCACTCTCAGCCTTCCACCATTGCTAGCCTCTCTTGTACCGCGCAACTTTCACCGGTACTGTTGACACCTGATTTTGGCAAGATACGGAAAGCAATAAAGATGGTCTCCAGTGGAAGGGTTTTAAGCATGAAAAGATCCACATCACCGAGTGGAATAACTTTGATGTTTCGGTTATCATCATTCAACCTTATTTTAAGGACCGAAACTATACTCCGAGTGGCATAATTCAATGTGCTGAGTGTTTTTTTCTGCCCAATCACGCCTTCAAGACGACCTCGGATGAAGGAGCACTCTAAGGTAATTGTCGTCGTCTCGCCGAGGCAATCAATTTTGATATATAAATCATCTCAATCCGAGTTCGTATGCAAAAGTTACAGTCAAGACAGACCAGCCCTACCAAAGACCAAAATATTACGCGCGACGCCAGAGACATGTTGATGAGTGTCTGATACAATGTGTGAGCAATTCGACCTTCTGGACAGCCTTGAATCGATAAACCTTCAACACGAAAAAGTTTCCCCTCGTCGAGCCGATCGATTTTCTTATAACATTTGTCTCAATCCGAGGTCGTATGCAACCTGGAGAGGCAAATCAAGATCAGGCTGTCTTTTCAGTCGGGAAATCCGAGTGAAAAGTTTTACCATCCGAGTGAAAACCTACCGATCGAGTAAAAGGTCGAGTGAAAACTTATCGATCGAGTAAAAGATTGGCTCTCGACTGAAAATATAGTAATCTGAGTGAAATTATCATCCGAGTGAAAAGATTACCGTCGGAATGAAAACTCGACGTTCGAGTAAGATATTGCCTTCCGAGTGAAATATAGTCATCCGAGTGAAAGATTGTCTTTCGAGTGAAAAGATTGTCTTCTGAGTGAAAATATAGTCATCCGAGTGAAAGACTCTAACATCCGAGTGAAAAGGTCCAGTCGGACGAAAAACTCTAATATCCGAGTGGATGAGCTCAGATCCGAGTGAAACTGAAGATGTGCCCAAAAGGTAATCCAGATGACCTCGAATGGAGAAGTGATCAACACGGAAGTTGTGCGCATCGTCAAAACGATGAACTTTAGTTTTGGAGTCATTATCATCTGACATAGTATATGGCCAGTAAGTTCACTACGAGACTCGGACAATCCGGTCCGTTACGTGACCAAGTCTGATTGGATATTAAAGATGGATTCGTACAGTATTCAAGATGGACTTATTTGGAAAAGTGTTCAACATGAGAATTGTTCGTCTCGTTGAGGCGCACGATTTTGATATTTGGGCCGTCTTGATCGGAGGTCATATGCAAGCTCGGCGGCCCACGCAAGGAGGAAGACAGAAGTTCGGCCAGATTCAGACTGAATCCGAGTTGGAGTAGAACTAGGACTCTAGGACGTGAATTGATGTAATTTTTTGTAAGGAAAGCCTAGATGAATCCTTTGCTTGTACGGGAAGTCCAGCCGCACCTTATATATGTTGGGGGTGATGGCCGATTAGACAACACACAATCGAATAAATCAATATACTACTTTTTCCAGTCTACGTTTTATCCCTCCATCGTTTTTCTCTCTCATTCTTCGTGTTGGAGAGCTGTGAATCTCGAGGCTCTAGGGGCGAGCGAATCGACCTAGGGCAGCCTATTGCCGCCGCACTCCCTGACGGGGTCCCTGTCGGGGGTGTGGGATTTCGGGTCCACGAAAAGCGCCCGTCGACTGTCTTGCGTATCGCGCTGTCGGTCGGGCCTCCTTCGACGTGAGCTGCAGTGCATCACCCCTGGCGTCGAGGGTACACGTGACATGTTCGTGTGTCAACACACTTTTTGGCGACTCCGCTGGGGACTAAAGGTCAATCATCATCATCCACCATGTCCGATCTTCCCAAGCCATCTGAGGTAGACACCGATAACATCATTAAGCCCAGTCTTGATGAGATATCGGCCGATCATCGCCAAATCTATAAGGAGTACAAGAAGGCGCGCGAAGAGAAGGAGTTGCAGGAGTTCCTTGCGAAGTTCAAATAAGGATCGCCAAGGCAACATCACTCTGATTGAAGAAATCAAGTTCCCTCCTCTTCAAGCCAAGCAGGTTAAACCCTGTGTGAGTACTACCTTTTCTCCTGAGCAGTGGGCTGAGATTGAGAGTCGTATTGCTGATGGTAACAATCTAGTCTATCAAACTTTCATAGAAAATACTAATGCTCAGAAGAATATATCTCAATCATCTAGTGGTAATGGTGGTATAGCTGCTAGTGTGCAAAACCCTAATCTGACTTTACCTATTTCATCGGCGCCTCCCATGCCGATGACTTATTATCCTACACAGACAAATCAGATTGTGGCTGCACCCATTAATCCTATTATGAACATGCCAGGTTCGGTGGCAACGCCGAACCAAACCCTACCTACAGCTACAACCACTCGACCACTACCAAGTTATGGGTCGACATACATGCCTTAATTCCTACCCACCGCTAGTAACCCTACTCCTCCTATGCCACTGCCACAAGCTTCATCGTCCACTATGGATGATGGTTTAGCTAATCTTAGAGAGGAGATGGCTAAGATTCTTCGAGAGAATTTTGGAGTTGAGTTACCTCGGAATCGGATTTACCAAAAGCCGTACCCCGAGTACTTCGATGCCATCCAATGCCCTCCAGGATATAAAATTCCAGATTTTGTTAAATTTAATGGAGAAGGCACAAAAACTACATGGGAGCATGTTAGTCAATATTTAGCACAATTGGGTGAGGCAGGCTCATTGAATGAATTGAAAGTGCGTTTGTTTCCTTTATCATTAACTGGTACCGCATTTTCATGGTTTTCTTATTTACTACATGGTTCCATTCGGGTTTGGTCGCAGCTAGAGCAGAAGTTTCATGATCACTTTTATAGCGGCGATAATGAACTCAAGTTGTCACATCTGACATTGGTTAAACAAAAGTATGATTAATCGGTCTCCGATTATGTCAAGAGATTCATAGAAACAAAAAACCGTTGTTATAGTTTGGTGGTAACCGAGAGAGACTTGGTAGACCTAGTGCTGAGTGGTTTAAGGACTCCCATTAGAGAAAAGCTAGAAGGCTATGAGTTCTTAAATATCAACCAAGTCTTACAAAGGCTTTGGCTCAGGAAAGCCGAAGCAAAGATCTCAAAGAAGTGCATAGGTATAAAGCTGATCGTCCAAAGATGAATATGGTTGAATATGATAGTGATCACTCGGACGATGAGGGTGATATTTATGCTACTGAATTTGTTTGGCCATCTATGGCCAAACCATTCACTTGCAATGATCTGAAACCGATTCATAAGAATCGTGATGAAGAGATGAAGTTTACTTTTAACATTGCCAAGTGCGATAAAATATTTGATGCTTTGCTGCAAGCCAAAATTATTAGGATATCTCACACTTTACCGCCGTTTTAAGAGCTGAAACGGCGCGCTTATTGCAAGTATCATAATTCTTTTTCTCATGCTACTAACGATTGCAATGTTTTTCGACGACAGATACAATCGGCCATTAATGACAGTCGATTGAACTTTTCTGAGATGCAAGTTGATAAACATCCCTTTCCAATGAATACCATGGATTTGGAGGGGAAGAAGTTACTCATTCGGCCAGAGGTAGCCGAATCTGCTAATAAAGCTAATGTCATTGTTGGTGAGCCCAGGAAAGACAAGGAGGACAGCAAGATCTTGGGGAGGCATATTGTGATTGACAAGCAACCCGATGGCAAGGAAGTAATCAAGATCACCATCAAGAATCCTACACTTGGGGGGCAAGCACAAGTGCAAGAAAATGCTCATGTTAAATTTGTTAAGCCCAAGAGTCCAGAAGTTGGCAAGTGGAAGAGGAACGAGGCTAAAGTGCAGCCTAAACGGATCAAGCCAACTTTTGATATGTTGTTGTCCAAGTATGCCAGTCAGTCGGCCGGTCCTAGCTCTAACCGGCCAACAGACCTGAAGCGACCAAGGTCACCACCAGCTGATATGTTTAGTCGGTATGTGAAGCCGGCTAGACCAAGGGCACCGTTTCAAGAGGAACAAAGGCAACCTGTTTGGGATCGACTCGACTACTCATACAATGGCCGACTGAACATCGGTGGTCATCAGTCGACTGGTCAAAATATGTGGCCGAACAGAAACTATCCAAGTGTAAGAATGCACCCAGGTGGAAGCTATCCAAGTGAAAAAATGTGGCCAGGTAGATTCCATCCGAGTGAATTCCATCCAAGTGGATTCCATCCGAGTGACATCCATCCGAGTGGATTCCATCCGAGTAAAAAGGTGCGCCCGAGTGAAAATTTCATGCATCAGGGAAATAAAAAAGAATGGCGTGTTAAGGCACCAAGTGTTGCAGCAGTTGAGTCGGGAAAAGGCAAGGAGAAAATGGGTGTCGACTCACTTATCTTGGGCACCAAAACATTCCCCGTACAACAGCCGACTATGCATAACCACTCGACTGAGCCGATACTTTCTATCGCGCGAAAGCACTCAGTTAATGATCATGAAGCAAGCACCAGCCAAGTAAAGGCGAGAGATCCTAAATATACTCAGCCAAAGTGGTGTCCTCCAGGGCTAACAAAGACACAAAAGAGGAAACTACAGAGGTTAAGGAGTTAAGAGATGGCAGAACATGAGGCCGAGAAGCAAAGGGATAAGTTGTTTAATGACACTCGACCCATGGTTCCAGCAAAACGAGTGTGGAGGCCTAAACAAATACAAGATAAGACAGCTTCTACATCTATCACAGCAGTACCTACATCACCAAAGAAGGACGACGCAAAAGCTATCACATTGTCTACGACACTTCTTACTTCTCCTTCACTCGGACAGATTTCAGAATTGATGGATGCACTTGAGGAGGGGGATGATGTGTTAGATTATGAGTCCACGCCGGTTCATGAAGGTATGGATATCAATATGGTTTATTACTTGCCTGCTAAATTTCGTGCTGTAGATGAAGAAGGGGAGGTGGCTCAGCTGGATTTTGGCCCTAAAAATGCAATATTTGAGAAGCCAAAAGACCCAGTAACGCATCTGAAACCATTGTATCTCAGAGGTCATATCAAGGGATCACCGCTCACTCGGATGCTTGTTGATGGTGGTGCTGTGGTAAATCTGATGCCCTATTCGGTCTTCAAGAAATTGGGTTTGCCCGATGAAGAGTTGATAAAGACGAATATGGTGCTCAATGGATTTGAAGGCAAAGAGAAAACTGAAGCCAAAGCTGTGATATATGTGGAAGTTACAGTCAAGCAAAACTTTGGCTACTGCATTCTTTGTCGCAGAGGTGCAAGGTAACTACAACGTCATACTAGGTCGTGATTGGGTTCATGCAAACCAGTGTGTGCCATCCACTATGCAACAGTTTTTGGTCCAGTAGGTTGATGATGAAGTGGAAGTCATTCATGCGGATAACTCGGCATGTGTTGCTTTGGCTAATGCCTCGATGGACTGGCAACATCCCAATGCTACTTGCTTGACGGGACGTGACTTGTCAGAGTTTGATTTTCTTAGCGCGACCAAGAATGGTTTCGTGCCCGTTTCTTTAAATCCGACTGAATGTAGTCAGCTCCAAGGTATGATATGTTTGAATGGATTCTAGTTCCGAGTGGTTACAAAAACGTCTTGTAAAATATCGGTCCAGCGAGAACGATATGTATGAATCTATAGAGGAATTAGATGACATGGATAAACTTGGACACGGTTTTACATCGGCCGATCCATTAGAAGAGATAGATATTGGAGATGGTTCAGTCACTCGACCGACGTTTGTAAACAAAAATTTGAAAGCCAATTGTAAAGCTAAGTTAATCAAGCTATTGAAAGAATATGTTTGTTGCTTTGCATGGGAATATCATGAGATGCCGGGTTTAAGCCGAGAGTTAGTGGAGCATCAGTTACCTATAAAGGCTGGTTTAAGACCATATAAACAATCGGCCAGAAAGTTTAATCCAAAAACATATGACCGGATCAAGGAAGAGATCGATCGTCTGCTGAAAGATCGTGGATGTCGCCTAGAGGGGGGGGGGTGAATAGCCGCTTTAAAATAATTACGGTTTAGGCTTGAACAAATGCGGAATAAACCTAGCGGTTAATTTGTCAATCACAAAACCTACAACAACTAGGCTCACCTATGTGCACCAACAACTTATGCTAACTAAGCAAGATAATCAACTAGGTGATAGCAAGATATATGACAAGAAACAATATGGCTATCACAAAGTATAGTGCATAAGTAAAGTGCTCGGGTAAGAGATAACCGAGGAACGCGGAGACGACGATGTATCCCGAAGTTCACACCCCTGCGGATGCTAATCTCCGTTTGGAGCGGTGTGGAGGCACAATGCTCCCCAAGAAGCCACTAGGGCCACCGTAATCTCCTCACGCCCTCGCACAATGCAAGATGACGTGATTCCACTAAGGGACCCTTGAGGGCGGTCACCGAACCCGTACAAAATGATCGGGGCGATCTCCACAACCTAATTGGATACCCCGACGCTTGCCCGGAGCTTTGCACGACAATGATTGAGCTCCGAACACCACAAGGTTGGGGCTATCTCCCCAACGACACCACAAAGCTTCACCATAATGGAATATGGCTTCGAGGTGACCACAACCGTCTAGGGCACCCAAGCACCCAAGAGGAACAAGCTCAAGGGTACCAAGCACCCAAGAGTAATAAGCTTCTCAACTTGTAACTTCCACGTATCACCGTGGAGAACTCAAACTGATGCACCAAATGCAATGGTAAGGGCACACGGAGTGCCCAAGTCCTTCTCTCCCATATCCCACCGAAGCAACTAATGCAAGGGAGGGAAATGAGAGGAAGAACAAGAAGGAGAACACCAAGAACTTCCCCTCACCTAGAGGAGAAAGTGATTGGTGGAAATGTGGATCTAGATCTCCTCTCTCTTTTCCCCCAAAACTAGCAAGAATCCATGGAGGGATTGAGAGATAGCAAGCTCGAAGAAGGTCAACAATGGGGGAAGAACACGAGCTCAAGAGATAAGGTCCGATGGGGAAGAAGATCCCCTTTTATAGGTCCCCACGAATCTGCCCGTTATGTGCAGAAAACTGTAGGACCGGTACAACCTCTCTATGGGGCGGTACAACCTCTCTATGAAAAACACGTAAGATCAAAACAGCCACAACTTTCGCATACGAACTCCGAATTCGATGAAACCAAGTTTGTTGGAAAGCTAGCGACAAGGGCTAACACAATCTTGAAAGAAATATCAATAAGAAGAAAATTAGAAAAGGCCCATAAGAAAATGGTGAGAATCCTTCCTCGGATAAGACCGGTAAAACCTCCAACACCAAAAACATCATAGAAGACGGATGTGAACTCCGTTTTCGATGAACTCAAGCTTGTAATCAAGATGACCATAAGCTCTAAGACTCACAAAGAGAACCAAACAAGAACCAATAAACATGATGCAAGGATGCAATGGTTTGAGCTCTCTACTAACGATATGATGAAGCTACCAACTTGAGAGCCCCCCTTGATAGTACGGCAAACGATCCTATAACCCGGTCTCCCAACTACCACCACGAGACTGGTAAAATAGAAAACCTATCAAGGGCAAACCTTTTCTTTGCACAAAGTCCACTTGAGCTAGATGTAGACCATCTTGACTTCCTCAAGTTGGACCACCTTTCTTGATTGCATTGTCTCGGTGAAGACTAGTAGATTGCCCCCCCATACTCCACTATGGGTGAGCCACTCTTCGGCATATCTTCACAAGTCCATTGTCACCACAATGGACGGAAAGCTTCAAGCACTTGATCACTTCGTGATGCTCCACTTGAACTTGCACACCGCAACCTAACCCCACAAAGAACTCTCACGAAGACCATGGGTTAGTACACAAAGCGTGATTGACAATGCTTACCATACCATGGGATTGCTTGACCCCTCTCGGTACATCTTTTACACTTTGTGTGTTGATCAACTTGATTCATTCTTTGACTTAGTTTTGATCAACCTTGAATCTTTCCAACTCTCTTCATTTGGATGATGTCTTGAAGGTAAACATGAATGATCACAAACTCTTCTTCTTCAAGACATGCTTGCAATAAGCTCAACACCCACAAGACCAATCTTTGGATAATTCCTTAATAGCATCTTGGTCATCACAAAATCTCCTTGAAACCAACAAATGAACTCCAAGAAAAGCCTATGGACAAACCCTTCAAATATAACTCAAGGCAACCATTAGTCCATAAAGATTGTCATCAATTACCAAAACCAAACATGGGGGCACCGCATGTTCTTTCAATCTCCCCCATTTTGGTAATTGATGACAATCACTTTCAAGAGAGTTTATATAAGGAATTATGCATCACCATACCATGCAACAATAATGTATGCGCATGAGATGCAAAAGCTTAGGAACAAAACCAAAGCAAGAATAGATGACTCTCTAAAAACCTCACAAAACTAAACTCTCTAAAACTTCTCCCCCATTGGCATCGATTGCCAAAATGGGCGAATAGCTTAGAAGGCCAATATAAATTGTGTTCCTCCATAAATTGCGTATTCCTCAAAATAGAGAGTGGAATGCAATACATATATCCAACTGTAAATACTTGGAGGAAGACAAACTATATTGAGGCCCAAAGATTGCAAAAGAATGATATGCCACAAAGGCATAACAAAGGGAGAAAAACATGCAATCAAGCAATCAAAGGATACCAATTGAATCAAGCTATCAAAAGATACCAATTGACCCAACTAGACCAATGATCCTACATGCCAAATGAATAAAAGATATTATGATAAGAGCAAAGGAGTGTTATAGAGAAATTAGAGAAGCGCCCCATGATTTGTGCACAATTTAGTTTTGTATTTGGATACAACGAGCACAAAATAGGATCGTCGCTCCCCCAAGATCAATAGAACCTCACGACATAGCAACGGAGTGTTCTAAAGGCACTAGTGAAGCTCCCCATAATTTATGCACTCCTTAGATTTTAATTAGGATACCAAGTGCACAAAAAAGGATCATCACTCCCCCAAGATCAATAGCCACTCACACCAAGTGCAAGTGAGCATGAAGGAAACAAAGCTTAGCACTTGCAACAAACAACTGGTTGAGCAATATATAAAAGAGTCAACTTAAGAGTAGGCTCAACCAAAATGATGTGTGTGAGTCAGGGCAAAGCACTTGAGAAGATTAATGTATGGATGAACATTAAACATCAATATACTCTTGAATGAATGAGATACACAGTGCAAGGCCTATCATTCCCACACACAACAGCAAATGGGTTCACAAGCTCACTACCAATCATATAAATAACCTATGCTTGTGACAACCTGTGGTGAAGATATAAAAAGGATAGCTTTGTCATGAGGAGGGATACCAATAGAAATGGCAAAGGCCTCATCAAGACAAGCAAGAGAAAAAAATGATCTTCACCACAAAAGAGTGCATCAAGATGCAACGATATAAGATCCGCACCCGAGACACACACCTTCACGGAGCCACCAAAGAAATAAAACAGGAACAAAAAGGTGGACGTGAAAGAAGGGGATATCAAATAGATATGCAACTTCTCTCAAGTGTATAAGATTCTAGGTAGATGAAGATCATGATGATATCAATCCACAAAGAAGGATGTACACACGAAATTGTTGCAAAAAGGAATGAATAAGATATCCCCAAGGAAGTCATAAATATACCAATAAGATATTTGCTTGAAGGCATAGCACATGGCTAGATATGTTCTTATTGTATATAAATGAGTTCCAACCACATGAGCATCAAAGACATCACAACTAGCAACAAGAGATCATTGTTGGGATGCTTTGAGAAAGGAAACAAGTATCATAAGAAGGAATGACTAACATGCCATGATACAACCTACACAAGGTTGAATGCAAGATATGAAAGCATGAATAGATACTTATTACCGAGATATCATTGGAAGGATGTAGTAGATACCAATTGAAGGTAGATAGTAGTTCATTGATCATCCTAGCTTGCCTCCAATATGCACATGGTGACAACACCTTCCTTGTGAGTGAGCCGAGCATCCAATGCATCTCCAAATTTTTCCTATAACAACAACACAAACAAAGTGGTACCCAAACTCATTGGGACCAAATAGTTAGAAACACCAATAATACATAAGACAAACTCCACATAAATATGTGCATATAGATATGGAAATAAAATTCATGCACATCTCATCAATTTGAGACTTGGTGGAGTTTCCCCTATATATTGGGTCAAAGAGAGAAAGCATGCCAAAGAAAATACATGTAGTAAATATGCATGCTCAAGACTTTCAAGAAATGAAACGAAATGAAAAAGAAATACCAAGCGAAAATAGGATACCAAATGGATAAATCATCACTTGGAAGATATCATTAAAGGATACATCAAGGAATGATATATCCATTGACACACTCAAAAAGAAAGATATCGAACTCCCAAAAGAGAGGATGGTTCCAAACAAGCCAAGATCTCTAAAAAGTTTCATGATGGCACAAAGTACCAAAAAGAAACGGCTTGCCTTCCACCAACACACACTTGAAATGGATCACAAGATGAGTGTTTCATAGAAAATAGGATAGCTCCCCCAAGAGTTGTGCATCATAGAGAATTTGCATTTTAATACAAAATGCACAAGATGGGATCACCACTTTCACTATATCTCGAAAACACTAGACACGATCAAGAAAACAATAATGTCCACAAGTGGCACGGAAGGCAATGGAAGTTGACACAATCTTGGCAAGAAATAAGACAAATGAAAGCAAAAACCAAGGTAAAGATGATCAATAATTTCTACCACATAATTGATTACCCATTGTCAAGAGACAAGAAGTATTTGGGAATAATTCCCGATGGTAGATTGCAAAGATATCCAACATCATCTTCACACCAAACACACAAACAAATTTGCAACTTGTAGAGCTAACATGTCACCTAGGAACAACATAATTTATAATATAAATCATTGTTAAAGAAATCTTACGATTCAGCGATTTATCCTCCGATTTATCGCTACTCTTGGGGTGACCGATAAGATTATGCCTTATCTTCATCATTTATCGTTTGGGCCGATTTATCGCTATGACAAGCGATTTATCGAGAATCTACCGATAAATCGGGCCTATTCGTAGCACTATGTTTGCAAGAACTATGTTTATTTGTGTTTTGTGGGCCTTGTTACGCAATATGTAATGTTTTAAAATTTTATTTGTCATTATATCAGGATTCAAAGGCTAGGATTCAAGGTAACACTTCTGTCCAATATTGTTTGGGTGTTGAATATAGCATATTTTAGTGTTGGGAACCTGGGATTTGAAAAAAATGGCCGATTTATAGTCGACCGACAAAATCGATTAATCGGCCGATTTCTGATTAATCTCTAATCCCCAGCTAATCGAGACGATAACGATAAGCGATATCCTCAACATTGATATAAACATTAGGTGACAATATCTCAAATTTACACATTTCCTAGGCTTGTAATATACACATAGCATATTACTCCCCCATAATGTGATACCAATGAAAAACTTAACAAGATGCAAAAGAGAACCAACAAGAGATAATTAATGGAACATTTAGAATTTGAATTTCTCATGAGAAGACATACCACATAGAGACTAGATAATCTTGTAATATCAAAACTAGATGATATTCCTCATGTACACACATTTATAGGATTGTGAGGTGCACAAAGCACATCACTCCCCAAAAATGGGATGTTCCATTAATCTCTCACAAGAGCCAACTAAGATACAAACAAGATGCACAAAGACTCAACGCACGACACACACATACATGATGTGCAAACCAATATACACATACTTGATTTCTCAAGATATGCAAATTGGACGCACAACATATACAAACACATGCAAGGAACAAAACCAAAACATTCAAAGGGGCAAGTAACTTTCAATGTAAACAATTTAAGCACGAGTTACCGCAAGAGGAACTTGGATATAAGATAGAAACTTGATAATCCGAATGACTTGGCTTGAGACAATATGAATGATGAAGACCCCTTAATTCTTCATAATGTAGCCAAGTCTCCAATGCCCTCCAACAACGCCTATTGATCAAGTTTTAGACCTTGGTCCCCAACCAAGTTGGGTCCTAAGAGGTTAGTCACAATAGGCTTGGCCACCCAAATGGTTCTTTTCTTGACACCACTTTGAGTACCAAAAAACTTGGCAAACACATTGCCAACCTTATCCTTCCCAAGATAGTAGATATCATCAATAATAAGTGGGTTCGATAAGTTACCACTAGTGCATGAAGAAGCAAGGTGACCCTTCTCACGGCATAAGTAGCAACATCTACTCTTCACTTTCTTCTCACTTGATTTCTCAAAATGAGAAGTATTACCAAGAGTCTTCTTGGGAAGTGGCATTTCTTCAACTTGCGGTATAGCATGAGATTGAACTTGTGGCATCTTCCCTTGTTGATTGTCACTAATGGCCTTCTTCTTCAATGGGCAAGATCTAACATGATGCCCTTCAATTTTGCACTTGAAGCAAATAATCTTGGCCGAATTCTTGACTTGTTCTTGGCCCTTCTTCTTGTTAATGATCTTGGACTTTTTCTTCTTGTTGGAGTTGAATCCAAGTCCACCTTTGTCATTGGGGGATTTTTGCACACTCAAGATATTGTTGAGTGTGGACTTCCCTTAATGACACTTTTCCAAGTCTTTCTTCAAAGAAGTGACTTGGGCCTTGAGCTCTTTGATTTCCTCTACATGGTTAGTATCAACACAAGTACTAGAGGAAGTATACGCTTTATCATTAGAGCAACAAGGCAAGGAAATTAATTCATCACAAGAAGTAGCAACATTGTGAGTAGATGAATTACGAGGACTAGCACATGGCAAGATAGCATTTTGACTTGAAGTAGTGATACTATCCACATGAGGCTCACTAGATGTTAACTTGATACTCATAGCCTCATGAGCTATATTTAGCACATTATGGGATACTAGAAGATCATCATGAGAGCTTGTGATATTTACATGACTTTCTTCCAACTTCCCATAATTGCTAGATAGCAACTCAAGTTGAGCCCTTAGCTCAATATTCTCCTTGAAAATCGATGCTTCACTAGAAGTAGAGTTAGTAGCATAAGCATCATCAATAATAGCAAGAGCAGAAGGGAACTTGGCAAGCTCTTTAGAATATGAAGCATTAAGTTGAGCATGAGACTCGGTGAGTTTGATGAGCTCACTCTTAATGACCCTTGAGCCATTTTCGAGGTGCTCAAAATCATCAAGGAGTATAGCATGTGCAACTTCAAGCTTCTCATTTTTAGTTTCAAAATCATTAGCCACCTCGAGAGCTCTATCACGGGATTCCTTTATTCTAGATAGTTCTAGAGCAAAAGTCTCCTCAAGAGATTCCTTGGTGGTTTGTTCAAGTTCAAGAGCTTCCGAGAGGTCGGTGATCTCATTAGCGTAATCACGCTCATGACTTTCCATTTTCTCAATGGTGACCTCATGCTCCTCTAGATGAGATTCCAACTCCTCTATATATTTCTTGCCCTCACTGGAAATAGACATGATTTCCATGAAGTTGGAACGAGCCATTTTATTCTTATGAAGAGATTTAAAAATTATTTCCCCCTTAATTTGTAAGGAGGCAACATTATCATTCTCTTCATCATTATCAACATCATCATCATTGTCATCATCACTATCATCACAAGATATATTGGGATTCAAAGTGGGAGATACCTTTGAAGCTTTAGCCATAAGGCAAAACGCAATAGATGATGATGTAGGACCCAATGAAGCACCATTCAAGACTACATCTTGTTCCATGGGGTGTTGGGTTTCCTCTACATTGTTAGCATAACAATTCGAGGAAATAGATGCATTTTTATCATGGCAACAAGATATAGCAAGCATATCATCATGAGTTTTAGTCAAGCAATTTCTACATGATACGCAAGGACTATCAACACAAGCATGTGAAACATGTAGGGTGCTCGAAGTGTTAAAGTCCAAAGAATGTGCATTGCAATAAGATAGTGATGAAGGATCATCCACAATAAGCATACTATCATCATTGCAATGACCAACACTACTCACCATATCATTACCTTGTGGCAAACCACATGTAGGTGAAGTAGAAGAAGTTGAGAAGACAACACGGTCGGAGGTGGAGGGAGAACAATCATTCCCACAATTCTTGGACACACCATATTTATCTTGAAGCTTTGTCCACAACTCATGAGCATCCCGGAACGGCATGAGTTGAAATATAACTACATTGCTCAAAGCATCAAAAAGCACATTAGAAGCTTGAGCATTGAGATAAGAGTTTTTCTCATCCTCTAAAGATAATCTTTGTGGATCCTTTGGAGGAGAAAAACCCATATCTACAATTCACTCTAAATTTGGGTCCATGACCCTAAAGAGATTAAGCCTGTGAATTACCCGAATATCAAAATTTGTGCCATCGAAACTAAGAGTGTCAGAGAAACCTAAACTCCTAGTCGACATCCTTACTCTCTAGGCGGTTAAGCCCTATAAAGAGAGACGAGGCTCTGATACCAATTTAAATATCGTGGATGTCGCCTAGAGGGGGGGTGAATAGGCGCTTTAAAATAATTACGGTTTAGGCTTGAACAAATGTGGAATAAACCTAGCAGTTAATTTGTCAAGCACAAGACCTACAACAACTAGGCTCACCTATGTGCACCAACAACTTATGCTAACTAAGCAAGATAATCAACTAGGTGATAGCAAGATATATGACAAGAAACAATATGGCTATCACAAAGTATAGTGCATAAGTAAAGGGCTCACGTAAGAGATAACCGAGGAACGCGGAGACGACGGTGTATCCCGAAGTTCACACCCCTGCGGATGCTAATCTCCATTTGGAGCGGTGTGGAGGCACAATGCTCCCCAAGAATCCACTAGGGCCACCGTAATCTCCTTACGCCCTCGCACAATCCAAGATGCCGTGATTCCACTAAGGGACCCTTGAGGGCGGTCACCGAACCCGTACAAATGGCAACCCTTGGGGGCGGTCACCGAACCCATACAAAATGCTCGGGGCGATCTCCACAACCTAATTGGATACCCCGACGCTTGCCTGGAGCTTTGCACCACAATGATTGAGCTCCGAACACCACAAGGTTGGGGCTATCTCCGCAACGACACCACGAAGCTTCACCACAATGGAATATGGCTTCCAGGTGACCACAACTATCTAGGGCACCCAAGCACCCAAGAGGAACAAGCTCAAGGGTATCAAGCACCCAAGAGTAATAAGCTTCTCAACTTGTAACTTCCACGTATCACCGTGGCGAACTCAAACCAATGCACCAAATGCAATGGCAAGGGCACACGGAGTGCCCAAGTCCTTCTCTCCCAAATCCCTTCGAAGCAACTAATGCTAGGGAGGGAAATGAGAGGAATAACAAGAAGGAGAACACCAAGAACTCCAAGATCTAGATCCAAGGGGTTCCCCTCACCTAGAGGAGAAAGTGATTGGTGGAAATGTGGATCTAGATCTCCTCTCTCTTTTCCCCCCAAAATTAGCAAGAGTCCATGGAGGGATTGAGAGATAGCAAGCTCGAAGAAGGTCAACAATGGGGGAAGAACACGAGCTCAAGAGATAAGGTCCAATGGGGAAGAAGATCCCCTTTTATAGGTCCCCACGAATCTGCCCGTTATGTGCAGAAAACTGTAGGACCGGTACAACCTCTCTATGGGGCGGTACAACCTCTCTATGAAAAACATGTAAGATCAAAACAGCCACAACTTTCACATACGAACTCCGAATTCGATGAAACCAAGTTTGTTGGAAAGCTAGAGACAAGGGCTAACACAATCTTGAAAGAAATATCAATAAGAAGAAAATTATAAAAGGCCCATAAGAAAATGGTGAGAACCCTTCCTCAGATAAGACTGGTAAAACCTCCAACACCAAAAACATCATAGAAGACGCATGTGAACTTCATTTTCGATGAACTCAAGCTTGTCATCAAGATGACCATAAGCTCTAAGACTCACAAAGAGAACCAAACAAGAACCAAGGAACATGATGCAATAGTTTGAGCTCTCTACTAACGATACGATCAAGCTACCAACTTGAGAGCCCCCTTGATAGTACGGCAAACGATCCTATAACCCGGTCTCCCAACTACCACCATGAGACCGGTAAAATAGAAAACCTATCAAGGGCAAACCTTTGCTTTGCACAAAGTCCACTTGAGCTAGATGTAGACGATCTTGACTTCCTCAAGTTGGACCACCTTTCTTGATTGCATTGTCTCGGTGAAGACTAGTAGATTGCTCCCCCATACTCCACTATGGGTGAGCCACTCTTCGGCATATCTTCACAAGTCCATTGTCACCACAATGGACGGCAAGCTTCAAGCACTTGATCTCTTCGTGATGCTCCACTTGAAATTGCACACCGCAACCTAACCCCACAAAGAACTCTCACGAAGACCATGGGTTGGTACACAAAGCGTGATTGACAATGCTTACCATACCCTGGGATTGCATGATCCCTCTCGGTACATCTTCTACACTTTGTGTGTTGATCAACTTGATTCATTCTTTGACTTAGTTTTGATCAACCTTGAATCTTTCCAACTCTCTTCATTTGGATGATGTCTTGAAGGTAAACATGAATGATCACAAACTCTTCTTCTCCAAGACATGCTTGCAATAAGCTCAACACCCACAAGACCAATCTTTGGATAATTCCTTAATAGCATCTTGGTCATCACAAACTCTCCTTGAAACCAACAAATGAACTCCAAGAAAAGCCTATGGAGAAACCCTTCAAATATAACTCAAGGCAACCATTAGTCCATAAAGATTGTCATCAATTACCAAAACCAAACATGGGGGCACCGCATGTTCTTTCAATTGCTTAAAGCTAATTTTATTCGACCTTGCAGGTATGCCGAGTGGATATCTAACATTGTCCAAGTGGAGAAAAAAGGGTCCGGCAAATTAAGGGTATGCATTGATTTCAGATATTTGAATAGGGCTACACCCAAAGATGAGTATCCCATGCCAATAGCCAATATGCTTATTAATGATGCTTCTGGACGTAAAGTTATTAGCTTTCTTGATGGTAATGCTGGGTATAATCAGATTTTTATGGCCGAAGAGGACATGTCCAAAACGGCTTTCCGATGCCCTGGTTTCCTTGATTTATTCGAATGGACAGTGATGACATTCGGATTAAAAAATGCTGGCGCCACATATCAAAGGGCTATGAATTTGATTTTTCATGATTTACTCGGTGTCATACTTGAAGTTTATATTGATGATATTGTTGTCAAATCGGATGCTTTTGAATCTCATTCGGCCGATTTGCGTTTAGCTTTCGAAAGAATGAAAAATTATGGACTGAAGATGAATCCTTTGAAGTGTGCATTCGGCGTGTCAACTGGTAAGTTTTTGGGTTTCATTATTCATGAAGATGGCGTAGAGATTGATCCCAAGAAGGTAGAAGCTATACAGAAAGTGGAAGCGCCAACATGCAAGAGAGATATGCAAAAGTTCCTTGGCAAGGTCAATTAGTTGAGAAGGTTCATAGCTAATCTGTCAGGGAAAGTTGATGCATTTACACCTATCCTTCGGTTGAAGAATGATGTTGATTTCACTTGGGGGGCAAAACAACAAGAAGCCTTTGATATGATCAAGAATTATTTGTGCACTCCTCCGGTGATGAAAGCACCCAAGCATTAGGAGCCCTTTAAGCTTTACATTGCAGCAGAAGAAGGTGTTATTGGTGTTGTTTTGACTCAAGAAACCGAAGGAAAAGAGCATGCTATTACATATTTGAGCAGACGCTTATTGGACGCCGAGACAAGGTATACGTTTATTGAAAAACTATGTCTATGCTTATATTATGCTTGCACAAAATTGAGACATTATTTAGTGCCGAGTGCTTGCATAGTAGCTTGTCAAACCGATGTCATTAAATACATGTTGCATAGGCCAATTCTTAGTGGCAGAATTGGCAAGTGGGCTTATGCTTTGATTGAGTATGATTTGGCTTATGAATCTCTAAAATCCATGAAAGGCCAAATCGTTGCTAATTTTATTATTGAGCATCTGATTAATGACAGGCATGACATTGATATAAACCTTGTATCTTTAGTACCTTGGAGATTATATTTCGATGGTTCCGTTTGTAGCAATGGCCAGGGTGTTGGTATTGTTTATATATCTCCTCATGGTGCTGTTTTCGAAGCCTCGTGGCGCTTAGAATACTTTTGCATGAATAATCAGGCCGAATATGAAGCTTTGTTATTCGGCCTAGAGATGTTAATTGCTATAGGTGTTACACATATTGAGGCTTTTGGTGTTCGTTACTAGTGGTGCAGCAAATATCCAAAGTCTTTCAGTGTTTGGACGAATCACTTAATGTTTATCTCGATAAATGTCTAGATATAATTTCTACTTTGGATTGTTTTAGCATTGCTCATATATCTAGGCATGACAATTGGAGAGCAAATGAGTTGGCACAACAAGCATCTGGATATCATGTTGATCATGGCATGTTTCATATCTCTCAAAGACCGATGTCTTGTCTTGCCAATATGGGAGAGGCCGAACCTGAACCCACTGGTTCGGCCATTAACAAAAAGTCTAGTGCAGGTGACAATCCCGACTGGAGGAAGCCCATTATTGATTACTTGAGCAATCCGAGTGATAGGGTGGACATGGTTGTTCGGCATATGGCTTTCAAGTATGCGATGGGAGACGATGGTCTTTATCGCCGAAGAGTCGATGATGTTCTTCTAAAGTGCTTGGATGAAGACCAGGCAAGAGTTGCTATGGGAGAGGTACATGAAGGCATTTGTGGCACTCATCAGTCGGCTCCCAAGATGAAGTGGTTATTGCAACGTGCTGGGTTTTATTGGCCGACTATGATTAGTGATTGCTTCAGATACTATAAAGGGTGTGAAGCTTGTCAAAAATTTGGTGATATTCAATTAGCTCTTGCTGCTATGTTACATCCTATTATCAAGCCGTGGCCTTTCAGAGGATGGGGTTTAGATTTTATTGGGAAAATTCATCCGTCTTCCTCAAAGGGGCATCGGTTCGTATTGGTGGCAACCGATTATTTCACTAAATGGTCTAAAGCAGTACCTCTCAAGAACATGACACATACAGAGGTAATTCAATTCATAACTGAGCACATTATTCATAGATTCGGTATTCCTCAAACGTTAACTACAGATCAAGGTTCATCTTTCATGTCACACCAAGTCAGAGAGTTTTCCGAATCTTATAACATAAAGTTGCTCAATTCCTCTCCGTATTATGCCCAAGCTAATGGACAAGATGAGTCTAGCAATAAATTTTTAATCAAACTCATCAAGAAGAAGATTGAGGATAATCCAAGGAAATGGCATGAGTTGTTGTCTGAAGCTTTGTGGGCACATAGAATCTCAAGGCATGGTGCTACGAAGGTGACTCCATATGAGCTAGTGTATGGTTAAGAAGTTGTTTTACCAGTGGAAGTAAATTTGAATGCCTTGAGAATAGCCAAACAGAATGATTTATCGGCAATAGATTTTTATAACTTGATGATGGACAATATTGATGAGGTTACCGATAAACATTTGGCTGCTTTAAAAGCCATAGAGAGAGACAAGTTGAGGGTGGCAAGAGCTTACAATAAGAAAGTTAAGTTGAAGAATTTTCAAGTCGGCGATCTCGTGTGGAAAGTAATTATGCCGATTGGTTCAAGAGAAAGAAAATTCAGGAAGTGGTCTCCAAGTTGGGAAGGTCCTTTTAGGATTACAAGAATAGTTCCTGGAAACTCATATTTGGTGAAGTCCGTACAGGGGACATTGTTACCTCGAGCTCTCAATGGCAAGTACTTGAAGAAATACCACCCGAGTGTGTGGCAAGAAGCCTAAGTAAGCAATGGCCGACATGCGACTATCGCCCTTAGCACAAACATGTCCGATATATGATTATTGCCCTAAGAAATACAAATGGCTGATGGAGTATTGACATCGTCCTTAGAACAAAAACGGTGCATATTATTTTTCGGCATGCAAGCTTTGCCGAAAAACAGGGGGGCATGTGTTGACACCTGATTTTGGCAAGATACGGAAAGCAATAAAGATGGACTCCAGTGGAAGGGTTTTTAGCATGAAAAGATCCACGTCACCGAGTGGAATAACTTTGATGCTTCGGTTATCATCATTCGACCTTATTTTAAGGACCGAAACTATACTCCGAGTGGCATAATTCAATGTGCTGAGTGGTTTTTTGCCCAATCACGCTTTCAAGACGACCTCGTATGAAGGAGCACTCTAAGGGAATTGTCTTCGTCTCGTCGAGGCAATAAATTTTGATATATAAATCATCTCAATATGCAAAAGTTACAGTCAAGACAGACCAGCCCTACCAAAGACCAAAATATTACGCGCGACGCCAGACACATGTTCATGAGTGTCTGATACAATGCGTGAGCAATTCGACCTTATGGACGGCCTTGAATCGAAAAACCATCAAAATGAAAAAGTTTCGCCTCTTTGAGCCGATCGATTTTCATATAACATTTGTCTCAATCCGAGGTCGTATGCAACTTGGAGAGGCAAATCAATATCAGGCTGTCTTTTCAGTCGGGAAATCCGAGTGAAAAGTTTTACCATCCGAGTGAAAACCTACCAATCGAGTAAAAGGTCGAGTGAAAACTTATCGATCGAGTAAAAGATTGGCTCCCGACTGAAAATATAGTAATCCGAGTGAAATTACATCCGAGTGAAAAGATTACCGTCGGAATGAAAACTCGACGTTCGAGTAAGATATTGCCTTCCGAGTGAAATATAGTCATCCGAGTGAAAGATTGTCTTCCGAGTGAAAAGATTGTCTTCTGAGTGAAAATATAGTCATCCGAGTGAAATTGTCTTCCGAGTGAAAGACTCTAACATCCGAGTGAAAAGGTCCAGTCGGACGAAAAACTCTAAAATCCGAGTGGATGAGCTCGGATCCGAGTGAAACCGAAGATGTGCCCGAAAGGTAATCCAGATGACCTCGGATGGAGAAGTGATCAACACGGAAGTTGTGCGCATCGTCAAAACGGTGAACTTTGGTTTTGGAGTCATTATCATCTGAGATATTATATGGCATGTAAGTTCACTACGAGACTCGGACAATCCAGTCCGTTACGTGACCAAGTCCGACTGGATATTAAAGATGGCTTCATACAGTATTCAAGATGGCCTTATTTGGAAAAGTGTTAAACATGAGAATTGTTCGTCTCGTCGAGGCGCGCGATTTTGATATTTGGGCCGTCTTGATCGGAGGTCATATGCAAGCTCGGCGGCCCGTGCCAGGAGGAAGACAGAAGTTGGGCCAGATTCAGACTGAATCCAAGTTGGAGTAGAACTAGGACTCTAGAACGTGAATTGATGTAATTTTTTGTAAGGAAAGCCTAGATGAATCCTTTGCTTGTACGTGAAGTCCAGCTGCCTCTTATATATGTTGGGGGTGATGGCCGATTAGACAACACACAATAGAACAAATCAATATACTACTTTTTCCAGTCTATGTTTTATCCCTCCATCGTTTTTCTCTCTCGTTCTTCATTGTTCTTCATGTTTGAGAGCTGCGAATCTCGAGGCTCTAGGGGCGAGCAAATCGACCAAGGGAAGCCCATTGTCGCCGCACTCCCTGACGGGGTCCCTCCCGGGGGTGTGGGGTTTCAGGTCCGCAAAAAGCGCCCGTCGACTGTCTTGCGTATCGCGCTGTCGGTCGGGCCTCCTTCGACGTGAGCTGCGGTGCATCACCCCCGGCGTCGAGGGAACACGTGACGTGTTCGTGTTTCAACAGGTACCATACACCCACCATATACCTTCCTCAAAACAGCCACCATACCTACCTATCATGGCATTTCCATAGCCATTCCGAGATATATTGCCATGCAACTTTCCACCGTTCTGTTCATATGACACGCTTCATATTGTCATAGTGCCATGCATGATCATGTAGTTGACATCGTATTCGTGGCAAAGCCACCATGCATAATTTTCATACATGTCACTCTTGATTCATTGCACATCTCGGTACACCGCCGGAGGCATTCATATAGATTCATACTTTATTCTAGTATTGAGTTGTAAATCAATAAAAGTGTGATGATCATCATTATTAGAGCATTGTCTCATGTGAGTAAAGGCCAAAAAAAGAGATGGCCCAAAAAAATATAGAGAGGGGCTAAAAAAAGAGAAAGCCCCTCCAAAAAAATGAGAGAAAAGAGAGAACGGGCAATGCTACTATCCTTTTCCACACTTGTGCTTCAAAGTAGCACCATGTTCTTCATGATAGAGAGTCTCATGTTTAGTCAATTTCATATACTAGTGGGAATTTTCATTATAGAACTTGGCTTGTATATTCCAACGATAGGCTTCCTTAAATGCCCTAGGTCTTCATGAGCAAGCAAGTTGGATGCACACCCACTTAGTTTCTTTTTTGTTGAGCTTTCATACATTTTTAGCTCTAGTGCATCCATTGCATGGAAATCCCTACTCACTCACATTGATATCTATTGATGGGCATCTCCATAGCTCGTTGATACGCCTAGTCGATGTGAGACTATCTTCCTCTTTTTGTCTTCTCCACAACCACCACTCTATTCCACCCATAGTGCTATATCCATGGCTCACGCTCATGTATTGCGTGAAAGTTGAAAGGTTTGAAAAAATTGAGTATGAAAACAAGTGCTTGGCTGAAATCGGGGTTGTGCATGATATGAATATTTTATGTGATGAAGAGGGAGCATAGCTAGACTATATGATTTTGTAGGGATAACTTTCTTTAGCCATGTTATTTTGAGAAGACATGATTGCTTTGTTAGTATGCTTGAAGTATTATTATTTCTTATATCAATATAGAATTTTGTCTTGAATCTTTCGGATATGAACATTCACGCCACAATAAAGAGAATTACATTGAAAATTATGTTGGTTAGCATTCCACATCAAAAATTCTGTTTTTATCATTTACCTACTCGAGGACGAGCAGGAATTAAGCTTGGGGATGCTTGATACGTCTCCAACGTATCTATAATTTTTGATTGTTCCATGCTATTATATATGATGTTTTGGATGTTTAATGGGCTTTATTATACACTTTTATATTATTTTTGGGACTAACCTATTAACCCAAAGGCCCGATCCAGATTGCTGTTTTTTGCCTATTTCAGGGTTTTGCAGAAAAGGAATATCAAACGGAGTCCAAACGAAATGAAACCTTCGGGGGAGATATTTTTGGAGCAATATCTTCATGGGAGACTTGAGAACCACGGAATAGGGCACACATGGCGTCCATGAGGGTGGGGGCGCGCCCCCCTCCCCCTGGGTGCGCCCCCTGCCTCATGGGCCCCACGTTGCTCCCCTGATGCCCTCCTTCCTCCTATTTATACCCATGTACCCTGAAAATATGGAAGCAGCAAAGAAAACCATGATTCCACCGCCGCAACCTTCTGTTCCTGTGAGATCCCATCTAGGGGCCTGTTCCGGAGCTCCGTCGGAAGGGGGATCTTCCACGGAGTGCTTCTACATCAACACCATTGCCTCACCATGAGTTGTGAGTAGTTTACCACAGACCTTCGGGTCCATAGTTAGTACCTAGATGGATTCTTCTCTCTCTTTGGATCTCAATACCAAGTTCTCGTCGGTCTTCGAGGAGATCTATTCGATGTAATCTTTTTGCGGTGTGTTTGTCGAGATCTGATGAATTGTGAGTTTATGATCAAGATTATCTATGAGAAATATTTGGTTCTTTTCTGAATTCTTTTATGTATGATTATAATATCCTTGCAAATCTCTTCGAATTATCAGTTTGGTTTGGCCTACTAGATCTATAGTTCTTGCAATGGGAGAAGTGCTTGGCTTTGGGTTCAATCTTGCGGTGTCCTTTCCCAGTGACAGCAGGGGCAGCAAGGCACGTATAGTATTGTTGCCATCGAGGATAAAAAGATGGGGTTTATATCATATTGCTTGAGTTTATCCCTCTACATCATGTCCTTTTGCTTAAGGCGTTACTCTGTTCTTATGAACTTAATACTCTAGATGCATGCTGGATAGCGATCGATGTGTGGAGTAATAGTAGTAGATGCAGAATCGCTTCAGTCTAATTGTCACGGACGTGATGCCTATATATAATGATCATGCCTAGGTATTCTCATAATTATTCGATTTTCTATCAATTGCTCGACAGTAATTCGTTCACCCACCGTAGAATTCTGCTATCATGAGAGAAGCCACTAGTGAAACCTATGGCCCCCGGGTCTATTCTCAACATATCAATCTACAATCTACTTTACTTTGCTGTTTTTACTTTCTATTCTTATATCCAAAAATACCAAAAATATCAAACTATCACATCTATCATATCTCACTTTCGTAAGTGACCGTAAAGGGATTGACAACCCTTTATCGTGTTGGCTGCGAAGTTCTTATTTGTTTGTGCAGGTGCGAGGGACTCGCGCGTGGTCTCCTGTTGGATTGATACCTTGGTTCTCAAAAACTGAGGGAAATACTTACGCTACTGTGCTGCATCACCCTTTCCTCTTCGAGGAAATACAACGCAAGCTCAAGAACTAGCACTTGGCTTGTTTTCTTGTTTTTTTAAACTATGTTCGCTATTTTGTTGGGACCGCTGGTATTTTCCGCTTGACAGTCAGTGGCCAATTTTCAGACGACACAAATTATGTGATACTATGTGTGAGTTTATTCAAATCAAGTCTTTTATATAAAGAAAAAGGTAGAACACTAACACCAGCTCCTAGATCACACAAAGCAGTTTTGATATAGTTTCTTTTGATGAAGCAATGTATAGTCGGTATTCCTGGGTCTCCAAGTTTTTTAGGTACTCCATCTTTAAAAAAATAATTAGCAAGCATAGTGGATATTTCAGCTTCAGGTATTTTTCTTTTATTGGTGATGATGTCTTTAGTATACTTTGCATAAGGGGCCATCTTTAAAATATCAGTCAAGCGGGTACGCAAAAAGACTGGCCTAAGCATTTCATTTTTTTGCGGAAAATATCTGATCTATTCATCTTCAATCATGGGAACATAAAAATAATAAAAATTACATCCAGATTCATATACCACTTAGCGGCGACTACAAGCACTGAAGCAAGCCGAAGGCGCGCCGCCGTCATCGCCCCTCCCTCACTGGGACCGGACAAAACTTGTTGTAGTAGATAGTATGGAGGTCGTCGTACTAAGGACCCATAGGACCAACGCACGAGAACAGTAGCCGCCGTCGATGAAGAGTAGCGTATATCGGAAGGATCCAACCTCAAGAGACACAAATGTAGACGAACAACGAACAAATCCGAACAAATCCACCAAAGGCATTACTGCTGGAGACACATCTCTGCGCACCCAAGGAAGATACTAGACGCACCACCAGAACGGGGGCTAGGCGGGGAGAACCTTATTCCATCTTCAGGGAACCGCCACCGTCTCACCTTCCTAAATAGAACACAAACCCTAAGGCCAACTCCACCGTGTGACCCCATCCTGTACGGTCCCGTTCGTTTGGGGTAAAACGGACAAATGAGGCGGCCCAGTGCGCGAGAGCAAACAGACGTTTGTCTGTTTTCTGTCCGCTTTCGACCCATCCTCGGCCCGAGTATGCGCCGATTTTGGGGTGAAACGGACAGCGTGCGGACGGGCAGGACGCACGCGCTTGTCCTCCCCTAGCCCGCCTGTCGGTCGCAGAAAGCAACCCCCCTCACCCCCTCCCCGCGCCCCCTTTGGTGCCACTTCCCGCGCCCCTCCCACGTCCCTCCCTCCGCCCCTGTCCATGGCCGACGCCCAGCCGAATTCCGGCGGCCTGGCCGTCGACCCGCCCACAAAAGTGAAGAAGAAGGTGGCCAAGGTAACACGGAAGCCGCGGTCGGAGTGCAAGCCAGAGGAGATCACCAAGTTGGACACGAAATCGACGAAGAGGAGGAATCGGAGGGCGGTCGTCAAGGGTAATGCCGCCGAGGCCAACTTCGCCGCCGAGCGTGAGGCGAGGGAACCGCGCGGCGCAAGGCCGAGGCCGACGAGAAGGAGGACATCGTCAACAAAGCGCACGCCCTCCTCATGCTTGGCGTTTACAGTCCGGCCGGTTTCACTGCACCGGCCGTCGGCCCGGCGAGCACAAGATCGTCGATCACCCGGCCTCCGCACTGCCAGTGGCCGACGTCGCGGACGACGCCTATGTCGCCCAGCTTTCCCCCGCTAAGGCACGACGGGCAGACCCGTTTCTCGCCGACCGTTGGCGTGATGGTGCCGTCCACCCCGCGCACCTCGGCCGTCATCGACCTCAACGTCACGCCTGGGTCCAGCAGCGGTGGCCAGCCGTCCGTGGAGATGCAAAGAAAGAAAGCACGGTGTGGCACCCCGGCTCAGAGAAACCGAAACGCCCCGTATTCCAGCCCAGAGATCGAGATGAAGTCTTCTGGAATACGGAACTACTTAGCATAGAACAAACCAGCTTTCTATTACAACACGAATATGGATACAAGGTCTCCGATATTACAATGAATAACACCAGCACGGCGACGCTACGCCAACCATGGTTGCTCTATGCAAGCAACATAACAACTTTGTAGCGACCAGACCTCAAACAGTCTGATCTCTGTGCATCAGTGTCATCCTTGGATCAGTAATGCTGACACGCACAGTACTTGAAGGATTTATAACAGAGTAGCAATCACACACTTATTACATCGATAGTCCAACGATGAATTTATTACAAATAATATGGCTGAAGGCCATCTAATACGATAACAGCGGAAGGCTTGGAAGATAAGTGAGTCCATCAACTCCAGCGGCATCACTGAGTATAGAACCACGACCTAAAAAGGGGCATCTTACTCGTCGTCTGAAAAGTCTGCAACATGAAACATTGCAGCCCGAAAATGGGTCAGCACATGGAATATGCTGGCAAGGTAACACAAGAGAATGCAATGTAGGTAAGGCTATACTACATGCAATATGGCTGGTGGAAAGCTCTATGGTTAAGTTTTTGCGAAAAGCCAATTTTTCCCTACTTCAAAGGAATATATTTTAATTAACTATCATGGTAGTTGAAACATCGTTGAGAAGATAGACATCCTCTCAACCCCAATTAAAATAATCTTTAAACCCAACAAAATTAATTAGAGTAACATGTTGAGATTCACATGATAATCCAAGTACTAGATACTCAAGACGTCCATAACCGGGGACACGGCTAATCATGATCAGTTTGTACACTCTGCAGAGGTTTGTGCACTTTTCCCCACAAGACTCGATCGCCTCCGTTTGGTTTCTCGCACTGCATGGTGTTTGAGAAACGGATGACCGAGACACAGTCTTTCCGAAGAGGTCCCCTTAACCAGATAGATAGGCCGGTACACCTACAAAATCCACTACATCTGCTAGCCCATCATGGAAAAGTTTCCCACAACTTACTCAACTATGCCAGAGCCCATATTGGCATGTGGCTGCACACGAAAGTTTCTAGTATGAAAAATCTCATGATCCCTTTGAGCCTGGGTGGCGGTCCAAAAGAAAAACAGGCAATCACTGGAATACCCAGATGCCTCAATCCACCCAGATGTGTATTAATGTTGCCACCTTAAGTTGAACCATTAATTAATAAACTCACATCTATCATGGATTTCACTCAAACCCAAACCACGTCTACGAGCATAGCATGTCCTGACAGCAAACGTAGAAGTAACTCGCAAAGGTTTGAATGTAATGCAGGTAATAGGTACTACCTCAATCTACTTCCCAATCCCACAAGTTAATTGATCCTACTCATGCAATGTGTGAGGGTTGGACTAATGCAATGAAAACTGGGTAATTGAAAAGCATGATCAAAGTGTTACTTGCCTTGCTGATGATCCGCAAAACCTAGAGACTCAAAGTAGCAAGCGGCGCACTCCGGGTACTCTATCGCAATCAAACAAGCACACAATAAGTACTTAACTAATGCACGGGTAAAACTCAAATAAAAGATCTAACCAGAAAGTTCAACTTAAGAACTCTGGTTTGCAAAAAGAATCAACTCGAAAGAAGCAACGAAACTCAAACTCCGAAAGAAACGAGCTCCGGTTTACTAGTTGGCCTAAAGTCAAATTTTACAGTAGCCAAAATCTTGTTCCAGTTGATTAAACGTAAAGAGGGCATCGAGACGAAGATCTGGGATTTTGAATCACCTGATTCTGACTCTCGAGCGAAAAGAAAAACGAAAAACAAGATCATGGCAGAAATCGCGATCGGAATAATCACGGATAAATACCCCGAAAAAGAAAACAGACGAACGGGCTAACGAACGAACGTTCGCTGTCTGCGGCTAACTAACGAAAACCGTTCGTTAAAACGAACGTACGGATGAACGTCCGCTAAATAACTAAACCGAAAAAAAACCGAACCGATCTAATCTAATAAAAAAAGAAAAACGAATCTACGTTTTTTTTACTAAACCGATCGGTTCAACAACAAAAAACCAATCTCTACCTCAACACGAACTCCGGCGAACGGCGGTGGGCGGCGGTCCGACGGTGGGCGGCGGGGCGCGGGCGAGGTGGTGCGGCGGGGCGGCGGCGGCACGCGGCGGCGGCGCGAAGGACGGCGGCGCGGGCGAGGCGGCGGCGACGCGAAGGGCGGCGGCGGCGCTAGGGTTAGGGGCAGGGGCGGGGCGAGGCGAGGCGGGCTGGGGCGGTCGGGCCGGGGCGCTTAGCTTATAAAGCCCAGAGTCCTGGGCCTTCACGACCCCAAGTCGGTTTCCTATTTTATTTTTCCTAAATAGAGTCCTGGCGCAAAAAAACTAACGAAAGAAATACCAAACGGACTCCAAAATTCCCGAAATAAATATTCACCGTCCTCCAATAATATTTAGGACAAAGTGAACATTTTTCCCGGACCTAAATGCAATTTTGAAAAAACGCGCATTTTTCCTATGCAAATTAATCCGCAAATAAATCCAGAAAAATACCAAAAGTGATTTCAATATTTTTCCTCCAATATTTCTGTTATTTTGGAGAAGTCATATTATCTCCGCTAATATTTTTGTATTTAAGAAATATTTTTAGGAGAGAAAAATAATTAAAATCACACTGTCCTCGTACCGGTATTCGAGCGAACTCAAATACGAAAACGATAAAATTCCCAACTCTCTCCGTAGGTCCTTGAGTTGCTTAGAATTTCGAGGAACGCCACAAACAAAAAAATGCACAAACATGAAATGCAATATGATCTATGTATAACATTCCAAATTGAAAATTGGGATGTTACAAACTTGAGGCAGCGAAATCTCTACTGCAGCGGAACAACGGACGACGATGATGGACTCCAATCCGCAGGGACTCTGGCTGGAACGTTTATCCTAGCTCGCGAACATAGGAACCACACCAAAACAAGCAAGCAATCCAGGCACGACCTGCAAACTGGCATGACACGCCAGGTCAGTACATTGAATGTACTTGAAAGCTCACAATAAACCAAAAGCAGTCAAGACAAACAACAGCATGGCATTATCAGGTTAAATCATACATGAGCATGATACTAATAGAACATCATGGCATGCACAACTGAACATGATACAACTAGAACATACGAACATGATGATACTACATGCAACATGATGATACTAACATGCACTAACTTACTCTGCTCGGGTTACCACGTATCCCTCACAAGCACAAACTTACCACCACAGACATCACACGATCATCTCATGATCAAATCAAGCTTGGTATAAACAATACCGTAGTAATAATTAAATGACCACAAGGAGCTTGACCTTTACCATTGACTCTCGCATAACATCCCAAATATCCAACAACTCGGTATCCTTGATACCATCGCGATCATCTCACGATCACATCCAACAACTCGGTATCCTCGATACCCCCGTGATCATCTCACAATCACATCCAACATCTTACTCATCATCGAACCGGATTTTTTATTAAGCACATTATTATTGTTACTGTTGACTCACAGTGTGACCGACACGAACTGGGCCCTTATCCGTGGGCACGGCTATCGATAGATTAAGACACAGACTCTGCACAGGTAGCACACTATACCCACACTACGGAACCCATGGCCTCGTACTCCCATTCGGGTGGACCAACGGCGTTCCAAAAAAACCGTCCTACTGCCATGACACTCTCCCGGCCACTCCGACTCACTCCCCACTGGGCTAGTCCTGGGTGGCCCCTGTGTCTACCAAAGACACAACGACCACCGTCGTGGCCAAAACATAAACTGTCCCAAACGAGGACACGAGCTCAAAACAACAACAACGTGCACACAAGGCTTATGTCCGCCTACCTGATCAGGGTAGCGCGCGCCCATAACCTTCCCTCTTTGGAGGCACCGGCGAGAGGCATGATAATAGACCCAGTTAGGACCTTCCCACAAAGGTAAGTGTGGCTACACTGGTCAGCTCGATATGGTGGCACCATGACTCATCCAACAGTTGTTCAAGTTCAATTTAATCCGGTTAAACTTGAATGCAAAAATGCTGAGCCATGATAAAATAACATGATGCAACTATAATGCATGAACATGATTCCGACATGAGCATGGATGTGCAACCATAATCAACGAGCACAACAATAACATTTAATCATTTATCCCGATGAGCATGGCATACTGACGAGCATGAATATCATAAATAGAACACTACTCATAGCTTATATGACTACTAGCATCATAAATAAATACCATGCAAGAACATAGCAAGAACACTACCAAGTAAGCATGTAACTAACTAGTTGCAACGGAACATGCATATCAATGGTACTAGATAGCAGACGAAAAACATGCAACAGATGAGCATTCCTACTACTATCATGTATTTCTACTACCAATCATGACATGTGACCATAATACTAGAAAGTATAACAAGAAACATCATAACATATCATGAAAGTGAGCAAGAAACCACGAGCATAACCGAAACAACGACAACACTAGCAAACAAGCAGACATATAACAGCAAACTTTTATTAAATATTCAAGTTGAAAAGTATGTCTACCGCATGGCTATCATGCAAGTAGCTATTGTGGCTTGCGTGGGGTGAGGGAGACTCCGGGAAGAAGTGCGGTGAAGCCGAGGAACGAAACGCCAGACGGTTCTCTCTCAAAAGGGGCTAGAATAGGGCAAGGGCACAATGTTCATTTTCAAAGTGTGAAAACTTAGTGAAAATGGTACCAACAGAAAGAGCTCGATGAGAAGAAGATGTGAGCGTTGGTTTCACGTGATTCGGAGTTACGATCGCGGAGATATGAGGTGTGGAAGATTAGGGACCAATATGTGAATAAACATCAGCAAACAGGCCCCTGGCGGAATAAAGCAGAAACACGTTTAGAGAAATATGTTTTCTGGATTGGAAAGCGCATTTTGTTCCGATGAAGAACAGAAGTACACTTTCAGTAAGCAGAAGCGTATTCCAGAAAGTACGTTTCCACTTACTATGCACGGGCTTGGGGGCGGTCAATGGCCAGAGGCCGACAAGTGGGGCCGAGAGGGGAGGCGGGGACCGCCTGGCCAGCTGGCTGGGCGCACGGGGCGCTCGTCCCCTTCCTCCCGCTCACCTCTGTTTCTCCCGTGAAGCAGAGATGGAGCAGGGAGGGAGACGGCGAGGGGGCCAGCCGGTCCAGGCCAGCTCCGGCCGAGCTGGTGGCACCAGCGGGCACGCGAGAACACGCCGCATCCGTTCAGGCGAAGATCGGCCGCTGGGGAGGAGACGAGGTTGCGAGGGTAGGAGGAGCACCGAGGAGGCAGAGACGGATGGGGCGGCGGTGGTGAACGGCGAAGGAGGCTGACTCCGGAGAGGGAGAGGGGTCGGGGCGGATCTACGGAGCACGGTAAGGCTTGTGGTGGTGGTGGAGAGGCGAGGAGATGCTCGGGGCAGCCAGATGAAGAAACGGCCGAGAGGCGGAGGCGACGGCCGGACTTGGGGCACGCGACCTCGGGGCTCTCCGACGACGACCGAGGGGTTGGGGCGAACCGCGGGAACACAGGGAGTGTAGTGGGAAGCTCGGGAGGAATGGAGAGGGACTAGGCTTGCTGGGGCCAAGGAGGAACCGAGGCGGCCATGGTGATCTTCGGCGAAAAGAAGAGGAGGCCGAGGGCTCTGGTGGTCAAACGAGTCGAGGGAGGGGTGAGTGATCTGTGGGGGAGGTCGAGGGTTCCATATATAGACCTGGGGAAGGCTCTGGAGCTCACATGCGAGCTTGAGCAGTGCTCTAATGGAGGTCAGAGGCAGTGCACAACGTGGGCACTATTTTAGTGGCGCATTGATAGTGAACGATGATGAAGCAGCGATGTAGGGCGATGCAGACGAGCACGTGCGAGCTCCAGGACATGGATGGAGGTCGAGACGACGAGGGAGGAGACAAGCACAGTGGCCGGATCGATCCAGAGCACGCAATTAGCATGACGCAAGCGTGATCACCACGCGCACTGGCGCAAGCAGCGAGCTTTGGCATGGCCGACCATGTTCGGTAGATAGACCATCGTGCCCTTAGTCTAAATGAGGAAATAATTTGGTCCAGGGGCAAAGAAGAGATTTGCACTTAGCTCCAAAGTAAACCAGCAGCCAAGTGCTTGGGCTGTGCAGTGGGGACACTGGCTTGGTAACTCAGTAACTAATGTGTCTGGTGATGATCTCACACAAAGGTGATGTTGATCACCGAAAATCACACTAAGAGGAGGAGTTTAGATGAGGGTTGCTGTAGAAAGTGCAAAACTGGACAGATTAGGGCACTATGATGTTGCACTCACATGTTTAAGTGTCATGAGCTGAAATTTGGTGGAGTGGGGTTATTCGACCATATGGAGCTGATGTTAAAATTACATGCCATTTGGAATTACCAAAGTGGCACTTGCTTCACAAAGCTCCATTCTGACCAGTAACTAGGAAAATTTACTGAGGGTAAATGGATAAGTGGATTAAGCCAAAACTTGGTGGAGGGAGTAGAGATAGATGTAAGAATGTCCTAGTAAATTTTCAGCTCAAATGAAGCAAGGTAAAATAGGGTTGCTTCACAAAGTGAAAATCTTAACAGAAACCAAGATTTGGAGCTGAGCTCACATAGATGATCTCCACAAGCTCAAATTTGGGAGAGAGTCATGATTTGGTCAAATGACGGATGTGACCAAGTTTCATCTCATTTGGACATGCCTAGAATATACTTCCTTCACAAAGTTCCTTTCTGGACAGAAACTTTGTAAAATTGTTGGAAAATAATTACTAGGCAAATGAGGTTGAAATTTGGCACAGGGCAATGATATGGACATGAAAAGATGTCCATAAAGTTTGAGGTCAATTGAGCAAAGATAAATAACACTTGCCTCACAAAGTGCCATTTAGGGCAAAATAGGAAAATGATTATTGGAGGATTATTTTTGAACATGACAATGAAATGTTTTGCCATATTTGAGAAATATAGGACCCAAATAATTTATGAGAATTATTTGGGAATTTTTATAATGACAGAGGTATAGGTTGCTTCACAACCTAGGGAAAAAGAATTATTCCTTTAATAGGAAAGGAATATTCCTTGGAAAAAGAATATTGGGTTGGGTCAAGGATGAAAATGGCAGGGTCTTGGGATGATGAGGAGGATGGCAAGCCACTATAAAACCTAGGAAGACATGATCTTCCCAAGTTTCAGAACCACATAGCCACTGAAAAGCAAATAAAATCAAGAAAATGAAAGGAAAAAAGAAAAGGGCAAAATCTAGGCTGTCACAAACTTTCCCCCCTTAAAGAAATCTCGTCCTCGAGATTTGTGTGCTTAGGGAACAAGTAAATATTCTGACTTGAAGAAACCGTTTCCAACTCATATTTCTTTTATTCACTCTCACATTATGTTCCCATATAATATTTCCACTAAATTTGATCTGACTGACTGCTTTGATCTAGGGTGGTTTGCTTTACCGTACCTGAAATTTTGACCGTGCTTGCCTGATATGCTCCTGGTCATACTGTCTCAAATTTTTGTTTCATACTGCTGACTTTGCTGAGGTCCGAAAGATTATCATTCTGACGTATGTGTCCTTCTCGATATTGATCCTTGAGAGAGATATTAGTCTGTATCGAGTATCGAGAATATTCCACGGAGTTGGGAATACCTTCCCGTGGAACAAAGAATTCTCTTTTATCCAGACATCGTGTCACTCGAATATATATGCATACCTTCTGGTTTCAAAACTATGATGTGAACCATACTTGTTCCTTTGATGGATTATGACGTCTTGCAAGAGTTTCTGACTTATATTGATGGGCTTCACAGTCTCGAGTATCCAGAGGTTTGATTGTTGTTTGATGTGTCTGAATAGAAAAATGCATCAGCTCATTGATTCTTTATCTCGTCGGTATATCCATGGGGATGACTATCCGTGCGATGCTTTTCAGCACAGTTGCTAAGGCCAATATATTAAGCTGTCCTTGGGTCAGGCTTGACACATCCGGGTATTCAATGATGACTGTTCTGAGCATACTGTGGACTGAGCAAGTTGTCCTGATGCGAGATCCTTACTCTATTATCGGTCTTGATTATTATTTTTTGTGTCTGGATTTTTAACAAAAAGACTAGGCATGTCATATGCAATATTTAGTCATCATACCTTTGTTCCAACTGATTCTCATTTCTGACTTAATCATTGCAGATCTGACACTTGAAATAAACTGCCGTATGATGACAATTTATTGTTTAATCTCTTGCATGAGTGTCGTACCGAAGAAGACTCGGTAGCTTGCATTGGAAACCACCGGGATATCTTGCTGAGGAAGACTGGATGGCTTGTGCTCAAAGCTTTTGGCGGATAGCTTGCTTAGGAAGACTGGGTATCGTACCTCAGAAGATTCCCCCTTAAAGACTTACTAGGGAAGATTTGGTATCTTATGCCAGAAGCTTGTGCGGTGTCTTATTGAAGAGGACTAAATATCTTGCACGGGAATCCATTCATACCTTACTGATGCAGACCGGGGAATCTTGCCTTGTACGCTTCGCTGATAAATTGTGAAAAAGGACTGGACTGATTTTATTTGTGAACAGAATAACATATATGTATTCTTGTCATTTCGGCTACTGATTACTTGTGTGACAAGAATTGTCTGACTATCCTTGCGGAATTCATTGCATATTTGGACTGTCTTCTGGGTGTCGCGCGTATTAAATCTGACTCATAGCAGAATTAATCATTGTGTACTGACCATACCTTTAATTACAATGCATGTTGAACTTGGATCCAATTTTTTTCTCCTGCTGCAATAACGGTGGATCTCTGACGGGTACTTGTTTCTGACAGTCTGAGCAGGATATAATCTGTATCCAGACCGGATGTCTGTAATACACCGCTGTCGGCTAAAAATCTCATTGCTTTTAGCTGAGTGCCTTGGTGCATATTTTTACTTCTCACTGCTTCTTCTGATCCGGTATAAGTTGATGAGCACTTTCCATAAGGGGGTAACAGTGAAGATTCAAAACAAAGAAGCACGAGAAAACGAGCGATTGCACAAACCACACAGCAAACAAGCTAAATAAAGCACATAGCAAACAAGCTACAAAACTATTTCACACAAGCACGCCCAAGCATAAACAAGCAATGATACTACAGCAAATGCACATGCACTACACGAATGTCTACACCCTACGCTCGAGAAAACGCTCGGGAGCTGACGAAATAGCTAGCGGGACGGCTGACTCCGAAACTCCGGATGGACGAGGCGGAGGGGTTTGAGAAGCTGGCGGAGACTGATGTAAGGGGGCACCAAGAAATCTCCGGCCTCGAATGGCATCTCGGACTAACTCGGAAACAAGAAGACACTCGGCCGTCATGTAATGAGACATGGCGAGGATAGCCGGGTCATCTTGAGGGTTAACGGAAGGAAACTAAATTCGCCTAGGATTCTCGACGATGGTGGGGTAATATTGATAAGCACAGTTCTCTTGAACCATGCTCTATTGATGACGAAGACCGGTGATTCCTGCCATTGCGGCAAGCTAAATGGCACGCTCGGGAGTAGCGCCGTAACCACCGTGGAAACTATAGGTGCGCTTACCAACAGGAATCTGGGCTGGCAGATGGATATGAGCAACATATTCCAGAATTCTTCCTCCGGTAGAAAACTAGAATACTTGATACTAGGGTGGATCTCCGAGGGGATAAATGCTACGGCAAATATTTCCAAGAAGGGTGGCAAAGCAGAGAGGTGCAGGAGTGGGACTGAACTCAATAGGAACATCATTGGGATATCTGGGGAGGGCACTGAAATCATGGAAGTTGATAGCCATCTACGCACTAAACAGGGGTTAGACGTTTCCGAATAAGACTATATGCAGCAATCAAATGTAACAACCAAATGCAGCAAGCAAGGGCAACAACCAGACCCTATACTACCGTTTCTAACGTTCTAGCGGACTAGGACGCTCTACAGCCAGACCTGCTCTGATACCAAGCATGTGGCACCCCGGCTCAGAGAAACCGGAACGCCCCGTATTCCAGCCCAGAGATCGAGGTGAAGTCTTCTGGAATACGGAAATGCTTAGCATAGAACAAATCAGCTTCCTATTACAACACGAATATGGATACAAGGTCTCCGATATTACAATGAATAACACCGGCACGGCGACGCTACGCCAACCACGGTTGCTCTATGCAAGCAGCATAACAACTAGAGGCAGTGGAATCTCTACTGGCAACGGAACAACGAACGACGATGATTGACTCCAATCCGCAGGGACTCTGGCTGGAACGTTTATCCTAGCTCACGAACACAGGAACCACACCAAAACAAGAAAGCAATCCAGGCACGACCTGCAGAATGGCATGACATGCCAGGTCAGTACATTGAATGTACTTGCAAGCTCACAATAAACCAAAAGCAGTCAAGACAAACAACATCATGGCATTATCAGGTTAAATCATACATGAGCATGGTACTAACAGAACATCATGGCATGCACAACTGAACATGATACAGCTAGAACAATCATAGCATGAACATACGAACATGATGATACTACATGCAACATGATGATACTAACATGCACTAACTTACTCTGCTCGGGTTACCTCGTAACCCTCACAAGCACAAACTTACCACTACACACATCACACGATCATCTTAGGATCAAATCAAGCTTGGTATAAACAATACCATAGTAGTCATTAAATGACCACAAGGAGCTTGACCTTTACCATTGACTCTCGCATAACATCCCAAATATCCAACAACTCGGTATCCTTGATACCACCGCGATCATCTCACGATCACATCCAACAACTCGGTATCCTCAATACCACTGTGATCACCTCACGATCACATCCAACATCTTACTCATCATCAAACCGGGGTTTTTATTAAGCACGTTATTATTGTTACTGTTGACTCACAGTGTGACCGACACGAACTAGGCCCTTATCCGTGGGCACGGCTATCGATAGATTAAGACACACACTCTGCAGAGGTAGCACACTATACCCACACTACGGAACCCATGGCCTCGCACTCCCATTCGGGTGGACCAACGGTGTTCCGACAAAACCGTCCTACTGCTATGACACTCTCCTGGCCACTCTGACTCACTCCCCACTGGGCTAGTCCTGGGTGGCCCCTGTGTCTACCAAAGAAACAACGACTACCGTCATGGCCAAAACATAAATTGTCCCAAACGGGGACACGAGCTCAAAACAACAACAACAACAGGCACACAAGGCTTATGTCCGCCTACCTGATCAGGGTAGCGCACGCCCATAACCTTCCCTCTTTGGAGGCACCGGCGAGAGGCATGAAAATAGACCCAGTTAGGACCTTCCCACAAAGGTAAGTGTGGCTGCACTGGTCAGCTCGATATGGTGGCACCATGACTCAGCCAACAGTTGTTCAAGTTCAATTTAATCTGGTTAAACTTGAATGCAAAAATGCTGAGCCATGATAAAATAACATGATGCAACTATAATGCATCAACATGATTCCGACAAGAGCATGGATGTGCAACCATAATCAACGAGCACAACAATAACATTTAATCATTTATACCGATGATCATGGCATACTGACGAGCATGAATATCACAAATAGAACACTACTCATAGCTTATATGACTACTAGCATCATAAATAAATACCATGCAAGAACATAGCAAAAACACTACCAAGTAAGCATGTAACTAACTAGTTGCAACAGAACATGCATATCAATGGTACTAGATAGCAGACGAAAAACATGCAACAGATGAGCATTCCTACTACTATCATGTATTTCTACTGCCAATCATGACATGTGACCATAATACTAGCGAGTATAACAAGAAATATCAGAACATGTCATGAAAGTGAGCAAGAAACCAGGAGCATAACCGAAACAACGACAGCAGTAGCAAACAAGCAGACATATAACAGCAAACTTTTATTAAATATTCAAGTTGAAAACCATGGCTACTGCATGGCTATCATTCAAGTGGCTATTGTGGCTTGCCTGGGGTGAGGGAGACTCCGGGAATAAGTGCGGTGAAGCCGCAAAACGAACGCCAGATGGTTCTCTCTCGGAAGGGGCTAGAATAGGGAAAGGGCATAATGGTCATTTTCACAGTGTGAATACTTAGTGAAAATAGTACCAACAGAAAGATCTCGATGAGACAAAGATGTGAGCGTTGGTTTCACCTGATTCGGACTTACGGTCGCGGAGATATGAGGTGTGGAAGATCAGGGACTAATCTATGAATAAACTTCAGCAAACAGGCCCCTGGCGGAATAAAACAGAAACACATTTAGAGAAATACGTTTTCTGGATTGGAAAGCGCATTTTGTTCCTATGAAGAACAGGAGTACGCTTTCAGTAAGCAGAAGCGTATTCCAGAAAGTACGTTTCCACTTACTATGCGCGGGCCCAGGGGTGGTCAACGGCGAGAGGCTCACAAGTGGGGCCGAGAGGGGAGGCGGGGCCCGCCTGGCCACCTGGCTGGGCGCACGGGGCGCTGCTACTTCTCGAGCTTGTGTTGTATTCCCTCGAAGAGGAAAGGGTGATGCAGCACAGTAGCGTAAGTATTTCCCTCAGTTTTTGGGAACCAAGGTATCAATCTAGTAGGAAACCACGCGTGAGTCCCTCGCACGTGCACAAACAAATAAGAACTTCGCAGCCAACGTGATAAGGGGTTGTCAATCCATTTACGGTCACTTACGAAAGTGAGATCTGATAGAGATGATAGTTTGATATTTTTTGTATTTTTGGTTATAAGAACATAAAGTAAAAGCGGGAAAGTAAAGTAGATTGTAGATTGATATGTTGAGAATAGACCCGGGGGGCATAGTTTTCTCTAGTGGCTTCTCTCATGATAGCGATATTCTACGGCGGGTAAACAAATTACTGTCGAGCAATTGATAGAAAAGCGAATAATTATGAGACTATCTAGGCATGATCATTATATATAGGCATCACGTCCGAGACAAGTAGACCGAAACGATTCCACATCTACTACTATTACTCCGCACATCGACCGCTATCCAACATGCATCTAGAGTATTAAATTCATAAGAACAGAGTAACGCCTTAAGCAAGATGACATGATGTAGAAGGATAAACTCAAACATAGTGATATAAACCCCATCTTTTTATCCTCGATGGCAACAATACAATACGTGCCTTGCAGCCCCTACTGTCACTGGGAAAGGACACCGCAAGATTGAACCCAAAGCCAAGCACTTCTCCCATTGTAAGAACTATAGATCTAGTAGGACAAACCAAACCAATAATTCGGAGAGACTTGCAAGGATATTATAATCATACATAAAGAGTTCAGAAAAGAACCAAATATTTCTCATAGATAATCTTGATCAAAAACCCACAATTCATCGGATCTCGACAAACACACCGCAAAAAGAGATTACATAGAATAGATCTCCTCGAAAAACCGAGGAGAACTTGGTATTGAGATCCAAAGAGAGAGAGAAGAAGCCATCTAGATACTAGCTATGGACCCGAAGGTCTGTGGTAAACTACTTACAACTCATGGTGAGGCGATGATGATGATGTAGAAGCACTCCGTGGAATATCCCCCCCCCCTCCGGCGGAGCTCCGGAACAGGCCCCAAGATGGGATCTCACGGGAACAGAAGGTTGCGGCAGCGGAACTAGGGTTTTCTCTGTTGTTCTGATAGTTTCAGGGTATGTAGGTATATATAGGAGGAAGGAGGGCACCGGGGGCCAGACGGGGTGCCCATGAAGGGGCCTGTTCCGGAGCGCCCTATAGGGGGGGCACCCCCACCCTCGTGGATGCCTCGTCAGCCCTACTCCGTGGTTCTCAAGTCTCACGTGCGTATTTTTCTCCAAAAATATCTCTCCCGAAGGTTTCATTCCGTTTGGACTCCGTTTGATATTCCTTTTCTGTAAAACCCTAAAACAGGCAAAAAAAACAGCAATCTGGACTCGGCCTTTGGGTTAGTAGGTTAGTCCCAAAAATAATATAAAAGTGTATAACAAAGCCCATTAAACATCCAAAACATCATAAATAATAGCATGGAACAATAAAAAATTATAGATACGTTGGAGACGTATCAAGCATCCCCAAGCTTAATTCCTGCTCGTCCTCGAGTAGGTAAATGATAAAAACAGAATTTTTGATGTGGAATGCTAACCAACATTGTTTTTCAATGTAATTCTCTTAATTGTGGCATGAATGTTCAGATCTGAAAGATTCAAGACAAAAGTCTATATTGACATAAGAAATAATAATAGTTCAAGCATACTAACAAAGCAATCATGTCTTCTCAAAATACTATGGCTAAAGAAAGTTATCCCTACAAAATCATATAGTCTGGCTATGCTCCCTCTTCATCACACAAAATATTCATATCTGCACAACCCCGATTTCAGCCAAGCACTTGCTTTCATACTCTATTCTTTCAAACCTTTCAACTTTCACGCAATACATGAGCGTGAGCCATGGATATAACACTATGGGTGGAATAGAGTGGTGGTTGTGGAGAAGACAAAAAGGAGGGATATAGTCTCACATCGACTAGGCGTATCAATGGGCTATGGAGATACCCATCAATAGATATCAATGTGAGTGAGTAGGGATTGTCATGCAACGGATGCACTAGAGCTAAAAATGTATGAAAGCTCAACAAAAGAAACTAAGTGGGTGTGCATCCAACTTGCTTTCTCATGAAGACCTAGGGTATTTGAGGAAGCCCATCGTTGGAATATACAAGACAAGTTCTATAATGAAAATTCCCACTAGTATATGAAAGTGACTAAACATGAGACTCTCTTTCATGAAGAACATGGTGCTACTTTGAAGCACAAGTGTGGAAAAAGAGAGTAGCAATTGTCCCTTTTTTTCTTTTCTTTTTTCTTTTTTTTGGGCCTTTCTTTTTTTCTTTTGTTTTGGAGGGGCATTCTTGATTTAGCCTTTCCCAACATGGGACAATGCTCTAATAATGATGATCATCACACTTTCATTGAATTACAACTCGATATTACAACTCGATGCTAGAACAAAGTATGACTCTATATGAATGCCTCCGGCGGTGTACCGGGATGTGCAATGAATCAATAGTGATGTGTATGAAAAATGATGCATGGTTGCTTTGCCACAAATACGATGTCAACTACATGATCATGCATGGCAATTTGACAATATGAAGAGTGTCATATGAACGGAACGGTGGAAAGTTGCATGGCAATATATCTCGGAATGGCTATGGAAATGCCATGATAGGTAGGTATGGTGGCTGTTTTGAGGAATATATATGGTGGCTGTTTTGAGGAATATATATAGTGGGTGTATGGTACCGGCGAAAGTTGCGTCGTAGAAGAGAGGCTAGCAATGGTGGAAGGGTGAGAGTGTGTATAATCCATGGACTCAACATTAGTCATAAGAACTCATATACTTATTGCAAAATTCTACGAGTCATCAAAACAGAGCAATCACTGCATGCTCCTAGGGGGGAGGTTGGTAGGAGTTAACCATCACGCGCCCCTGACCTCCACACAAAGGTTGACACTTTACAAATACATCATGCTCTAACTTCGTCACATAGCGGTTCACCATACGTGCATGCTACGGGAATCACTAACTTTAACACAAGCATTTCCAATTTCATAATAACTCCACTAGCATGAATCTAATATCACTATCCTCATATCTCAAAACAATTATCAAGCATCCAACTTCTCATCACATTCAATGCACTTAGTGTGAAAGTTTTTACTATATTGATATTGGATGTCTATCATGTGAAGACTAGTTTTATAGCCAAAGCACATTACCATGCTGTTTAAATAGACTCTCAAATGGATATAAGTGAAGCATGAGAGATAGAAAATTCTACAAAATATAATCACCACCGTGCTCTAAAAGATATAACTGAAGCACTAGAGCAAAAACTATTCAACTCAAAAGATATAAGTGAAGCACATAGAGTGTTCTATCAATTCCTAGGCCATATTTAACTCTCTCAAATAGGTGTGTCCAGAAAGTATATTTGTGGCAAACTAACAAGCAAAGATTCAAATTATACAAGACGCTCCAAGTAAAACACATATCATGTGGTGAATAAAAATATAGCTCCGAGTATAGTTACCGATGGATGAAGACGAAAGAGGGGATGCCTTCCTGGGGCATCCCCAAGCATAGGCTTTTGGTTGTCCTTGAATTTTACCTTGGGGTGCCTTGGGCATCCCCAAGCTTAGGCTCTTTCCACTCTTTGTTCCATCGTCCATCAAAGCAATACTCAAAACTTGAAAACTTCACAACACAAAACTTAGACAAAAATCTCGTGAGCTCCATTAGTATAAGAAAACAAACCACCACTCAAAGGTACTGTAATGAACTCATTCTTTGTTTATATTGGTGTTAAACCTACTGTATTCCAACTTCTCTATGATTCATACTTCCCAATACTACTCATAGATTCATCAAAATAAGCAAACAACACACACAAAACAGAATCTGTCAAAAACAGAACAGTCTGTAGTAATCTGCAGTTTTCGCATACTTCTGTAACTCCAAAAAAATTGAAATAAATTGGTAAATGTGAGGAATTTGTCTATTAATCATCTACAAAAAGAAGCAACTAAATAGCACGCTCCGGTAAAATCTGGTGACCATTCTAGCGAGCGCTAACGATTCTGTTTTTTTCACAGCACGATCATATAAACTTCACACAAGTCTTCCCAAAGGTTCTACTTGGCACAAACACTAACTAAAATAAAAAACCACATCTAAACAGAATCTAGATGCAATATTTAGTCCTAAACATAAGCAAAAACAAAAAAAATGTAAAATTGGGTTGCCTCCCAACAAGCGCTATCGTTTTACGCCCCTAGCTAGGCACGATACATGGATAGATCTAGGTATTGCCATCTTTGGAATGCAATCCATAAGTGGCTCTCATAATAGATTCATAATGTAATTTGATTTTATTTCTAGGAAAGTGTTCCATGCCTTTCCTTAACGGAAATTGGAATCTAATATTTCCTTCCTTCATATCAATAATTGCACCAATCGTTCTAAGGAAAGGTCTACCAAGAATATTAGGACATGGAGGATTGCAATCTATATCAAGAACAATGAAATCTATGGGCACATAATTCCTATTGGAAACAATAAGAACATCATTAATCCTTCCCATAGGTTTCTTAATAGTGGAATCCACAAGATGCAAATTTAAAGAACAATCATCAAGCTCATGGAATCCTAGCAAATCACACAAAGTTTTTGGGATAGTGGAGACACTTGCACCCAAATCACACAAAGCAAATAATTCATGATCTTTAATTTTTATTTTGATAGTAGGTTCCCACTCATCATAAAGCTTTCCAGGGATATAAACTTCTAACTCAAGTTTTTCTTCATAAGATTGCATCAAAGCATCAACTATGTGTTTGGTAAAAGCTTTATTTTGACTATAAGCATGCAGAGAGTTTAGTACGGATTGCAACAAGGAAATACAATCAATCAAAGAGAAATTATCATAATTGAATCCCTTGAAATCCAAAGTAGTTGGTTCATCACTATGCAAAGTTTTCATCTCTTCACTCCCACTTATAGAAATTTTAGCATCAAGATCTAAAAACTCTGAATCATTGGGACACCTTAAAGTAGAATCATCTCCAATCCTATCTTCATCAAGATTTATACTATAAAACAAGGATCTAATAGGAGACACATCAATAACTTTCAGATCTTCATCTTTATTTTCATGATAACTAGAAGAACACGCTTTTATATAATTCTCTCTTTTAGCACGCATCCTAGCGGTTCTTTCTTTGCATTCATCAATGGAAATTCTCATGGCTTTGAGAGACTCATTGGTATCATGCTTAGGTGGGATAGATCTAAGTTTCAAAGAATCAACATCAAGAGTAATTCTATCCACACTTCTAGCCAATTCATCAATCTTAAGCAATTTTTCTTCAAGCATAGCATTGAAATTCTTTTGCAAAATCATAAACTCCTTAACACTAGTTTAAAATTCAGAAGGCATCTTTCCATAAGAGTTGTTGTAGGAATTACCATAATTATTAGAGGAATTACTGGGAAAAGGCCTAGGATTAAAGCTCCCTCTATAAGCATTGTTACCAAATTATTCCTACCAACAAAATTCACATCCAAAGATTCATTGTTATTTTCAATCAAAGTGGACAGAGGCATATCATTAGGATCAGAAGAAGCACTCTTAGCAGCAAATAACTTCATAGGTTCATCCATCTTTCCACTCAAAACACTAATCTCTTCAATAGCATGCACTTTTTTACTAGTACATCTTTCGGTGTGCCATTGGGAATAATTAACCATAATATTATTTAGGAGTTTGGTAGCTTCTCCTAAGGTAGTTTCCATGAAAGTGCCTCCTGCGGCCGATCTAAAAGATTTCTAGAAGCAAAATTCAAGCCAGCATGAAAGTTTTGAATAATCATCCATAAGTTCAAGCCATGTGTAGGGCAATTACGTATCATTAATTTCATTATCTCCCAAGCTTGTGCAACATGCTCATGATCTAGTTGCTTAAAATTCATAATATCGTTTCTAAGAGAGATGATCTTAGCAGGAGGGAAATACTTAGAGATAAAAGCATCTTTGCACTTATTCCATGAATCAATAATATTTTTAGGCAAAGAGGAAAACCAAGTTTTAGCATCATCTCTAAGTGAAAACGGAAATAACTTCAATTTAACAATATCATTATTCGTATCCCTTTCCTTTTGCATATCACACAAATCAACAAAGTTGTTTAGATGAGTAGCGGCATCTTCACTAGGAAGGCAAGAAAATTGATCTTTCATGACAAGATTCAACAGAGCAGCATTGATCTCACAAGATTCAACATCGGTAATAGGAGCAATCGGAGTGCTGATAAAATCATTATTGTTGGTATTGGAGAAGTCACACAATTTGGTATTGTTCTGAGCCATAGTGACAAGCAAGCAATTCAACACACAAGCAAACAAGAAGCAAGCAAACGATAAACACACGGCAGAAGAAGGGCAAATAAAATGGCAAGGGTGAAGTGGGGGAGCGGAAAATGAGAGGCAAAAAATGTAATGCGAAGGATAAGGGTTTGAGATAGGTACTTGGTATATGAATTTTGCGTAAGCCTCCCCGGCAACGGCGCCAGAAATTCTTCTTGCTACTTCTCGAGCTTGCGTTGTATTCCCTCGAAGAGGAAAGGGTGATGCAGCATAGTAGCATGAGTATTTCCCTCGGTTTTTGAGAACCAAGGTATCAATCCAGTAGGAGACCACGCGCGAGTCCCTCACACCTGCACAAACAAATAAGAACTTCGCAACCAACGTGATAAGGGGTTGTCAATCCCTTTATGGTCACTTACGAAAGTGAGATCTGATAGAGATGATAGTTTGATATTTTTTGGTATTTTTTGTTATAAGAACATAAAGTAAAAGCGGAAAAGTAAAGTAGATTGTAGATTGATATGTTGAGAATACACCCGGGGGCCATAGTTTTCTCTAGTGGCTTCTCTCAAGATAGCGATATTCTACGGCGGGTAAACAAATTACTGTCGAGCAATTGATAGAAAAGCGAATAATTATGAGACTATCTAGGCATGATCATTATATATAGGCATCACGTCTGAGACAAGTAAACCGAAATGATTCTGCATCTACTACTATTACTCCACACATCGACCGCTATCCAGCATGCATCTAGAGTATTAAGTTCATAAGAACAGAGTAACGCCTTAAGCAAGATGACATGATGTAGAAGGATAAACTCAAACATAGGGATATAAACCCCATCTTTTTATCCTCGATGGCAACAATACAATACGTGCCTTGCTGCCCCTACTGTCACTAGGAAAGGACACCGCAAGATTGAACCCAAAGCCAAGCACTTCTCCCATTGCAAGAACTATAGATCTAGTAGGCCAAACCAAACCAATAATTCGGAGATACTTGCAAGGATATTATAATCATACATAAAGAGTTCAGAAAAGAACCAAATATTTCTCATAGATAATCTTGATCATAAACCCACAATTTATCGGATCTTGACAAACACACTGCAAAAAGAGATTACATCGAATAGATCTCCTCGAAGACCGAGGAGAACTTGGTATTGAGATCCAAAGAGAGAGAAGAAGCCATCTAGATACTAGCTATGGAGCCGAAGATGTGTGGTAAACTACTCACAACTCAAGGTGAGGCGATGATGATGATGTAGAAGCACTCCGTGGAAGATCCCCCCTCCGACGGAGCTCCGGAACAGGCCCCAAGATGGGAACTCACGGGAACAGAAGATTGCGGCGATGAAACTAGGGTTTTCTCTGTTGTTCTGATAGTTTCGGGGTATGTAGGTATATATAGGAGGAAGGAGGGTAATGGGGGCCAGACGGGGTGCCCACGAGGCAGGGGTGCGCCCTATAGGGGGGCGCCCCCCACCCTCGTGGACGCCACGTCAACCCTACTCCGTGGTTCTCAAGTCTCTCGTACGTATTTTGCTCCAAAAATATCTATCCCGAAGGTTTCGTTCCGTTTGGACTCCGTTTGATATTCCTTTTTTGTAAAACCCTAAAACAGGCAAAAAAATAGCAATCTGGACCGGGCCTTTGGGTTAGTAGGATAGTCCCAAAAATAATATAAAAGTGTATAACAAAGCCCATTAAACATCCAGAACATCATAAATAATAGCATGGAACAATCAAAAATTATAGATACGTTGGAGACGTATCAGGCGCTCGGCCCCTTCCTCCCGCTCGCCTCTATTTCTCCCGTGAAGTAGCTGGAGCAGGGAGGGAGACGGCGAGGGGCCCAGTCAGTCCAGGCTAGCTCCGGCCGAGCTGGTGGCACCAGTGGGCGCACGAGAACACACCACATCCATTCAGGTAAAGAGCGGCCGCCGGGGAGGAGACGAGGTCGTGGGGGTAGGAGGAGCATCGAGGAGGCAGAGACGAACGGGGCGGCGATGGTGAACGGCGAAGCAGGCTGACTCCGGAGAGGGAGAGGGGTCGAGGCTGCTCTACGGAGCACGGGAAGGCTTGTGGTAGTGGTGGAGAGGCGAGGAGATGCTCGGGGCGGCTAGGCGAAGAAACGGCCGAGAGGCAGAGGCGACGGCCGGACTCGGGGCACGCGGCCACGTGGCTCTCCGACGACGACCGAGGGGTTGGGGCGAACCGCGGGAACACGGGGAGTGCAGTGGGAAGCTCGGGAGGAGTGGAGAAGGACTAGGCTTGCTGGGGCCGAGGAGGAACCGGGGTGGCCATGGTAATCTCCGGCGAAAAGAAGAGGAGGCCGAGGGCTCTGGTGGTCAAACGAGTCGACTGAGGGGTGAGTGAGCTGCGGGGGAGGTCGAGGGTTCCTTATATAGACCCGGGGAGGGCTCTGGAGCTCACAAGCGAGCTTGAGCAGTACTCTAATGGAGGTCAGAGGCAGTGCACAACGCGGGCACTATTCTAGCGGCACATTGATAGCGAACGACGATGAAGCAGTGACGCAGGGTGATGCAGACGAGCACGGGCGAGCTCCAGGACATGGATGGAGGTCGAGACGACGAGGGAGGAGACGAGCACGATGGTCGGATCGATCCAGAGCACGCAATTAGCATGACGCAAGTGTGATCACCATGCGCACTTGCGCAAGTGGCGTGCTTTGGAGTGGCCGACCATGTCTAGTAGATAGACCGTCGTGCCCTTAGTCTAAATGAGGGAATAATTGGGTCCAGGGGCAAAGAAGAGATTTGCACTTAGCTCCAAAGTAAACCAGCAGCCAAGTGCTTGGGCTGTGCAGTGGGGACACTAGCTTGGTAACTCAGTAACTAATGTGTCCGGTGATGATCTCACACTAAGGTGATGTTGATCACCGAAAATCAGACTAATAGGAGGAGTTTAGATGAGGGTTGCTGTAGAAAGTGCAAAACTGGCCAGATTAGGGCACTATGATGTTGCACTCACATACTTAAGTGTCATGAGCTTAAATTTGGTGGAGTGGGGTTATTTGACCATATGGAGCTACTGTAAAAATTCCATGCCATTTGAAATTACCAAAGTGGCACTTGCTTCACAAAGCTCCATTCTAACCAGTAACTAAGGGTAAATGGATAAGTGGATTGAGCCAAAACTTGGTGGAGGGAGTAGAGACAGATGTAAGAATGTCCTGGTAAATTTTCAGCTCAAATGAAGCAAGGTAAATAGGGTTGCTTCACAAAGTGAAAATCTTACCAGAAACCAAGATTTGGAGCTGAGATCACATAGATGATCTCCACAAGCTTAAATTTGGGAGAGAGTCATGATTTGGTCAAATGAAGGATGTGACCAAGTTTCATCTCATTTGGACATGCCTAGAATATACTTCCTTCACAAAGTTCCTTTCTGGACAGAAACTTTGTAAAATTGCTGGAAAATAATTACTAGGCAAATGAGGTTGAAATTTGGCACAGGGCAATGATATGGACAGGAAAAGATGTCCACAAAGTTTTAGGTCAATTTAGCAAAGATAAATAGCACTTGCCTCACAAAGTGCCATTTAGGGCAGAATAGGAAAATGATTATTGGAGGATTATTTTTTAACATGACAATGAAATGTTTTGCCATATTTGAGAAGATAGGACCCAAACAATTTATGAGAATTATTTGGGAACTTTTAGAATGACAGAGGTATATGTTGCTTCACAACCTAGGGCAAAAGAATTATTCCTTTAATAGGAAAGGAATATTCCTTGGAAAAAGAATATTGGGTTGGGTCAAGGATGAAAATGGCAGGGTCTTGGGATGATGAGGAGGATGGCAAGCCACTATAAAACCAAGGAAGACATTATCTTCCCAAGTTTCAGAACCACATAGCCATTGAAAAGCAAATAAAATCAAGAAAATCGAAGGAAAAAAGAAAAGGGCAAAATCCAGGCTATTACACACGGCCAGCGTTTATGGGCACCATGCCCCCCCCCCCCCCGCGTCTTGTTCGGCGGAATGCCAACTCCAACGCCACAGGTCGACGACCCCTTCTACAACCAGTTCATGGAGGATGTGATCTACGAGGGTGGGCAGGGTTGTTCCTACGACCCCGACGAGACCCAAAGTCAGGATGGCCGCGCCCAGTTTGTTCCCGATGAAGAGGCCGACGACCATGCTGACTACGACCATGGTGATTCGTGGCATGAAGACGATGGCATCTACGTCGAAGGTGATGGTGATGAAGAAGAAGTCATTGATATTGATATTTCGGGCGAGCCATTGTTCATCGACGAGCTCACCCAAAGAGCTGAAGCACAAAAGAAGAGGAAGAGCATTCGCACGGGTTCATATACCCAAGATGAGGACAAGTTGATTTGCCAATGTTGGATGGAGATTAGCCAAGATCTGAGGACCGGTGCACAACAAAAGGGCCTTGTTTTTGGACGAGAGTCCACAAAACATTCCATGAAAGGAAGATGTTTGAGCCCTACCAAATTACAAGTAACCTTGGCATCACCTGGATTCAAAAGAGATGGTTGTTCATCCAACAAGAGTGAAACAAGTATTGCGCCGCATTAGAGAGTGTTGAAGCACGGCCCGTGAGTGATCTCGGCGTTGGGGACATGGTATGCTCTTCTCATCCTAGTCCTTTCCTTGCTACGGCCACGGCCTTTTGTATATGTTTGCATGTCCAATTGTTGTTGATCATGTGGTGTAGGCATTTCAATCTTTGGAGGCATTCAAGGCCCGGCACAACGACAAGGCATTCACTCTCACACATTGTTGGACGATCATCAACAATTGCCCTAAGTTCAAGGATCAATACTGTGAACTTCAAAGGAAGAGAGGCAAGAAGACGGCCAAGTTCGCCGGAGGTGGAGATGGCAAGGCATTGAAGAGGCCGAGGGGAAAGACCAACTCCAAGGTGGACGACATACGTGATGCCTCATCCATGGCCTTGCATGACACTTTGCATGGCATGATGTCCCAAAAGGATATGATGACGAGAAGAAGCGGCAAAGCAAGGACGAGCAAATGAAGCAATACCTAGAGCTTCAAAGGATGAAGCCTGAGATGGAGGACACGACCAAGAAGAGGAAGTTCGACCTGGAGGAGGCGGACCGACAGAGGCAACTCGACATCGAGGCCGCCAATGTCGCGGCCAAGCAGAGGCAACTCGACATGGAGGAGGCGTCCCAGCAAAGGCAGCTCGACATCGAGGACGCCAATGCCAAGGCCAGACATAGGCAGCTCGACATCGAGGCCGCCAATGCCAAAACCAAAGCCAGGGAGGTGGCCCTAGCGATCATGAGCGCGGACTTGACAAAGATGAATGAGAAGACGAGGAGCTGGTTCAAGGCCAGGCAAAAGGAGATGTTCGACGCCGACGGCCCGAACTGGGTCGTCCAATCGGTCGTGGCATGGGTGCCGGCCGCTGGCTGTGTGCCCAGTGAGAAACCTATTCATTTTGGAGGCTGGCTGTGTTGCCGGCCACTGGCTGTGTTGCCGGCGACAAACCTGTTCATTTTGGAGGCTGGCTGTGTTGCCGGCCGCTGGCTGTGTTGCCGGCGAACAAACCTATTCATTTTGGAGGCTGGTTGTGTTGCCGGCTGCTAGCTGTGTTGCCGGCGAGGACGTGTAGGCCGCTGGCTCTATTGCCGGCGTGAATATAGGGCCGCTGTCCTGAACTAGGTTCTTGTTGTTTTTAAAATGGAGGCGGACAGGATGGGGCCAACGTATGCGACCGCGCACTGGGCGCAAGGCCACCGCATCCCAGGACAGGCCCGGACATGACCCCATCGCCCTACCCAAACGGACAAAATCCGGGCAAAGCGGACGTCCGTTTGCAGTCGCGCGGTTAGCCTAACAAAACTCGAAAACACATCTAAAGACGGAGCCCTCCCACCGGCAAGGGTCGGGATCCACCGCGCCTTCATGGGGTTCCTCCGCCTCCCGCAGACGCCGCGGCCGGTCCGTCTCGTCTCAGGTTGTGTGACACTTGCTCTTACGCATGCACGGTTGGATCTGTAGCATCTTCCAAAAATCGGTTGAACAGTGCCGTTCGTATAGCAGCACACTTTTGGGTCAATCATTCGATAGGTAGTCCAAGAGAAGGTGAAAGGATCGATATGGTTGACTAGAGGGGGGTGAATAGGCAACTAACAATTTTTAGCTTTTCTTTCCCAAATTAAACTTAGCAACAAAGTAGGTTGTCTAGATATGCAACTAGGTGGACAACCTATATGATGCAACACTAGCAAGCACACAAACAAGTAAGGTAGGATAAACAAAGAAAGCTTGCACAAGTAAAGGTATGAAATAACCACAAGTGGAGCCGGTGAAGATGAGGATGTGTTACCGAAGTTCCTTCCCTTTGAGAGGAACTACGTCTCCGTTGGAGCGGTGTGGAGGCACAATGCTCCCCAAGAAGCCACTAGGGCCACCGTATTCTCCTCACGCCCTCACACAATGCAAGGTGTATTGATTCCACTGGTGGTGACCTTGAAGGCGGCGACCGAACCTTTACAAACAAGGTTGGGGCTATCTCCACAACCGAATTGGAGGCTCCCAACGACACCACGAAGCTTCACCACAATGGACTATGGCTCCGCGGTGACCTCAACCGTCTAGGGTGCTCAAACACCCAAGAGTAACAAGATCCGCAAGGGATTAGTGGGGGGAATCAAATTTCTCTTGGTGGAAGTGTAGATCGATGCCTTCTCAAGCAATCCCTAGGAAATCAACAAGTTTGATTGGCTAAGGAGAGAGATCAGGCGGAAATGGAGTTTTGGGCAACAATGGAGCTTGGGGAGGAAGAGGTAAGTCAACTTGAGGAAGAAGACTCGCCTTATATAGTGGAAAAACAAATCCAACCATTATCCACCACGCTTAACTTGCGGTACTACCACGCTTAACTTGCGGTACTACCGCACTGCCCTGTGGTACTACCACTTCAGAAGCGATACTACCGTTGGCGCGGCATGAGCCAGATCTAGCCCCTGTTGCATGAAGCAACGGGCGGTAGTACTGCCGGAGCGGTACTACCGCAAGGCACGGTCAGACCGGTCGGGGAAGAGCGCGAACTAAATAAATTACATCCGCGGCTACTTCCGTAGAGTTTCGATCGATGCAAAAACTCGACACGGTACTACCGCTTGCTCGAAACGGTACTACCGCGTAGGACGCAGAAGTAAAAATTTACTTCCGCTCCTACTACCGTACTAGTTACGACGCTGGGGCCGGTCACACGGTACTACCGTATCCTTGGTACGGTACTACCGCGGTGTGCGATACTTTTGTAACCTTGGAGCGGTACTACCATGGGGCCGTGCAGTACTACCACTTGCTTTGAGCGGTACTACCGCATGCCTTAGAGTGGTAGTAGTAGAACGCCACTGTTTTTGCAAAGACAAGGAAAAACAGCCGGAGCTCCAATGAAGCGAAGGAAAGGTGGTGCGAATGAATAGATGTGTACGTATTGATTCCACCCTAACATTTCCGAAGCGGACCCCTTCTTCATAGTACGGCTTTCATATGACTCAATTCCACCGAAAAGAAGCAAAAGGAAACGTCGTCTTCAATAGGTTCCGAGGGGAACTTAATCGTCTTGTGCCTAGACATGAGATATCTGAAAAGCTCAATGCACACGATTAGTCCGCAAAAGCATTGTCATCAATCACCAAAACTACTCAGGGAGAAATATGCCCTTACAAAAGGTCATTTAGCTGAGAGACTTTTTTCAAAATTAAAATAATAGGGCTCCCCCTAGATGTGTGCATTCTTATGGAGATGCTTTGGACTGCACAACGCACATACTAGGATCAACACTCCCCCTATATTTTATAAACAACACACTCCTTGCAACTAATAATATAACGCTACGCAAGGATGTAAGGAGGATATCGTGAGCATAGAATAACTGGGCAAGTGAAGCATAGTCTCACAACCTACTAGGTAGCATAGACATAATGACGAAATAAGGAGTAGAGTGCATATGTCTCACACCATATGATAGGTCTCACACACACGACACAAACCAACAAAAAGCAAGCGGAAAAACAAGGTTCAACCAAACGAAAGCAAAGACACGGCACAAGACACATGCAAATCCTACACTCTCTCCCCCTTTGGCATTGAGACACCAAAAGGGCAGAGAGGACACCTATGACATAAGTGGCAACTCAGGCGAACGTGATCAGTCGTCACGCGCCTCGCCAGTCTCCTGCTCCTCCTCCTCGGAATCAGACCACTTGTATCCCTGCTTGGCAATCCACTCAGCCTCTGGAGTAATGTTCTTCTCAGAACCACTAGACACATCCTCGCCAAAAGTCCTTAAGATTTTCTTGTCGCGTCGGCGAACCTGCTTCTGAGCAACATGTGCCTTGTATTGCCCCTTGGCCTGCATACAGAACAGAGCCTTCATCATGCTCTTGAGCTTTTTAGCCCATGAGGGCTCAGACGAAGGGGGAGCATATCCTCCAGAACTATCCTCATCAACGGCCTCCTCCTCAATTTCCTCCTCATCCACATCCATTTGAGCCGCAGCAGCCTCCGCACGGGTAGTGGTGTTGGCCCATAGGCTCTTGATGCGGAGCTTGATAGGCTCATGATGAATCCAGTGAGGAGCCTCAAACTCTTCATCAGGATAGAGCTTCTCCCAAGTCTTGGTGATCACCAGAAACATATATGGACCATAGATAGGCACTTTGCGGGCAAACACGGCAAAGCGTAGCTCACACCACATGACATGTGATATATCAAGTGGTTGAGTCTAAGCACTACGAGCCTCCTCACAAATGAGCATCATGTCCACGAGGTATGCATGTACCTTGTCCTTGTCCCCAATGCGAGGAAAAAGTGAGTTGCGGAAGATTCGATGCATAATATCCAGAAAAGGGTTCATAACCCAACTCTTCTTGCCACTTGCGAGCGTCTTCTCCACATAATAGGGCAGCAGCCGGTTCTTGTTGGCAGACTCTTGATTGGCATGAGGGCGAACTCCAACAGGAGTGTGGAGCCCCTCATCAGCAACCTGAAGCAGATCCATGAAATCCTTCCAAGTAGCAGTCATCTTCTGTCCATTGGTCATCCAAGTCATGTTGCATTCCTCCTTAGGATGGAAGTGGACCGAAGCAAAGAACTGGGCCACAATCTCTAGGTCAAAGTCCATATGAAAATACATGATATGCTCAATGCCAAACTGCTCCACGAGGTTTAGAGCCTCAGCAAAATAGGCCCGGTGCTCCTCCTTCCTCATGTGATGCATGTCAATACAGTGTGCATCCACATATAAGTTGCGTTTGCTCTTGAGCACCTCTGTGAAGATAAGACACTGCTGCTTGGTCCAGAACAAATCATGTCCTCTGAACTGAGCCCGGGGATTCACATAGGAATTGATCTTCCTCCTAGCGATGAACTCATCTGATGGAATCTCGTCCATGCCCATTGTTGGGTCCTTGTTCTTGGTGGCAGTGGACTTAGTTCTGCGTTGGGGGGCATTGGAGCCCTCAGGAACATCATCTTGATTGTGCAGACGCTTTGACCATGTGTCACGGCTGGGATTCGAGCGACGGACATTGGAACCGGAGCCACCACCTATGACACAAACACAAGAACACGCAAGAGAAAAAAATAGAATCAATGCAAAGGCCACAACAAAGCACAAGAAACATGTAAAATGATAATAAGTATGGGCTACGAAGAAGGTGTGGAGTGAACGGTAGTACTGCTCGAAGATGCAGAAGTAAATTTTAGTGCCGCTCCGGGGGCGGTAGTACCACGCTGGGGTGGCACGGTAGTACCGCATCTGGAGCGATACTAAAAGTTTACTTTCACGTCTAGCGCGGTAGTACCGCGTCGGAGAAGCGGTAGTACCGTAGGCAACCTGCGGTAGTACCGCTCAGGGTCAGATTCGAATGCGGATCCGATCTATGAACGCGTAAGACAAACGAGCGGTACTACGGTTGATCACAACTCCTTAGTAGCAACATACTGACTAGCATCTCTACTGCACAACTACTCTCCTACACCCTAATATTCCATGGATAAGGCCTACAAGAACTCAAAAACAACATGCATCTCCCCAAAACCTAGAGACAACAAAAGGGCAAAGGAAGAAGGGATTTGGGGAGAAACCTTGTTCCATGGCAAGAGGGCGAGGTGGGGAATGATCCCACCGGACGGAATGCGAGGAGAGTGGCCGGAGACGGAGATCCGGCGAGGTCCTCCGGCGCCGTTCTTGGGAGAGAGAGAGACGACGTGGGAAAACGAGTTGAATGGGTATGGGGGAGTTAGAACTCCCCCTGCCCGCTTATAACCCCCACCCGTTCATAACGACGCGGTAGTACCACGTATCATCGCGGTAGTACCGCCCGGGCGGAAGTACCACGCGCAGGGCGGTAGTACCGCTCTACAGCGGCAGTAAAATATTACTGTCGTGCTGGTTGCGGTAGTACCGGGAGACTCTCTTGCGGTAGTACTGTGACTAACCACGGTAGTACCGCTCCCCCAAGAAAGTGAAAGTTTCGACAAGGAAGGCATATGCAAAGCAACTACGAACCAAGAGCACACAAACAAGGCAACAGGAAAGAAAGACAACAGTCAACTAGAACAACACACAAGACGCCCCTCTTCGAAAGAGGTCGGTGGTCGGAGCCACCTATGTTTGAGTTACTTGGTATGGTACCACGAAGAATTATCCTTGGGCCCATGACCAACACTCGTCTTGAAGCACTAGTACCATCTAAAATGGCAAACAATAAAGACTTGATCGATTTATGCATAATGGGGGAGGACGAGTTCATTGAGAGAACAATACTCCCCCTATGTCCATGCATACACCTAGACATGATGATTATGATGAGTGGGAGGAGGTGTGCAAGGTTTCAATCCACATTGCTCAAATCTATGATATTTAGCTCATGCCTTAACTCACGAAATCTTGTGTCATCCAATGGCTTCGTGAAGATATCTGCACGGTTATCATGTGTGTTAACATAATGAAGCTCTATTTCTCCTCGCCGAATATGATCCCGGATGAAGTGATACCGAATCTCAATATGCTTCGTCTTGAAGTGTTGCACCGGGTTGAGAGAAATCTTGATGGCACTTTCATTGTCACACCAAAGAGGCACTTTGTCACAAGTGACACCGTAATCCTTTAAAGTTTGCCTCATCCATAGAAGTTGTGCACAACAACTTCCAACCGCCACATACTCCGCTTCGGTGGACGAGAGAGGCACACAACTTTGCTTCTTAGAAGACCAACTTATCAAAGAGCAACCAAGGAATTGGCACCCTCTGGAAGTGGACTTCCTATCCACTTTGTCTCCCGCCCAATCCGAATCTGAGAAACCTACAAGGTTGAAGTTTGCTCCTCTTGGGTACCACAAGCCAAAGTTTGGTGTATGAGCCAAATATCGAAAGATTCGCTTGACTGCCACAAAGTGACTTTCCTTAGGTGAGGCTTGAAACCGTGCAAAGATTCCCACACTCAATATAATATCCGGTCTAGATGCACAAAGGTAAAGCAAGGATCCAATCATAGAACGATATACCTTTTGATCCACCGCTTTACCATTGGGATCAATGTCAAGTTGGCACTTCGTAGGCATTGGAGTAGTAGTCGGCTTGACATCACTTAGATTAAACCTCTTGAGCATGTCTTGAGTGTATTTGGCTTGTTTGATGAAGATTCCTTCTTTTCTTTGCTTTATCTCAAATCCAAGGAAGTACTTCAACTCTCCCATCATGGACATCTCAAAATGCGTGGTCATGAGTGCGGCAAACTCATCATTAAAGGCTTTGTTAGGTGAACCAAAGATAATATCATCAACATATAGTTGGCAGACAAAAAACTCCCCTTTGACCTTCTTAGTAAAAAGAGTGGGGTCGATTTTCCCAATTTCAAACCCACGATCTTGCAACAACTCGGTAAGATGCTCATACCACGCACGTGGGGCTTGATTAAGGCCATAGAGCGCCTTATCGAGTTGATACACGTGATTGGGGAACTTAGGATCCTCAAACCCCGGGGGTTGTTTGACATACAGCAACACATTAAGAGGACCATTAAGAAAAGCACTTTTCACATTCATTTGTTGCAATCTAAAGTTATGATGAGAAGCATAGGGAAGCAACAAACGAATAGATTCAAGACGAGCAACGGGGGCAAAGGTTTCACCGTAGTCGATACCATGGACTTGGGAGTAGCCTTGAGCCACCAAACGAGCCTTGTTGTGAATGACAATGTCGTGGGCATCTTGCTTGTTCTTAAAGATCCACTTGGTTCCAATGACATCATGGTTCTCCTTCGGCCTTGGCACCAGACGCCACACTTTGTTGCGCTCGAAGTTGTGGAGTTCTTCAAGCATGGCATTGAGCCAATCGGGGTCTTCGAGCGCCTCATAGACCTTTTGAGGTTCAACACAAGAGACAAAAGCTTGATGAGCACAATAGTTTTCTAATTGTCTACGAGTGCTTACCCCCTTTGTGATGCTTCCAAGAATATTCTCCATGTGATGCTCTCTAGAAGCGAGCCTGGAAGCAACTTTAGCAGCATGACGCTCCAATTGCTCTTCAAGTGATAATTGAGGATCTATGAGTTGATCATCTTGAGCGTCATCAAGAGCTTCCTCTTGATCTTGATCATGCTCAGAAGAGGGAACTTGGCCTTGTGCATCATTTGGTGGCTCACCACCATCTTGTGGTTGATCTTGCACATGGCCTTGTTCATCCGGTTGAGGGCCTTCACTTTGTTCTTCGGAAGCGTGTGGGTCTTGGGTTGATGATGGTTCCACTTGAGTGGAACATTGTCCTTCTCCTTCGGCCACAAGGGGTTCCCCAAAGGGTAGGATATAACCAACACCCATTCTTCTTATGGCTTGAGGAGGAATTTCATCACCTACATCACAAGTACCACTTTGCTCCACTTGGGAGCCGTTATTCTCATCAAACTCTATGTTACACGCCTCCTCAATGAGTCCATTGGACTTGTTGAGGACACGGTAAGCATGAGAGTTTGCAGCATAACCAACAAATATGCCCTCATGAGCTCTAGCTTCAAATTTAGACAAACGAGCACCTTTCTTGAGTATGAAACACTTACACCCGAACACCCGGAAGTACTTGAGATTGGGCTTGTTACCGGTAAGAATCTCATACGGAGTCTTGTTCAAGCCTTTGCGGAGATAGAGCCGATTGGATGCATGACAAGCGGTGTTGATGGCTTCGGCCCAAAAGTTGTATGGAATCTTGAACTCCGCCATCATGGTCCTCGCCGCGTCCATCAATGTCCGGTTCTTTCTCTCCGCTACACCATTTTGTTGAGGGGTATAAGGTGCGGCATATCGATGTTTGATCCCCTCATCACTAAGAAACTCATCCAAGGTGTAGTTCTTGAACTCGGTGCCGTTGTCACTTCGAATCATAAAGATCTTTGCATCATGTTGACGTTGAGCTTCATTTGCAAAGTTGATGACGGTTTCTTGGGTCTCACTCTTCTTCTTGAAGAAATATACCCAAGTGTATCTTGAATAATCATCTACAATCACCAAGCAATACTTTCTACCCCCAAGACTATCAAAGGATGGAGGCCCAAAGAGATCCATGTGAAGGAGCTCTAACGGTCTTTTTGAGTAGATGATAGTCGTGGGAGGGTGAGCCTTCTCATGTAACTTTCCTTCAATACATGCACTGCAAGCACTATCTTTGGCAAAGCTAACATTTGTTAGTCCATGGACATGGTCCCCCTTGAGGAGACTTTGCAAAGATCTCATATTGACATGGGCTAACCAGCTATGCCAAAGCCGTCCCACATCAACTTTAGCCATTAGGCAAGTCACGGTCTTAGTGAGTTGCTCCGAGAAGTTAACCACATAGAGACCGTTCTCGACATGCCCAACATAGGCTACTTTAAGAGTCTTTCTCCACAAGAGGGCCATGGTATCAGTATCAAAGAATGTGGCAAAGCCCATGAGTGCAAGTTGACGAACAGAAAGTAAGTTGTATGCAAGGGACTCAACAAGCATGACTTTCTCGATCATGAGATCATGAGAAACAACAACCTTGCCAAGCCCCAATACCTTAGAAGATGAAGCATCACCCCATTCGACATTGGTGGCCATAGATGAGCCTTGATGCACGTCCACCACCAAGTCTTTACTTCCGGTCATATGATTTGTGGCTCCACTATCGAGCAACCATGATCCCTCACCGGAAGCAAACTCCTACAAGAGATCAATGCTTGGATTTAGGTACCCATTTTGTAATGGGTCCTTTGAGGTTAGTAACAAGGGTCTTAGGAACCCAAATAGACCATTCAATGTACTCATAAGAAGAACCAACAAATTTATCAAAAACATGTCCATCACTAGCACGGCATAAAACATAAGAAGGGCTAAAGTCGCCGAATTTGTTGGATGGCGTGGCGGGGGTTTTCTTGACTCCACCACTCTTCACATTGTTCTTCTTCTTAGGAGCACCCTCTCCCTCTTTTACAAAGGTTTGCTTGAGAGGAGGAGGTTGCTTGGTCTTTTCGTTCTTCTTCTTCTTGGGCTTGGGAGCAAACCCAATTCCTTCCTTTGCCACAACTTCCTTTTGATTGCTCAAAAGGTCGTTGAGGTTCTTCTCACCTTGTATACATGACACAAGGCCTTTCTCAAGTTGCTTCTTCAATTTGGCATTCTCTTCAACAAGATGCACATGCTCGCAACATGGGTTAGTAGCATTTGCGTTATCAATTAAAACCATGCGAGGAAAGGTAGCTTTCTCCTTGGTTAGCGAAACTTGAAGTTGATCACAAGACTCTTTGAGGCTAGTATGTACACTCTTCAAGACCTTGTGAGCCTTGTCAAGCGTAACAAACTCCTCCTTGAGTCTAGCATGGTCAACCACAAGCTTTGCCTTCTCGGAATTGAGCACACGAGAGACAACTAAAGGATGATCAAGATCTTCCCTTAATTTAGCATGATCATCGTTGTGTGACTCCTCAAGAGCCAAACAAAGACCACACTCTTCCTCAAGAGCATTAAAGAGATCCGATATCTCATCGGCATAGTCTCGACTATGACCCTCCATTTTAGAAATGGTCTCCTCGTGAGCCTCGATCATATCATTAGCTTCACTGAGTTGTTCCAAGAGAGCAACGAAGTGCTTCTTGGGTTTGCCCTTGAGTTTACTCAGAAAAAACTCAAATTCATTTTCTTCCTCCTCTGCCCCCTCACTCTCATCAATACAATCCGTCAATGAAGGATTCGAAGTGATGGTATAATTGATGTTGGGGGTTACCTTGTTGGTGGCCTTAGCCATGAGGCACTTGGCGGTGATGTTCTCATTTGGTGAGTCAAAGAGAGATGATCGTGGAGTAGTTGCAATAGCAATGGTGGACATAGTGACCATTGATACGTCCAAAACGTATCTATAATTTCTGCTTGCTCCATGCTTCTTTTGTGTGATATTGCTATGATATTTATGCACTTCCATACACTTTTGATCATATTTGGACTAACCTATTAACTCAGTGCACCACAGTGCCAGTTCCTGTTTTCTGCTGTTTTTCTATTTCAGATTTCCTCCATATTAAAAGTGCTCCAAAAATTCCGGGAAAAATACAGAAAAAATCAGCGTACAGGAAGCTTCGAGAAAAACCAAAGTGGGGCCAGAGGGGAGCCAGGGGCAGCCCAGACGGCCACCCAGGGCGGCCCCACCCCTGGCCGCGCCAGGGGGGCGTATGGGGCCCCCTCTCCGCCTCTGGTGACCCCCCTTTGCATATATATTCCACGCGTCTCGAAACCCTCGAGGACGGAACCCTTTTGCGTGATCTCGCCTCTGTTCCGCCGTCGCAGCGCTTCCAAGATCGGGAGCATCAGGAGAACTCTTCCCGGCACCCTGCCGGAGGGGAGAACCACCACCGGGAGCTTCTCCACCACCATGGACGCTTCCCGGATGAGTTGTGAGTAGTCCCCCTTGGACCATGGGTCCATGACCAGTAGCTATGTGATGTTCTCCTCCCCTCTTTGTTCTTCATGGATTAGACCTCGTGAGCTGCCCTACATGATCGAGGCACATATGTAATCTTTATGCTGTTGCTCTGCTGAGTTTGCTGGGATCTGATGGATTATGAGATTATGTTCAGATTGTGTGTGAGTAATATATTTGATTCACCTCTTTTATATTTTAGTTCTTGAGTAATTCTAGCATGTTCTCCGTTGCTGTTTATTGCTTTGGCCAAGTAGTAGGTAGTAACTCCAAGAGGGAACATTATGCTTGATTGTGGGTTCATGCCCCCTGATGACTAGCTTGAGTGACAGAAACATGAGTCTAGGGGATGTGCTGTTGCCACAAGGGGGAAAACAATGGTGCTTGTACTTGCGGGTGCAAGGATTGTTTACTTTACGCAAAGTTCTTTTAATGCAGTTGTCTGTTGCTTTGAGTTTACACTTTGGGTGGGACTCGCAACTTAATACCAGCGAGATGTTCTGGATAGATATCTCAAGGTGGATGATTAGTAGTAGATGCAGATGGATTTCGGTCTACTTGCCTTGGCGTACCGCCCATGCTTTTGAGCCTCTACCTTTCCTTGCAGCATAGTTAGCATTGGTTTGCGCACATAATCCTGTCAATTGCCCAGCTGTAATTTGTTTACCTCGCTTAGTTGTTTTATCGTCTTTTGGGAGAGAGACATCACTAGTGAACATCATGGGACCCCGGTCCATATTACCACCACTGATCACACCTTATATTTACTTCCTGTTTCTATTTCCTAGTTGCAGTCATAGCTATCATTATTATCTCTTGTGTTTGATCCTTTGTAAACAGCAAGGCCGGAGGGATTGACAACCTCTCTGTACTCGTTGGGAGCAAAGTTATTTGTATCTGTGTGCAGGTCCTGTCAACCGCTAAGTTTCTGGCGCCGTTAGCGTTCACACCTTCTTGTCGACCCACGGAGTCTCACGGGATTCGATCCTTGGTATCTTTGCCAAGGGAAATTTGCTGCTACGCTACATCTCAACCTTCCACTTGGGGTAACCAACGAGGGGCGAGAAGCCATCAAGCAAAGTTTCTGGCGCCGTTGCCGGGGACTCCACTCTTCAAGATAGGGGAGTTGCACGCTATCTTTTATCTTTGCTTTTTAGTCTTGTTAGTTTACCTTTCAGTTTTTGCTTTAGTGTCCTCTATCAAAAATCACAAAAAAATTATTTGCTTTTCTGTTAGCAGTCCTTTCTGTTTAGTCAAGCATGTTAGGACTTGGTACTTTGAGGGAATCAGAAGTTCTAGATTTCCATCAAAGGGATGGAGAAAATATGAAGAAGGCATGGGACCGAATTTCTGATGCACATAGGAGAATTATGCCTTGGATACCTATAAAAATTGTGCTTAGAAATTTTTACCATGGTCTTTTTAAATGGTGTAAACACTCTCTTGATATTATAGCTGAAGGAGATTTCCTAGAGTGTGATGAAGCTAGAGCTCTTGAACTTATACATGGTCGATCTAGTTACTTTGTTTATGATCATAGTTTTGATACTGTCATAGATAGACTTGCTACTATTGAGAAGAGAATGGATGCTCTAGACTTGATGAAGGTAGAGAAACCCAAACCCAATAAGAGAGATATTTTGGAAATAGACAATGATTGGGAGCCTTTTGTTAGGATTAACATCTCTAATCAAGACTTCCTTGCTTATTGTGATATTGGATCTATGGTTTCTACTATGCCAAAAATTGTTCATGATTCTTTAAAATTTAACATGGACAGATTATCATCCTATCATGAACATGCTAATGGAGACATTTCTAAGATCCAGGGAAGAATAAAAGATGTGCCAGTTACATTCCTTAAAGGGATTGCAATGGTTGATTTCTTCATCATGGAACCAAACCAAGGAAATATAGTGCTTGGAAGGGACTTCCTCCGAGCCGTAAAAGGCTTCATCGATATAGGTAAGGGACAAATCCGCCTACGCGGGAAGGCAAAAGGTACGTACCCCTTTCCTAGAAGGAACAAGGGTGAACTTGTTGAGGAACCATTTGATACAATTTATAACTCCGATTATTATGATGACTTTTGATTCCTCCTTTTTGCATCATGCCTAGCTTAAAGGCATAAAAGAAAGCGCTTTTGGGAGGCAGCCCACAACGAATAAAGTTTTATTTTGCTTTTGTTGTGTCTTGATGTTTGTTACTACAGTAGCATCATCATTGTATCTTTTCTTTTCAGCTTTGTGCCAAGTTTAGCCTCCGATTGCAAGAAAGTTCAAAAGTTGTGACGTGCTGTCCAGAAAACAGATTCTGTCCTTGGACAGAAAAATTCGTATAAAATCACCAGATCATCTTTTTGATCTGAATTTTATTTGGCAGCGTGCTCTATACAATTGGCTTTCGGGCGTCTGTTCTGAGTTTTTTGATTTGAGTTGCAGAAGTGCCCCGAAAAAATTATTTACTACCTGCTAGTCTGTTTTTCATAGATTCTGTCCTGTTTTGCCTTTTCTTCGTTTTGCAAACCTTGAGCTTGCTTTTTCTTTGCAAAAACCTTTTGGCAATCTTGAGAAACAGTAGCTCTTCAAGATTATCCTTATTTCCAGTAGGGAAAAATTATATTGTGGGTACTAACCTCGCTAATCAGATTATGATGAGTTATGTATGAAGGGAGTTTTCAAGTGTGCGAGGGAAGATGATAAAAGAAGATTCAGGAGGGTCAAACGCTCAAGCTTGGGGATGCCCCCGTGCACCCCCAAGAAATATTCAAGAAGACTCAAGCGTCTAAGCTTGGGGATGCCCCCGTGCATCCCCTTCTCCATCAACAATTATCAGTTCGTCTTTCGTTCCACTATATTTTAATCACTTCATGCGTTATGTGCTATGCTTGGAGCGTCTTGCTCTTAGTTTCCTTTTTAGTTTTCTTTAGCTTTGCTTGCTGTTCATAACAAGTTAGAACCCAGCTTTCTTTATGTGGGAGAGAAATACGCTCCACTTCAACCTAGAACACAACATAGGATTTCCATGCTTATCTTTGTTGTGTGTGTTCTTTCTTTGTCTTTTCTTAGCTACTGTCATGTTTAGCTCTTAGTTTTCATGCTTTTCTTTTTAAAGAGCTTTTGTTTAGTTGGTTGTTGAACTCTCTTGGGTTTTCATGATTATCTTGTTAAGAGAGTTTGCCTGTTGCACTGAGTTGTGTGTCTTAACTTAAAGTAGGTAATTGAGGTTGCTATTTAATTTTAGTAGTAACTTGCAATAGTTTTGAGGTATTGCCATGAGTAATGTCTGAACTTTTGGTGTCAAGAGCTTTAGCCTATTAGTGATAGATGTCGTATTTTGGGCAATCCGTGTTTATTTTTGAAAACCTACAAAATAGTTGAGAACTTTAGCTACTAGATGGATCACTAATCTTTGGAGGGATCGAATATTAGAGTACACTCACGTACCATGAGCCGAGGATGCGCAAGGATAACCAAACCCCCATACACTCCTTCTCGGGGTACTTGTCTCTTTGTGAACCTCCTAATTAGATTGAGAGTTACCGATAATAAGTGCATGAGTTCTTCGGACTAATGTGAGTATTCGAAAGTTGACACTTCCACCTATCCATATTTTTCTAGCCTCTTCGGTGCCGTGCATTGCCCTTTCTCACCTCGAGAGTTGGCGCATACTTCGCCGGTGCATCCAAATCCTTGGCACGATACGCTCTGTCATCATAAGCCTCATTATATCCTTCCTCAAAACATCCACCATACCTACCTATCAAGGCATTTCCATAGCCTTTCCGAGATACATTGCCATGCAACATCCATCTTCTCATGACTTGATCTTCATGTCATACATGCTTTTTGCTTGATCGATGAGCCGCATGCTAGTTGGGCCTTGCCCTAATCATTGCTACATGACGCGCTAGTATCATTGCATTTCCTGCTACACTGGCAGAGGCATACATTTGCATACATCATGATAGTTTCATTTTCTTTATGTTGAGTACTTTTGTAAAGTGTGAAAGATCTTCTATACGTCTTGTAATACATAGAGTGTTGCCCCTAAAGTGAGGGAAAGATCCCAAAGAGGACAAAATCAAAAGATCCCAAAGAGGACAAAATCAAAAGATCCCAAAGAGGACAAATGAGAGTTAAATAGAAAGAGCCATTGAGGCCACAAAAAATAAAAAAAATAGAAAAAAGAGAAAAGAAATAAAAAAGAGAAGGGGGCACACTACTATTTCTTTTGAGAGATCCACACTCGTACTCCATCTTATACCTTGTACTCCATAGAGATTATCATTCATGCATATAGCTATGTGGGGACCTTCACACTATAGAACTTGGCTTGTATATTCCAATGATGAGCCTCCTCAAAAGAGCTCTAGGTCTTCTTGAGCAAGCAAGTTGGATGCACCCCCACTAGTTCCATTGGAGAGATTACCTTAGCTCATATGTGCATCCGTTGCATGGCAATCCCTACTCCTCACATCATATCTATCATTTGGCTTTCTTTCGCCGATGATTGTCCTCATTGATGTGAGCCTTTCACACCTTTTTGTCTTCCCCCTCCATCATTTTTCTCTCTTTGCCATCCTAAGTGTCGACTTTCTTGCTTACGCTCATCCATTGCATGAGTGCTCAAAATATCGAAAGGGAGTGGATCATTTTGACTTGTACCTGGCTGTTGGTCTGGGGATGAGTCAAGATAAGATTCCAAAGAAGACCAAATGTGAAACTTTAGTAGATTAAGTTCTCAACAATACAAAAACTATGTTTTACTCTCTCGTATATCCCTATCCCCTTTCTTGCACGCAAATACCATTTGGAGACATTCGAGTCACGGACAGCGAGAGCTCTTGCACCTTTATGTTCTTATGTTGCTTGTTACAATGCTAATATAGACTCTTGCTTGTTATGACTTGAATTGAATTACATGCCTTGATTGCTTTACTTAAAAAGTTCTTATATGGTTGATAGCATGTAACCACAGAAATTATGTTTGTTATCATTTACCTACTCGAGGACGAGCAGGAATTAAGCTTGGGGATGTTGATACGTCCAAAACGTATCTATAATTTCTGCTTGCTCCATGCTTCTTTTGTGTGATATTGCTATGATATTTATGCACTTCCATACACTTTTGATCATATTTGGACTAACCTATTAACTCAGTGCACCACAGTGCCAGTTCCTGTTTTTTGCTGTTTTTCTATTTCAGATTTCCCCCATATTAAAAGTGCTCCAAAAATTCCGGGAAAAATACAAAAAAAAAATCAGCGTACATGAAGCTTCGAGAAAAACCAAAGTGGGGCCAGAGGGGAGCCAGGGGCGGCCCAGGCGGCCACCCGGGGCGACCCCACCCCTGGCCGCGCCAGGGGGGCGCCTGGGGCCCCCTCTCCGCCTCTGGTGACCCCCCTTTGCATATATATTCCACGCGTCCCGAAACCCTCGAGGACGGAACCCTTTTTCACGATCTCGCCTCTGTTCCGCCGCCGCAGCGCTTCCAAGATCGGGAGCATCAGGAGAACTCTTCCCCGCACCCTGCCGGAGGGGAGAACCACCACCGGGAGCTTCTCCACCACCATGGACGCTTCCCGGATGAGTTGTGAGTAGTCCCCCTTGGACCATGGGTCCATGACCAGTAGCTATGTGATGTTCTCCTCCCCTCTTTGTTCTTCATGGATTAGACCTCGTGAGCTGCCCTACATGATCGAGGCACATATGTAATCTTTATGCTGTTGCTCTGCTGAGTTTGCTGGGATCTGATGGATTATGAGATTATGTTCAGATTGTGTGTGAGTAATATATTTGATTCACCTCTTTTATATTTTAGTTCTTGAGTAATTCTAGCATGTTCTCCGTTGCTGTTTATTGCTTTGGCCAAGTAGTAGGTAGTAACTCCAAGAGGGAACGTTATGCTTGATTGTGGGTTCATGCCCCCTGATGACTAGCTTGAGTGATAGAAACATGAGTCTAGGGGATGTGCTGTTGCCACAAGGGGGAAAACAATGGTGCTTGTACTTGCGGGTGCAAGGATTGTTTACTTTGCGCAAAGTTCTTTTAATGCAGTTGTCTGTTGCTTTGAGTTTACACTTTGGGTGGGACTCGCAACTTAATACCAGCGAGATGTTCTGGATAGATATCTCAAGGTGGATGATTAGTAGTAGATGCAGATGGATTTCGGTCTACTTGCCTTGGCGTACCGCCCATGCTTTTGAGCCTCTACCTTTCCTTGCAGCATAGTTAGCATTGGTTTGCGCACATAATCCTGTCAATTGCCCAGCTGTAATTTGTTTACCTCGCTTAGCTGTTTTATCGTCTTTTGGGAGAGAGACATCACTAGTGAACATCATGGGACCCCGGTCCATATTACCACCACTGATCACACCTTATATTTACTTCCTGTTTCTATTTCCTAGTTGCAGTCATAGCTATCATTATTATCTCTTGTGTTTGATCCTTTGTAAACAGCAAGGCCGGAGGGATTGACAACCTCTCTGTACTCGTTGGGAGCAAAGTTATTTGTATCTGTGTGCAGGTCCTGTCAACCGCTAAGTTTCTGGCGCCGTTAGCGTTGACACCTTCTTGTCGACCCTCGGAGTCTCACGGGATTCGATCCTTGGTATCTTTGCCAAGGGAAATTTGCTGCTACGCTACATCTCAACCTTCCACTTGGGGTAACCAACGAGGGGCGAGAAGCCATCAACCATCTCATCATCTTCATCATCATCATCATCCTCAACATATTCTTCTTGGGCCACCAACCCTTTGGGAGGGGTCTTCTTGTTGAAGTTGTTCTTGTTGGGATAAGACTTGGCCTTGTCCTTTCGGATAAGCTTGCCTCCATTGTCTTCTCTTTTCTCATATGGGCAATCTACAACAAAGTGGCTCGCATTGCCACAGTTGTAGCACGTCCTCACTCGTTGCTTGCCCTTGTTGCCACTTGAATTGTTCTTGTTGAAATTGGGCCTTGAGTTCTTCTTGTTGCCCCAAAATTGCTGTGATGCAAGAGCCATGTGCTCATGATAGGCATATTTGGTGTCTTTGGGGCAACTATCATCTTCATCCTCTTCTTCCACACAAGCCTTGGCCTTCAAGGCAAGGTTAGGCTTCTTTGATCGTTGAGCTCGTAATACCGCATTGTCGGCGGTCTTGTCCAAGATCCTCATGGCAACGAACTCATCCAACACTTCACTTGATGACAAAGTGTGGAAGTCCGGTCTTTGACGAATGATGGAGGACATGGCCTTGTGATAAGGCATCATGGCCTTGAGAAACTTGCGCTTGATCCAATTGTCATCCGTGTCCTTGCTCCCATGATCTCGAAGTGTGACCGCAAGAGTGGTCAACCTCCGATAAAGTTCACGGGGATCTTCATCTTCGATCATGGCAAACTCATCGGCTTCATCTTGCACAACTTCAGAGTTTGAGCGTTGAATGCTTGCGCTTCCCTTGTATAAGGAACCAACATGCTCCCAAGCTTCCTTGGCCACAGTGAAGGGTCAAAGATGTGCAATGTCTTCGGGGGGGATAGCATCTTGAAGTATGCAAAGTACGGACTCGTTGAATTGACGATCCACAGTTTCTCTTGGAGTTAAGTTGTAGGGATCATGCGGGTAGAAACCTTGCTCAATGATTCTCCAAAGATTAGTAGAACAGTGATTTAAACGACGTTTAAAGCGAAACGTCCAAGTAGCAAAAACAGAATTTTTCACAAACTTAGGAGGAGGACCAACCGAATTTAAATGCGGAGTAGGAACGGGTCCTCCATAATGGGTAGGAGGCGCGGAGTGGGCAAAAATCCCACTCCCATTCTTAGTAACCGGGACTTGCTCACTACTAGCTTCTCCCTTGTCGGGAATAGCATCTGACATGTTGGTAGTGGGACGAGCCACTTCCAACGATGCGGTGGGTAATTTAAGTCCCTCAAGAAATTCCTTGAACATGCCTTTGACCTCTATCGCTAGTGAGTCTTTCAATGCGTCCATAGCCACGTTGAACTCCTCACAAGAGACCGCGGTTCCCCCATCGGGCGTAGGCAAGGACGGAGTTCCACCGGAGTGTACCTCCGTCTCGACTACGTTGTCACCCATACTCTTTGGACGGTAAAGTCCTTTATAAAGAGACGAGGCTCTGATACCAATTGAAAGGATCGATATAGTTGACTAGAGGGGGGGGGGGGTGAATGGGCAACTAACAATTTTTAGCTTTTCTTTCCCAAATTAAACTTAGCGACAAAGTAGGTTGTCTAGATATGCAACTAGGTGGACCACCTATATGATGCAACACTAGCAAGCACACAAACAAGTAAGCTAGGATAAACAAAGAAAGCTTGGACAAGTAAAGGTATGAAATAACCACAAGTGGAGCTGGTGTAGACGAGGATGTGTTACCGAAGTTCCTTCCCTTTGAGAGGAAGTACGTCTCCGTTGGAGCGGTGTGGAGGCACAATGCTCCCAAGAAGCCACTAGGGCCACCGTATTCTCCTCACGCCCTCACACAATGCAAGGTGCCGTGATTCCACTAGTGGTGCCCCTGAAGGCAGCGACCGAACTTTTACAAACAAGGTTGGGGCTATCTCCACAACTGAATTGGAGGCTCCCAACGACACCACGAAGCTTCACCACAATGGACTATGGCTCCGCGGTGACCTCAACCGTCTAGGGTGCTCAAACACCCAAGAGTAACAAGATCCGCACGAGATTAGTGGGGGGAATCAAATTTCTCTTGGTGGAAGTGTAGATCGATGCCTTCTCAAGCAATCCCTAGAAAATCAACAAGTTTGATTGGCTAAGGAGAGAGATCGGGCGGAAATGGAGCTTTGGGCAACAATGGATCTTGGGGAGGAAGAGGTTAGTCAACTTGAGGAAGAAGACTCACCTTATATAGTGGAAGAACAAATCCAACCGTTATCCACCAACTCTGCCCGCAACATGCGATACTACCGCACTTAACTTGCGGTACTACCGCACTGCCCTGCGGTACTATCGCTGGCGCGGCATGTGCCAGATCTAGCCCCTGTTGCGTGAAGCAACGGGCGGTAGTACTGCCAGAGCGCTACTACCGCACGTCCCTGCGGTACTACCGCAAGGCAGGGTCAGACCGGTCGGGGAAGAGCGCGAACTAAATAAATTACATCCGCGACTACTTCCGTAGAGTTTCGATTGATGCAAAAGCCCGACATGGCACTACCGCTTGCTCGGAGCGGTACTACCGCGCAGGACGCGGGAGTAAAAATTTACTTCCGCTCCTACTACTGTACTAGTTACGACGCTGGGGCCGATCACACGGCACAACCGTATCCTTGGTACGGTACTACCGCGGTGTGCGGTACTTCCATAACCTTGGAGCGGTACTACCATGGGGCCGTGCGGTACTACCGCTTGCTTTGAGCGGTACTACCGCATGCCTCAGAGTGGTAGTAGTAGAACGCCACTGTTTTTGCAAAGACAAAGAAAAACAGCCGGAGCTCCAATGAAGCGAAGGAAAGGTGGTGCGAATGAATAGATGTGTACGTGTTGATTCCACCTTAACCTTTTCGAAGCGGACCCCCCTCTTAATAGTACGACTTTCCTATGACTCAATTCCACTGAAAAGAAACAAAAGGAAACACCGTCTTCAATTGGTTCCGAGGGGCACTTAATCGTCTTGTGCCTAGACATGAGATATCTGAAAAGCTCAATGCACACGATTAGTCCGCAAAAGCATTGTCATCAATCACCAAAACTACTCAGTGAGAAATATGCCCTTACAAAAGGTCATTTAGCTGAGAGACTTTTTCAAAATTAAAATAATAGGGCTTATTTCACCTAATCAAGTGAAAAAAATGACACTGCACTAGTTCGAGGTGTCACATCAATGTGATTGTTGATCTCTACATCTTGTTGAGAAAAAAAGAAGAAGCGGATAGAACATTTTGTGTGTGTTCGGTTTTTCGATCATGCATTGCATAATAGTACATGCATGTTGGCTTGCATACAATTACTCCGGTGAACACAAGTCACCTTCTATATATTGGTTTTGCTTTCGTGTGATCTCTCCATCATTGTATCATCTATTGAACCGTTTGCAAAACAGAACATAATTAGATGGACAGATTGAAGAGCAAAAAGTCCTCGGACGGAGGTCTGTCTAAGTCTGAGATACTGGAGGTAACCAATAGGTTAATTCTTACATTATGCCTAAGAAGTGCCATTCTCATTGTGGTACTTACTGAAAAAATGATCTGATATTTGTGAACACAAACATGGTGAGTTTTGCACCAGAGCAACGGCAAGGAGCAAAAGATCTAATGAAGAAACCAGCCTGGAGAAATCAACTAAGGATAATAGTGTGTTCAGTTCCTTGCGTTGCATTGTTTTTCCCTTTTTTGATCTGGTCTTTTCACGACGATGCGGAATACTGAGGTCTTTTTTTGCGGGGGGAAAGGAGAATTGCAACATGAGCCATACCCCCTCCAAGCCAATTTGTCCCGGGGGTACTTCGCCCTAGGCCGCTAAACAGCGCCTAGCTTTATTTTAAGTTGGACTAATCTGTCTTGTTCCTTTCATCTTTCATCAGCCCTTGATTGTGTCAGAGGTGTAAATTTTGGTACCACAATTGGTCATGCTTTTCTCCAAAGGATCATTGTGAAACTAAAAGATATGTCATAGAATATATTTTCAGAAAAATCATATGTGAAACGCGATGCTGGACGCGCGAGATCGAGCCATAAATTTTGTCTTTTTGCAGCCTATACATATCAACATACTACAGTATTTGATAAAAAAATCACATACATGTAGAAAACTACATGGTGCCCGTGAGCCAAATTATCGCTCTCTAGTGAAATGAGTGACCGTAGCAATGCCAGTAATTTCTACGCCGCGGATACCACGGGCACCGATTCCCCACGAAAACGGACACTCAGGTTTCATATCTCAAAATTTCAGTTTTTTTTTTAAATTTTCTGATATTTTTTAGTGCTATTTCCATATAGGGGTGTGCGGCATTGGAGAGCTACAATGCATAGTGCAATACACTCCCAGTCCCAAGAGCGTGGGAGAAAGCAGAGCCGCCCCAGCAGCCCCAGGAACGGCTGCGGAACGGAACCACTCCCCCTGTTTGCGCTGAGTGAGGAGGAGCCGCGCCTCTCTCCGCACTGCGTCTGCGTGCCACCGCCCCGCCCCGCCGCCGCCTCCTCTCCACTCGCGCTGCGCGCCAACGCGGACGCCGAGCCGGCCTATCTAGCACCGCCCGCCGCCGCCCGCCACGCCAGCCGCACCTTCACTTGGACTCTTGGAGTGGCTTCGGCTGCGCCTGCTCCAGCCTACCCAGCGCTCCCATCCCATGTCGTCGTCTCTGGCGTCCTCGTCGTACCGCCGCAGGATCCTCGACTCCAAAGCGGCGGCCTCCCACGCGCTCTACTCCTGCCGGCTCCCCTCCCGCTCCGGCTCCAGGCAGCCGGCCCACACCAGGATTGGCGCCGCCGCCAGAGGTAATTAAAAACCTTCTCGACTCAAGGAATCAAATTTTTGTTCTCTTCTGTGTATCGCGTCTGATTAGTGGGATGCACTCAAGCTGTTTGTGGAAATGCGAGTTAGTGCATTAGCTTTATCCTGATTTCACTGTTTCACCCTAGTTCGCAAGGGTATGTCAAAGTTTGCACAGATTGAAATGCGTGGAATCTACAGCTAAGATACTACCCACCATAATTAAAAGAAAGATATTGCCTGCCTTGGTTGTTCTACAAGAACTAGTCCTGACATCACATAAATTTATTTTGCTTGCCATCATAGGTCCTTCGTTATTGACTTCTGTCAATTTTGTAAATTCTGAATAACTGGAAACTGTGGAGCCAGGCAATCCTCAGAATTTTGATAAATTTTAGCTACTCCTTTTTCCTCACTTCTATTACTATGTCTGAGTGTAAAATATCTCTGTATTATAATGCACATAAGTTGCTTGTGGTAATGTCTATTAAACTGTTATGATACATTCATCAGTTCTGTATATGCTCCTGCTTAAGTTAATTACTTGGTGAGTGCATTTTAATCGACAGCTTGGTTGATTTCTTGTTGGCACTTACCAAAATGAGCTACATTGCTTAAGAGATACAAGCCCCCACAGCTTTCTAGGATGTCAATACATATTTGCTGGCTTCAGCTGATTCTTTGCATATTTAACTTGTTTGGCATTTATTGGTTGCTTCTCATCTGCAATACTAGAAGTATTCGATGGCGATGCAGTTTTGGTTCTTTTGACGTTGCATCATTTTGTTCTTGTCGTATTGATTTGGTTATCTCTTTCAGCTCATGGAGTTGAGAGTAGCATCATCAGTGTCCTAACTATGCATCACTGGGAGACCTTGAATCACATGGCGTACAAGTTTGGGAAGCTTGACAAGGTTCATGGAAAGCTAGCCTTGAAGATACTGGGTTCTATTGTGCAACAATCAGGTTTGGAGCGAATCACTCATGTTTACTGCCTGGCTGCTCATATCCTCATCCAAGCTCAAATGCATTCACAAGCAATGTCAGTGTTGAAGCATCTTGCCATGGCGGGCTTCTCTTGCTCTGCTATATTTAGCTCCCTTCTCCGAACCACCTCGCGTTGTGATTCCAATCCCATGGTTTTTGACCTTCTTATCAATGCATATCTGAAGGAAAGAAAAGTTGTTGATGCAAGTAAGGCAATTTTATTGATGGATGACTGTGGATTTAAGGCTTCAACTCACACCTGCAATGCTGTCCTTAATGCTCTTGTGGAAGTTGGGGAATCAAAACATGTTTGGTTCTTCTTAAAAGAAAGCTTGGCCCGGAAGTTCCCATTGGATGTCACCACTTGTAATATTGTACTGAATTATTTTTGCCTTGATGGTAACCTTAGAAAGGCTAATCTTATGCTACAAAAGATGAAGAGTCGGTCCATATCAAACGTTGTTACTTATAACACAATACTTTACTGGTATGTTAAGAAGGGAAGGTTCAAGGCTGCCATACGTGTCTTAGAAGATATGGAGAAGAATGGTCTAGAGGCAGATGTATATACCTATAACATCATGATTGATAAGTTATGTAAAATGAAGAGGAGTACGCGTGCTTACCTTTTGCTCAAAAGAATGAGGGGAAATAACTTATCACCTGATGAGTGTACATATAATACTTTGATCAAAGGATTTTTCGATGAAGGTAAGATGAAACTTGCTAGCTATATCTTCAATGAAATGCTGAAACAGAGCTTGAAGCCAAGCCTAGCTACTTACACTACCTTGATTGATGGGTACTGCCGAAGTGGGGTAACTAGTGAAGCTGTAAGAGTTCTGTATGAAATGCAAGTTGCTGGTGTGAAACCAAATGATTTAACTTATAGTGCAATGCTGAATGGTTATTGCAAAGCTTCCATGCCGGGACATGCACTGAATCTTATTGAAGATCTGAAAGCAAGAGGCACAACAGTCAATAGGACTATGTATACTATCCTGATTGATGGTTTCTGTCAGCTAGGAGTGGTTTCTAGAGCCAAGCAAATTTTAAAGAGTATGCTTGTGGTTGGGATCAATCCAGATGTTGTTACTTATTCAGCATTGATCAATGGTATGTGCAAGATGGGTAAGTTGGACGAAACAAAAGAGATTTTGTCAAGGATGCAAAAAACAGGAGTTTTGCCTAATGAGGTTCTTTATACAACTCTAGTTTGCTATTGTTGCAAGGCTGGATATGTCGGAGAAGCACTGAAATATTTTGTGGATATCTATCGGAGGGGCCTAGCTGCCAATTCATTCATCCACAATACATTGTTATGTGCGCTGTATCGAGAAGGAATGGTTACACAGGCTGAGCAATTTAAACAATACATGTCTAGGATGAAGATATCATTTGATGTTGCCTCTTTCAACTGTATAATAGACTTTTACTGCACCAGAGGTAATATGCATGAGGCATTCTCAGTGTATGATAATATGCATAGATATGGTTGTTCTCCAAATGTTGACACATATAGGAATTTGCTTAGAGGGTTATGCAAGGGCGGACACTTGGTACAAGCAAAGGAGTTCATGGCCTGCCTTGTTGACATACCTTCTGCCATTGATCAGGAAACCTTCAATGCATTACTTCTGGGGATTTGCAAAGACGGAACACTAGATGAAGCTCTGGATTTATGTGAGAAAATGGTTACAAGTAACTTTCTACCTGACATCCATACTTACACTGTTCTTCTTAGTGGTTTTTGCAGAAAAGGCAAAATTGTTCCTGCAGTCATCCTGTTGCAGATGATGTTGGAGAAAGGATTTGTCCCTGATATTGTTTCATATACCTGTTTGTTGAATGGCTTGATCAAGGAAGGCCAAGTTAAGGTTGCTTCTTACCTGTTCCAGGAGATCATATGCAAGGAAGGCATGTATGCAGATTGTATTGCCTACAACTCAATGATGAAGGGGTACGTAAAGGCAGGAATGATACATAAAGTAGATATGATGATTCGGGATATGTATCATAATGAGGTTTATCCAAACCCAGCCAGCTATAACATTCTTATGCATGGGCACATCAAGAAGGGACATTTGTCAAGATCTGTTTATCTATACAAAGATATGGTAAGGAAGGGGATTAGGCCAAACAATGTGACATATCGTTTGCTTATCCATGGATTTTCAAAACATGGTATGACTGAAATTGCGATTAAGTTCTTGGACAAGATGGTCTTAGAACGCATTTATCCGGATAGATTAACATTTGATGTACTCATAACTGTATGTAGTGAGAAATCTAGGATGTCCAATGCTTTACAGCTCTTCAACTGCATGAAGCGGTTATATATGTCACCTAGCAGTAAAGCATACAGTGCCATGATAAATGGATTAATCAGGAAAAATTGGCTGCAGCAGAGTTGTGATGTTTTACGTGACATGGTCGAGAGTGGTCTTGAACCGAGCCATACACACTATATTGCATTAATCAATGCAAAATGCAGGCTTGGGGACATCAATGGAGCATTCAGGCTGAAAGAGGAGATGGCAGCTCTTGGTGTTGTGCCAGCTGAAGTTGCTGAAAGCTCAATTGTTAGAGGTCTTAGTAAATGTGGAAAGGTTGAAGAGGGTATCATAGTTTTCTGTAGCATAATACGGGCTGGAATGGTGCCAACCATTGCTACTTTCACTACCCTAATGCATGGTCTCTGTAAAGAAGGCAAGATTGCGGATGCTCTTCATCTCAAAGGGTCAATGGAGTTGTATGGATTGAAGATTGATGTAGTCACTTATAATGTTCTAATCACAGGTTTATGCAACAGCCAGTGTGTTTCTGATGCGTTAGATCTTTATGAAGAGATGAAATCTAAGCAACTTCGGCCGAACATTACAACATACACCACAATGATTGGGGCTATCTATGCAACAGGCAGAATGTTGGAAGGAGAGAAACTACTGAATGATATAGAGGATAGGGGCTTTGTTCCCTCATATAAGGATCAAATTCTTGAATGGAGGATGGAGAATGCAATGAGAAGGTTGAACGTGATAAGAAATTGCAAAAAGGAAATAACTTCTAAGAATGAGGTCGAGCTATTACATGCAGATCATGAATCCATGCATAAAACTGCTGAAGACTGAAATCCTCATAAATCAACCTTTTCTACTTCAAAGGAAGTGGTATGTTTGATCGATATGGTAGGTACAAAACCAAGGGTATTTTTCTTGCTTCTGCCTGTGAAACTTTATTTCATGGTGCTCACTGCTCAATCATTGAGGATTCTGTTTTTATATATTTTGGATTGTCCTGTGTCTCCGACAATTAATCAGGTGTTGTGTTATGTTTTTCATCTGCCCTGTTTGTCATAACATTGTTTATTTTTTTATAATCCATTTGCTATTTGCTGGAAAAGGGTACATTAAAACATGTGTAACAGTGTAAGAAACATCTCACATGTTGAACTGGAGCCTGGAGGGGAGAATAATTGAGTGTTGATGAGGTTTTGACTTGTGAGCGGTTATAGATAAGCAGGTAGCCATAGATATGCATAGAGATGGGAGTGGTCGCAGATAAGCAGGTAGCCATAGATATGCATAGAGATGGGAGTGTTGGCAGATAAGAGGTAGCCTCTTGATTACTGTCCCCCACCCCCATACAGTTTTCGGTTCAGAAAAATGGTAGCCTCCTGATCCATGGCACAGATAGTTATTTTCATTGCACGAAGTTAACTTCCAAAATAAAGTCACACATGGTTTAGGCCAAACACTGCACTGGCACAACCTGTCTCTAATTAGGCATCATTGGATTTTATGGGTCACGAAGTGTTGAATGAAGCTCATCAATAATTCTTAGGTTGTAGTCATGGTGGGTTGATCCTATTTTTTGGCGTCTTCTGATATCCTTCCTGTGATTTTTTATTACAATTATTTTGTGTTGTTGCGATGCAGCAGGTTCATAGTTTGATGGGGATGCTTATATTTGTTGATGACACTGAGATTTAAATAAATATAGAAGATGAAGACTTTGGTGTCATAATTTACGAAAAAGCAAAAGACAGACTAAGATGATGGTAGCCATGCATATGTAAATGAAAAATCGAGTTCCCATCTTAATTGTGTGCAGATGTCAAGAATGCTTTGAATCTTAGAGAGGGAATTATGATTGTTCCTCTTATATGAACAAGTAATCGCTAACTGGGATTTCTCTTGCAGGAAAACATCAGTACGGAGAACATGATTTTCTTACTTCATCAAGGACAAAGGATACAAATACGTTTAGGAGATGAGAGAGGTCCTTCTCCTTCCTTTGGGCCCAGGGCATGTCACTCTTCGAATAAATCAACTTTGCAACAGCAAGACCTGTTCCCATTGGCCAAGCCTCCATGGAGGTGAATTTCTTGAGTTAGACCTCTTACCTGTTTATACTTTTGATCCCTTGTTTTTTTTATAACTGATATGCACTATTTGAGGAAATATGCAAGGCTGCAAGAATATTATAAACGGATGACAACTTTTGTTATGTGGAGAATTCCCTACCAGAGGTTTGGAATCCACTTAGTACGTGGCTAGGCATCCGTTGGAGTAGGACACAAGTCATAGGATCCAGTCAGGATTGGTAACCTGTTGGATCAGATTAGGAATGATTATCAAGTTTGGATTGTTGCAAGAGTCTTAGGTAATTCATTAACATGTTTAGGAAGGAGTCTGTGTTCAGTTGGAGTCTCACGTGCAAGGTCATCCTCTTTAAATAGAGGCAGCCACGGCTGATCTAGCCAAGCTATCAATAAAGAAATTCTTAGGCCTGAATCCCCCTTCTATCTCCTACATCCATTACCTTCCCTAACGACAGAAAGCTAATGGCATGACACCAGCCAGCCAGTGTTTCATTGACCCGAGAGCACCTCTTGGCCATGGTATCAACCTAAGGTCCAATGGATATAACAGTTTTTAAATGAATGGACAAAGTGATGGGATTAGCTGATGATGATGGTTTTCTTATTCTTAGTATTTGTTTACTGATATGAACAATTATGACTATGATTGTTGCACTGCATGACATCATGTAGTTTTGCTTCCTGGTGATAATTAATTTATGAGAATATGGACAACTATGATGTGCCTCTTTTCACGAATAGCAGATTTATAATGCCTACCATCTGTAGTTCATGAGAAGATATGCAAGCAAATGCATAACTCTCATTCATTGCTCTGACTCCGATCATGAAGTCTAGCTCGTGTTGTCAAGGAGTTCCCCTGCAGCTACCTTGGCATGCCCTTGTTTATTAGGACGCTGCACAAGCAGGACTTGCAATCTCCTAGGTGATTGCTAAACTCCCTCCCTAGCTGGAAGGCCTAGCATGCTCACTAGGGGAGGACAGTTGGTGCTCACAATGATGGTCCTCTTGTGCTTTCCCGTCTACCACATGTTATTGCTTGTGATCCTGGCCTGGCTGATCAAGGCGATTGGCAAATGTTGTAGAGCTTTATCTAGAAAAGGATGGAAGTGGTCATGGGAGGTCACTGCCTAGTGGCCTGGGACAGAGTTGCTTAAGTTGATCTTGCGCGATTATGCTTGGGTGGTGGATTCCTAGCCGTGGGGACCTTTATAAAGCTGGTTAGAGTTGTGATAGCAGCCCAAATGCAAATGGATGCTTTGATGCCAAGGTGTCCTTCCTGGCAGATGGTTTTGGAGGCAGCTGGAGGTGTTCACTGAATTTATCCGGGCCGAGGGGTTTCTCGTTTCTCCACTCCAATGGTATGTACTCCGCTGACTGCAGTGTCTGTTTGATTGATTCTCAGTTGTTTTTTACCATCAAGCCAGTTAGGTATTCACAGCCTGAAGATTTGATTGATGTGTTTGATGAAATAATTAAATTGGATTTGATAGCAAGAGTTTAATGATGAGCTGTTTGGAGCTAGGATGGAGAATTCTTGTTGTAGGCTTGTAGCACTTGTGCTGTAGGAGCTAGAACTTCATTTTGTTTTTGAAATGGGCACCAGAGATTAGTTGCAGATGATAGGGCATAGCCAATGGCATTCCAAGCATTTTTTTCTCCTGTGGTGCACTTTCTACCAGAAGCTTCAGTAAAATGTTTTCTCCTGTATTTTTTCCGAAACAGGCAAAAGTTTTGTCTCGTCGAATTAATTAGAAAAGAGAGTTGCCTAGTTAATTAGCGAAAATCCGGTCAAATACCGATACAGACAGACTGCACTCAATGCATGAAACCCCACAGCCACACAGGTGGCCCACGCAGTCGTGTGCTTAATAGTTTGTGTGATTTTGAGTTTTGTACGGACTGAGACGCCATGCTGTAATTTGTGTGATCTCACTTCCCGTTTATTTGTAGGTATGATATATTTGGTTTTCATTCTGCTACCACTTAATTCAGCGATGGGTTCTAAGCTTACATTGCTTTGTTTCAGTTCGTGCATCCTGGTTTCTAGTGCAGGTCAAGACTTGGGTGGGAGATGGTTAGCCACTTAGCCACATGTTTTCTTCTGCAGGAGAGGTGTCATAAGGTAGGCATGATTGGCTTCATCCAGCCATAAGTCAAGACAGTATGATTTAGACCTCTGTGATGTGGTTTTTATCTGTTCTTACTAGATAAGGAGCAATTTTTCATGGGAATAGTGTATTAGCGAACACTAAAGACATCCAATTGTTGCCCATATGTATGAAAAATATTGTTATCTGTGCTACTGCGTAACCTTGTTCATGACTGTTTTATTCAGTCCTGACCCAACACATTAGTACTCCCTCCGTCCTAACAAGCTTTTTCGGACGGAGGGAGTAACTACTACCTCTGTTCTGGTTTATTGGTCCTCTTTATAATTTGTGCAAAATTTTGATCCAAGATTTAACTAATAAAATGTTGACGCATATCAATAAAAATTATGTCGTTGGATTCGTATTTGAAAATAGTTTTCAATGATATACTTTTCAGTAACATGCATGAACATTTTGTTCGTTAAATATATGGTCAAATTTTGGCACAAAATACAGTGCGACGAATAAATCAGGACAGAGGTAGTATGTATATAATGTTTTTTTTCCAGGAACTGTTGAATGGGAAGTTGAAGCAGAGAATCACATCATGTTTTTATGACTGTTTTTGTTGTATATACAAAATATGTTTTTGTGCGGGAATTATGTTATATGCCACGAAAACATGTCATAAAAATATACTGTTAGAAATGTTTTAAATACTGCAATTGTTTGTTAACTTTTCTACGGGTCTTAACCGACTGAGCATTTTTCTGATCGGGTTTTACAAAGCTCGGCCTGGCCAAGGCCGATGTCTATCCATTGCCAAGTCATGAAAATCGTGTTTTAAAACCTTGGTTAAACCACGGGTGCTAGGATCTGAGGGCGAAAAACAGCAGCCACCGCTCTTGGAAATTCTTTCGGTCTTCTCACCTCCGTCAGCCATCTTGCCATTTTTTTTTTAGAAAACTTTCAATATATTCATCAACTATCAAGATAGTACAAAGAACACCAGAAGTAAACAATACATCCAGATATGTAGACCACCTAGCGATGACTACAAGCATTGGAACGAGCCGAAGGTGCGTCGCTGTCTTTGCCCCTCCATCATCGGTGTCGGGCAAACCTTGTTGTAGTAGACCAGCGCACCAATACAGCAACCGCCGTCGATGAAGAGAAGCGTAGATCGAAAGGATCCAACCTGTAGATACATGAATACAGACGAACGAATACAGGATCCACGTGGATCCACCGAAGACATACGTCGACTGAATCCCGCGAGATCCCTCAAAGACAAACCTCCACACATCCTCCGACAATGCTAGAAACATCACCGAAACGGGGACTAGGCGGGGAGAATCTTATTCCATCTTTAGAGAGCCGTCGCCGCCTCGTCTCTCTGAGCGGGACACAAAGCCTAACAAAACTCAGAAAAGCACACGAAAAAATGGAGCCCTCCCATCCGCAAGGACATCCACCACGTCTCCATAGCCCTAAGACTAAAGAAGACGAGGTAGATGATGACAGGTGGAGAACCTCTTATTTTTGAGAATTTTTGTGACCGTTGTCTCTCGTTAGCGTCTTTCTAGTGGTGGTTGTGTTGTTACGAATAAAATTCTTGTTCTTTTTCTGGTTGTGTATCTAGTCAGAGAGGTTTATGCTTTCGCAGAGCTGATTTTTCTGATCGGATGAATTTATGTTATTGTGTCACATTGTTTTTGTTGATTTGATTCTTTATAGAGTTGAAATGAAATCTTTTCTTGACACAATGGTGTATTCAATCCTTTTCAAGTTCGTCTGTTTGAACGTAGTCGATGGAGCTCTGGCGTAGATTTATGTCGTCTCCGTGGGGACGGTTAGGTTAGGGTTTCTTGTCATGTGGGGAGATTTAGTGTCAGGTGCTTTAGATCTATGCAAGGTTTCAACGGCGACAGCGGCTCCAGCGCACTGGTTCTTAGGGGCACGTACACGAAGACTTCCTGATTGTCATCGAAAAGGTCAAGCCGGCTCCGACAGGGGAGCTCCGACAACAGCACATTGACGGCTTGTTCTGGTGGCAGTAGCGGTCGTTCGGTTGTCTTGGAATAACGACATAATTGTTGAATAAATACGCATTGACAGAATTAACAACATGCTGATATTGAATCATGCAAGCACATGCTACGCTAATGGCAGATACATCTACGTATAACGCTAGCATAGCTATAACAGGAAGCAGTAGAGCGGGATAAACGAGTTATCACTACTGCAGGATGCTGCTAATGCGACACTGCGACCAGAGACCCTTCGATGAAACTGTGTGCGATGCAATAATCGCAAACGGTGGTGTAAAATAACCATAAAAAAAGTGCAAACCGTTTGCGATGGCGGGCACATCAAACACGGTCCAGATTTTAGTTGCGTGTGCGATGCTGGGCATACGATTGATCCATACAAACTGTTTGCGATTAGACAAAACAACACGGGCAGCCATATCAATGTGTGTGCGATATACTACATACAGTTCGCTCTGATGAACTGTTTGCGATGATTGAGGTGAACACAAACGATTCGGCATAACAAGATGTGTGTGATACCCGACAAACAGGTCGGTAATCAGAATTATGTGCGATCATTATAGACAGCCCATACGGTCTTTTTTTGTGAATTGTGTGCTCGTCAGGGCGCACAGTTCAACAAACCAACACGTGGGCGATAATGTAGAAGATCTCTGTCGAATACTTATTACTAACCGTCTGCGATGAGATTGACAGGATAAACATAGATAACAAATCAATACGAGCGAACGGAAATAGAGATATGTACTGTCTACTTAATTTAGTGCTTCTTCTTCTTTTTATTGTTGTTGTTGGATGGCCCCGCGACATCGTCTTGGCGAGGACGCTTCTTGCCGTTGACGGTTGGCTTTTCATCGTCGTCGCCGTCGTCATCGTCGTTGCTGTCGTCGTCGTCCTCCTCCTCCTTGTTCGACCATTCCTCCTCATCATCATCGTCGTCCTCTTCTTCGTCCTCCGACGGCTCCTCGTTCGTCTGGTTATCGTCTGATGACTCCGGAGGCGGCGTCCCTTCCATGATCCAGATATAATCGAGGTCTGGGCTCGATGCCGGACTCATGAAAGATGAGCGGGATGATTCCAATGTTGACCTATCATTGGGCGCTAGACTGCTGGCCGAACTGACGTCCTTGTTGTCGCTCGACGTGGCTGCAGAGTGTGTGCCAGTGTGTAGCGCGGCCTGCCGGGGACGATGAAGATGATGTACACTTAAGCGGGGTATGCAGAGAAGAGGAAATGCCAAATGAAGCGGGGGTTGACGTATTATCTAACCATCGATATAATCAACCGCAATTATTTGTACCCAGTCGCTCCAAATTCGCGGGATTGCGCAAGACTCCTATTGGCTAGTTTATTTTTTTCAGGACAAAAAGAAGGAACGAGTTTTGGGATTATGCACCGGTACCGGTACGAACGGAGTAGGACAGTTGGCAAGCAATACATTGAGCTCTTCTTATTGATAAAGCCAGTAATAATCAAACTACAAAGGAAAAGAAAAAAAGTCAAAGGAAAATATCTGCCCGGACCTAGATGTGCATCAATGGCATATGACCTCGATGTGCATTATTTAGAACACATCTAGATGTGCTTTAGCAATAATATCAAACAAAACCCCTAATCATCGTTGCAAACAGCGCATAGAACATGGCTAATGTGACAACCAGAACTACACATGCTAGTTTCTTCTTGTCTCTTGCTTTCAGCCTGTGATTGATTCTTTCTTGCTTGATCGTATTGATTGTACATTCCAGATCAGCCAGTTTCTTCTTCAACTTTACGTTATCTTCTGGGAGCTTGGCGATAACACTCCGAGCCCTGCCATGCCATTCTTCATCCAGCCAGTTAACAAAGGCACAAGCCTTATATCCCTGCCCATGTTAAATAGTATTCAGGATGAGCGGTGGCATTAACTGAAGTAAAATGATGAACTTAGCACTAACCTCTAAGGGGCAACTGAGAAACCGCCTGCCAATGTTGAATCCCTCTGTGCATACATGTCGAGCAGGAGTGTGCCCGTGCACACAACTCAGCTTTTGGTACTTCTTGGTGGCGCAAAAATCGGAGTCGAACTCATGTTGCGGGAGTCTGGAGTCATGCTCCGGCTCCGGCGGTAGATCACTTTCTCGGGGGGGGGGGGG
>LR738712.1:71766094-71785268 GCA_902687465.1 Secale cereale
GGGGGGGGGGGAGTGGGGGTGTCATTCAGGACGGATTCAACAAGGAGCTATACTTTGGACATGCTAAAAAAGATCGGGCTAGATTGGAACCTGACAGGACGATTCGGATCCATAGTACACCTGCCTTCTGATGACCTTAGGCAAGTGCTCAGCGGCGAGTGCCGTCGTGGCGGCGATACGAGCAGGAGCAGCCGCACCGAAACCATCATCACCACTTGTCGGTGTCAAAACCTCTCGGGTAGGGGGTCCCGAACTATGCGTGTGAGAATCGATGGTAACAGGAGACTGGGGACACGATGTTTACCCAGGTTCGGGCCCTCTCGATCGAGGTAATACCCTACTTCCTGCTTGATTGATCTTGATGAATATGGGGTTACAAGAGTTGATCTACCTCGAGATCGTAATTGCTAAACCCTAAAAGCCTAGCCTATGTGATATGATTCTGTTGTTGTCTCTACGGACTAAACCCTCCGGTTTATATATGCACCGGAGGGACCTAAGGTTTGTACATGATCACCTTGTAGAGGAAGGAAAGTATTATACCCGGACTCTAAACTTGCTATTTTACACATATGGGGGTCCTATCCGGATACGGGAGATAGTCTTCATCAGTAATCTTCACGGCCCACCAGTCCGGCCCACAATGAACGATCCGGCGACCTAAGGACCCCTTAATCCAGGACTCCCTTAGTAGCCCCTGAACCTGTCTTCGATGACGATGAGTTCGGCTGGCGTACTGTCTTCGGCATTGCAAGGCAGGTTCCTCCTTCCGAACATATTGAAGCAATATTCCCTACAAAAGGTACTATGTCCGGCTCTGCATGGTTAGTACAACCCTTAGCCTCGAAGGCAAGGTATCGAAAAAACGGATACTATGTCTTTACTGACAACTTTTCAGCGAATCGTCACGTCTGTCCCTTTAATATATCGAACCATTTTCTTGGCTCCAGTTTTGCTTTTCGAGATATAGCCCCATTGGCACATCCTGTCAAAACAGAGATCGTGCCTGCTTATTACAGGATCCTTATGACGTGAGCATCTTAATCGCGCCTTATGCACGACCTCATTGGGAACCGGCGAGGTTTGCGGCTGGAGTGGGGGGGCGGGGGGCGTTTAGCATTCACCGCTTATAAAAGGACTCAAATCTTTCTCTTTAACTCCACGCTCTCCTCAAGCCCTAGTTCCCCAATCTCCCCAGCCCAAGCGCCCACATCTCTTGCGCCCTCAATTCTCAACTCCCCCACCACCGCCGCCCTTCCCAGCAATGGCTAGTTCTGGTTCCAAAGGCAGGTGGGAGGCATCCACGGTCACGGAGAAGACCGTGAAGAGCCTCCGGAGCGCGGGCTATCTCGCCGACGATGTGGCGCACCGAGTCCCCGAGAAGTACCAAGTGATTCCCGTCCCTAAGGCGGGTGAGAGGGTCGTATTCCTCTTGCACTTTATTCGGGGGCTGGGATTTCCTCTCCACCCCTTTGTACGGGGCCCCTTGTTTTTCAATGGGCTAGATTTCCATGATCTAGCCTCGGATTCAATTCTCCACATATCCGCTTTCATTAGTGGTATGTGAGGCGTTCCTCCGAGTCCCCCCACACTTCAGCCTATGGCTCAAAATCTTCAATTTGAAGCCGAAGGTGGTCGACGGGCAGCATGCGGAGTGCGGAGGTGCCATGGTAAGCAAACTCCCCAACGTCACCTGGCCAAAGGGGGCGTTTGTGGAGACGAATAAGGTCTGGCAACATGAGTGATTTTACATCACTGAGCCCCGCGACACCAAGTGGGCGGCGGAAGCCGCATTTAGATTTGGACCCCCGGAGAGGCTAACCTCCTGGACCGACAAGAATCCGGATTGGGGGTCTCAGGCGGAGGTGCTGGCGCTCCAAAGCCGCATCTCCGGCATGATCTCCAAGGGCACCCAACACACAAACGTGATTTAGGTAATGCTCGTCCGTCTCGTCCTTCCCTGCCAACGCCGAGACTCCTATCTATGGGAGTTCAATCTAGAAGGGTCCCGGCCCTTGAAGCACCTCTTCGGCACTACGCACGAAGACATCTGGAAGCACCTCTTCAAGGCCCAAAAGGGGTGGCCGGTGGAGACTGGGTAGGATTCAGTACCGCCCTTACCGCATCAGAGGTAATTAAAATTCCTGCCGAATACATACCCCGTCCATGCTTCAATTATAACAGGAGTTAGATTTTTTGCGTTCTATCCAGGCCTGGACAAAAAAGGCAAAGCGGATCAAGTGTCCGGCTCCCCTACCAGAGGACCCAGAGACTCCTCGGGTGACGGCAATGTTGGTCCCGGCGCCGTACAAGGCGTCGGAGAAGAAGGCCAAGAAGAAGGGCAAGGAGGTCAAGAGTGACCCCCGTCCTGCAGGCCCCGCGGACACAAGGTCCGAGGAGACTAGCTCCCTCCTTTCTCCGGAAGAAGGAAAGGAGGAAGAGGAGGAAGAAGATGACTCCCCCATCCTGACAAAGGGGAGGAAAAGAGCGGCCCCTGCTGACGCAGGCAAGGCCGTTCCCAGGAAGAATCTGAATCTTCCTGATAGTTCGGACTCATCGTCCGAACACAACTATCGAGTTCAGCCCAGGGTCAAGCCTCTGGCCGAATCATAAGTATTTAAACTGCTTATGTTCGCATAATTTCCCTCTTCATCATCTAATATTTATTTTCCTTTTATATAGTCCTCCGCACGACATCCCCGTGGCTTCACTGTCATCGAGGAACTCCTTATCGCTGGGATGGTGGAGAGCGATACGCCTCCGCGGGGCTCATCGCCCACTGTAGGGGATACCGAGGCATCCTCTCTACAAACCCCCCTGCTCCAGCAGGTGGGAGTGGGGCGGACGAAAGGGCATCCGAGGTCAATCCATCGGCCGCTGTCGACCAAGGGGGAGTAATCCCCATGGTGACCGAGGACGGGGGCCCAAGCAATCCGAGGCCCCGTCGAACACTGTTCCGGAGTCCAGTGCGGCTCCGGAATCAAGAGACCCGCCCCCCGTGACGGGGGAGGGAGCAACTGCTCCTACAACGCCCGTCGTCAATCCGGAGGCGCCAAACACTCTGGAGGGAGCACTTGATATTTATTGCATTATGGGCTGTTATTACATGTTATGTCACAATACTTATGCCTTTTCTCTCTTATTTTAGAAGGTTTACATGAAGAGGGAGAATGCCGACAACTGGAATTCTGGCCTGGAAAAGAAGCAAACTCTGGAAACCTATTCTGCACAACTACAAAAGTCCCGAAACTTCACAGGACACCGTTTCAGAAAATATAAAAAATATTTGGTGAAAGAAGATCACCAGGGGGGCCACCAGCTGTCCACGAGGGTGGGGGCGCCCCCCCTCTCTGGGCGCGCCCCCTGCCTCGTGGGCCCCCCGATTCCCATCTTCTCCTATATGAGGTGTTTTGACCTGGAAAAAATCATAAGGAGGCTTTCGGGACCAGACGCCGCCGTCTCGAGGCGGAACCTTGGCGGAAACCAATCTAGGGCTCCGGCAGAGCTATTCTGCCGGGGATACTTCCCTCCGGGAGGGGGAAATCGTCACCGCCGTCATCACCAACAACTCTCCCATCTTGGGGAGGGCTATCTTCATCAACATCTTCACCAGCACCATCTCCTCTCAAACCCTAGTTCATCTCTTGTATCCAATCTTTGTACCCAAACCTCAGATTGGTACCTGTGGGTTGCTAGTAGTGTTGATTACTCGTTGTAGTTGATGCTAGTTGGTTTATTTGGTGGAAGATCATATGTTCAGATCCATTATGCATATTAATACCTCTCTGATCATGAACAATATTATGTCTTGTGAGTAGTTACTTTTGTTCCTGAGGACTTGGGAGAAGTCTTGCTATTAGTAGTCATGTGAATTTGGTATTCGTTCGATATTTCGATGAGATGTATGTTGTCTCTCCTCTAGTGGTGTCATGTGAACATCGACTACATGACACTTCACCATTATTTGGGCCTAGAGGAAAGCATTGGGAAGTAATAAGTAGATGATGGGTTGCTAGAGTGACAGAAGCTTAAACCCTAGTTTATGCGTTGCTTCGTAAGGGGCTGATTTGGATCCACTTGTTTCATGCTATGGTTAGGTTTACCTTAATACTTCTTTTGTAGTTGCGTATGCTTGCAATATAGGTTAATCATAAGTGGGAGGCTTGTCCAAGTAAGGACAGCACCCAAGCACCGATCCACCCACATACCAAATTATCAAAGTGCCGAACGCGAATCAGATGATCGTGATGAAAACTAGCTTGACGATAATCCCATCTGTCCTCGGGAGCGCTTTCCTTCATATAAGAGTTTGTCCAGGCTTGTCCTTTGCTACAAAAAGGATTGGGCCATCTTGATGCACCTTATTTACTTTTACCTTTGTTACTTGCTACCAATTACCTTATCACAAAACTATCTGTTACCTATAATTTCAGTGCTTGCAGAAAATACCTTACCGAAAAGTGCCTATCATTTCCTTCTGCTCCTCGTTGGGTTCGACACTCTTACTTATCGAAAGGACTATGATAGATCCCCTACACTTGTGGGTCATCAAGACTCTTTTCTGGCGCCGTTGCCGGGGAAGTGAAGCGCCTTTGGTAAGGAAAAATTTATATAGTGTGCTGAAATTTGTTATCACTTGTTACTATGGCTCATAATCCTTTGAGGGGCTTGTTCGGGGTATCTTCACCCCGACCAGAAGAGCAAAGATTTGCTCCTCAACCTACTGCACCTACTGAAAATGTTTGCTTTGAAATCCCTTCGCGTATGATAGAGAAACTGCTAGATAATCCCTTTACAGGAGACGGAACACTGCATCCCGATTTACACCTAATCTATGTGGATGAAGTTTGTGGATTATTTAAGCTTGCAGGTATGTCCGAGGATGTTATCAAGAATAAGGTCTTCCCTTTATCTTTGAAGGGAGATGCATTGACATGGTTTAGGCTATGTCGTGATATTGGATCATGGAACTATAATCGTCTGAAGTTGGAATTTCATCAGAAGTTCTACCCTATGCACCAGGTTCATCGTGATCGTAATTATATCTATAATTTTTGGCCTCGCGAAGGAGAAAGCATCGCTCAAGCTTGGGGGAGGCTTAAGTCAATGTTATATTCATGCCCCAATCATGAGCTCTCAAGAGAAATGATTATTCAAAAAAATTATGCTCGACTTTCTCTTAATGATCGTTCCATGCTCGATACTTCTTGTTTTGGCTCTTTTATGATGAAGACTATTGAATTCAAATGGGATTTATTGGAAAGAATTAAACGCAACTCTGAAGATTGGGATCTCGACGAAGGTAAGGAGTCAGGTATGAACCCTAAGTTTGATTGTGTTAAAGCTTTTATGGATACTTATGTTTTCTGTGAGTTTAGCACTAAATATGGACTTGACTCTGAGATAGTAGCTTCTTTCTGTGAATCATTTGCTGCTCATGTTGATCTTCCCAAGGATAAGTGGTTTAAATACCATCCTCCCATTGAAGTAAAAGTAGTTGAACCTGTTAAAGTTGAAGAAAAGACTATCACTTATAATGTTGATCCTATTGTTCCTACTGCTTATATTGAGAAACCACCTTTCCCTGTTAGAATAAAGGATCATGCTAAAGCTTCTACTGTAGTTCGTAAGAGTAATACTAGAACACCTACACCCTCTGAGCAAATTAAAGTTGAACCTAGTGTTGCTATGGTTAAAGATCTCTTGGTAGAAGATTTAGATGGACATGTTATTTACCTCCAAGAGGAATCTGCTAGAATAGCCAAACCCGATGCTAGGAATAAACATAGACCTATTGTAGGCTTGCCTGTTATCTCTGTTAAAATAGGAGATCATTGCTATCATGGTTTATGTGATGTGGGTGCTAGTGCGAGTATTATCCCTCATACCTTATATCAAGAAATTATGCATGCCATTGCACCTGTTGAGTTAGAAGGGATTGACGTTACTATTAAACTCGCTAATAGAGACACTATTTCAACAGTTGGGATTGTTAGAGATGTTGAAGTTTTGTGTGGGAAAGTTAAATACCCTGCTGATTTCCTTATTCTTAGTTCCCCACAAGATGACTTTTGTCCCATTATATTTGGTAGACCCTTCTTGAATACTGTTAATGCTAAGATAGACTGCGTGAAATACATCGTTACTGTTGGTTTAGGGGATATGTCTCATGATTTTAACTTTGCTAAATTTCGTAGACAACCCCTTGATAAAGAATTACCTAGTAAGGATGAAATTATTGGTCTTGCTTCTATTGCTCTGCCTCCTAATGATCCTTTAGAACAATATTTGCTAGACCATGAAAATGATATGCGTATGAATGAGAGAAGGGAAATAGATGAAATATTCTTTAATCAGGGACCCATGTTGAAAAATAACTTGCCTGTTGAAATCCTAGGGGATCCTCCTCCACCCAAGGGTGATCCCGTGTTTGAACTTAAACCTTTACCTGATAATCTCAAGTATGTTTATCTTGATGAAAAGAAGATATATCATGTTATTATTAGTGCTAACCTTTCAGAGCAGGAAGAGGAAAAATTATTGAAAACTCTAAAGAAGAACCGTGCTGCTATTGGATACACTCCGGATGATCTTAAGGGCATTGGTCCCATTTTATGCCAACACAAGATAAAATTGGAAGAAAACGCTAAATCGGTCATTGATCATCAACGACGGTTAAATCCTAAGATGAAAGAAATGGTAAGGAAGGAAATTCTAAAGCTTCTAGAGGCAGGTATTATCTATCCAATTGCTAATAGCCAGTGGGTAAGTCCTGTCCATTGTGTCCCTAAGAAAGGAGGTATGACTGTTGTTCCTAATGATAAAGATGAATTGATCCCGCAAAGAATTGTTATAGGTTATAGGATGGTAATTGATTTCCGCAAATTAAATAAAGCTACTAAGAAAGATCATTACCCCTTGCCATTTATTGATCAAATGCTAGAAAGGTTATCCAAACATACTCATTTTTGCTTTCTAGATGGTTATTCTGATTTCTCTCAAATACCTGTGTCAAAAGGGGATCAAGAAAAGACCACTTTTACTTGTCCTTTCGGTACCTTTGCTTATAGATGTATGCCTTTTGGTTTATGTAACGCACCTGCTACCTTTCAAAGATGCATGATGGCTATATTCTCTGATTTTTGTGAAAAGATGGTTGAGGTTTTCATGGATGATTTCTCCATTTATGGAACTTCTTTTGATGATTGCTTGAGCAACCTTGATCGAGTTTTGCAGAGATGTGAAGACACTAATCTTGTCTTGAATTGGGAGAAGTGCCACTTTATGGTTAATGAAGGCATTGTCTTGGGACATAAAATTTCTGAAAGAGGTATTGAAGTTGACAAAGCTAAAGTTGATGCTATTGAAAAGATGACGTGCCCTAAGGACATCAAAGGTATACGAAGTTTCCATGGTCATGCCGGGTTTTATAGGAGGTTCATAAAGGACTTCTCCAAAATCTCCAGGCCTCTGACTAATCTCTTACAAAAAGATATTCCTTTTGTCTTTGATGATGATTGTCTAGAAGCATTTGAAATACTTAAGAAAGCATTGATCTCTGCACCTATTGTCCAGCCTCCTGACTGGAATTTACCTTTTGAGATTATGTGCGATGCTAGTGATTATGCTGTAGGTTCTGTTCTAGGGCAAATAGTTGATAAGAAATTGAATGTTATTCAATATGCTAGTAAAACCCTAGACAGTGCCCAGAGAAACTATGCTACTACTGAGAAAGAATTTTTAGCAGTTGTATTTGCTTGTGATAAGTTTAGACCTTATATTGTTGATTCTAAAGTAACTATTCACACTGATCATGCTGCTATCAAATACCTTATGGAAAAGAAAGATGCTAAACCTAGAGTTATTAGATGGGTTCTCTTGCAGCAAGAATTTGACTTGCATATTATTGATAGAAAGGGAGCTGAGAACCCCGTTGCAGATAACTTCTCTAGGTTAGAGAATATACTTGATGACCCACAACCTATTGATGATAACTGTCCTGATGAACAATTAGATGTCATAAATACTTCTCGTACTCCTCCATGGTATGCTGATTATGCTAATTATATTGTTGCTAAGTTTATAACTCCTAGCTTCACATACCCGCAAAAGAAAAAATTCTTCTATGATTTGAGGCATTACTTCTAGGATGACCCACATCTTTATAAAGAAGGAGTAGATGGTATTATTAGACGTTGTGTACCTGAGCATGAACAGGAACATGTCCTACGTAATTGCCACTCCGAAGCTTATGGAGGACACTGATACGTCTCCAACCTATCTATAATTTTTGATTGTTCCATGCTATTATATTATCCTTCTAGGATGTCTTATGGGCTTTTATATACACTTTTATATGATTTTTGGGACTAACCTATTAACTTAGAGCCCAGTGCCAGTTTCTGTTTTTTTCCTTGTTTTTGAGTTTTATAGAAAAGGAATATCAAACGGAGTCCAATTGACGTGCCAATTTTTGATGATTTTTTCTGGACCAAAAGAAGCCCTCGAAGTAAAAGAGTTGGGCCAGGAGAGCCACGGGCTGCCCACGAGGGAGGGGGCGCGCCCTGGGCAGGGGGGTGCACCCTCCTATCTCGTGGATGGCCCAGAGGGCCCCCTGACTTATGCCCTACGCCAAAAAATCCTATAAATACTGAAACCTTCGGAAATTAACCTAGACCAAGAGTTCCGCCGCCGAAAGCCTCTGTAGCCACCGAAAACCAATATAGACCCTGTTCTGGCACCTTGCCGGAGGGGGGGGGGAACCCTCACCGGTGGCCATCTTCATCATCCCGGCGCTCTCCATGACGAGGAGGGAGTAGTCCACCCTCGGGGCTGAGGGTATGTACCAGTAGCTATGTGTTTGATCTCTCTCTCTCGTGTTCTTGAGATGGCACGATCTTGATGTATCGCGAGCTTTGCTATTATAGTTGGATCTTATGATGCTTCTCCCCCTCTACTCTCTTGTAATGGATTGAGTTTTCCCTTTGAAGTTATCTTATCGGATTGAGTCTTTAAGGATTTGAGAACACTTGATGTATGTCTTGCACGTGCTTATCTGTGGTGACAATGCAATATCATGTGATCTACTTGATGTATGTTTTGGTGATCAACTTGCGGGTTCCGTGACCTTGGGAATCTATGCATAGGGGTTGGCACACGTTTTCGTCTTGACTTTCCGATAGAAACATTGGGGCACTCTTTGAAGTTCTATGTGTTGGTTGAATAGATGTTTCTGAGATTGTGTGATGCATATCGTATAATCATGCCCACAGATACTTGAGGTGACAATGGAGTATCTAGGTGACATTAGGGTTTTGGTTGATTTGTGTCTTAAGGTGTTATTCTAGTATGAACTCTATGATAGATTGAACGTTACTATGGACTCTTGAATAGATCGATCAGAAAGAATAACTTTGAGGTGGTTTCGTACCCTACCATAATCTCTTCGTTTGTTCTCCGATATTAGTTACTTCGGAGTGACTCTTTGTTGCATGTTGAGGGCTAGTTGTGACGCCCGAAGACCGACGTCCCAGAAGATTCCAGAAGATTCTAGAAGATTCCAGATGTTCTGGGTTGCCCGTGTGTTTCTTTTGAGCTTGTGTTATTTATTTTTTGCATTGCATCATGTCATCATGCCATCATGTCTTTTTTTAATTTTTGCTTCTCAACCTAAATAATCCGTGTGGGCCTTCGGTCCATTTAAATCGAGGGAAGGTGACTTCTCTTTAAAACTTATAAAAGTCTCTCAATATTAGGGAGCTATATTAAAAATATTCCAATTGTGTGGGATCACCGTAACACACTTGCAATATTCCCCATGCCTCTTAATTCAAGTTTCTACTAAAAACCTCCCCTATATTCTTTTCTCAATTTTCGAGGCTCCTCTAAAGTCTAGACTCCTTTTAAACTCATTGAGGCAACCCCGATAACATTACTATCTTTGCCTATTGCTAGAAGTCTCGATCTATAGTTTTGCCTCGATGCCCATGTCTTCTTGTCAGCCTCCTACTTGTAACCAATTGCCATGTTTAACTCAAGATGGGAATGGGCCGGGTCGACCCGCTGGGTCACCGACCCGGCCCAAAAAGTCAAGGCCAATGGGTCAAGCGGGTTGGCCCTAAAATGGTATATGGGTCAGTGGAGCCGGCACCGTGCGACCCGATGGGTCGGACGGGTCGACCCAATCTCGTACATGTAGTAGCTATTATACAAACGTATCGTGTAAGTTGTTTATCTAAAATAAAAATGTACTGTGTAAGTTACTTGTGTTTGCATCCAGCGCGGTGCAAACTGTTAAAGTAAAGTATGTTCCCGTAAAAAAAAGGAAGTATATTTCTTGTACTGTATTTGGTAGGCAATCACTAGCCGTTTTGGCATACGACGGTTGTTTAGCTTAGATTTAATTGTATCCTTATCGTCCAAGGATCATGTACACATGTACATGATTCCTATAACATGAGCAATTGAGCCGATTGCCCAAGGTATGGTGTTTTCCCTACGACATTATTCCATTCCTTTTACATAAATAGTGGATCAAATAGAAATGTGAAATGTGAAAATATGAGATCTTGTTATCTTACTAAATTATGTAAACAAAGCTATAAATGTGAATTATCTGGATTTTGGGTCGGCCTTATGTACCCAACGGGTCAGCGAGGCCACATTTTTTTAATAAAATGGGCCGACCCATGGCCTCACATATTGACCTTGGACCCACAGGGCCAGGTCCAAGGCCAGGTCCGGGTCGGCCCGTTCCCATCTTGATGTTTAACCACCCTACCTATGCAAACCTTTGATTGGCTATACGTAGGCTTCGCTCAGCCCTTCTTATAGCATTGTTAGTTGCAGGTGAAGATTGAAGATGCTTGCTTCATGTTGAAGTTTGGTTGGGTTATATCACACTATATAAATGCTTAAAATGAAATCATCTATATGTTGGCAAGGGTGGAAGGCTAAGCCTTTTGCTTGGTGATTTGTTCCACTCATGCCGTTAGGAACCGTATAAACAGGTGTTATGTTCCTTGATTATGCGTTCCTAACACGGTTGGGGTGTATGGGACCCCCTTGATAAACCGCTAAGTGCTAAGTCTTTTCCAGCAAGTCCCAACATTGGTACTATTTGCCTAATAACTAATAAAACTTGCATGTGGACTAGCTATCCCTTTTATCTTAATTCAACCCCCCGGGCCAGTGCTCCTCATGAGTGTTGGTCCGAAACGAGCGGACTGCGGGGCCACCTCAAGGAAACTTGAGGTCTGGTAAAAACCCGTAGGATGTCTCATCCGGTCGTGTCCTGAGACTAGATACGCGCGGCTACCTATCAGGGTGTCGACACGCCGGGAGGATTTGCTGGATTAGCCTTACCTTAGTTTGGTTTAACTTGAGCACGGGATTCCGAGAATACTCGGGTCTTCCCACCTATGGAGTTGCGACTCCGCGGATCGTGGGCTTGTAATGGGTCAAGTTGGAACACCCCTGCAGGGTTTGAACTTTCGAAAGCCGTGCCCGCGGTTATGTGGCAGATGGGAGCTTGTTAATTCCGGTTGTAGAAAACTTGACACAATGTTTCCAATACACTACCAGCGTGTGTACCGTGACTGTCAATTTCCGAATAGGGATTCGGGAGTTGAACACGGTGGGGTTATGTTTGACCGGCTTTAGTTAGGATCACTTCGTGATCATCTCTCGACCGATGCAACTTCTCTTCTCGCTCTCTTTTACGTAAGATAGTGCTAGTTGCTGCTGCAGACTCCTGTTTTTATCCTTCACCTCATATTCTTTTCTTCAGCCTTGTCCTCACCCAAGGCTTAAATAGTCTTGTTACCCGGGAACGGGATTGCTGAGTCCTTTGTGGCTCACAGTTACTTCACCACACCAGATGCAGGTTCAGCTGTGTTCGATGCAGGAGTTGGATCAGTTCTTCATCGGGAGCTCGATGAAGAGTGTGGCCGTTTGCTTGTGACGTTTCGATGTTCAGTAGTGGTTTCTACTAGGATTCGATCCTGACCTGTGGCTTTATGTTGTTTTGGTATCTTTCTTTTGGATCTTCACCCGTAGTCGGGTTGTGATGTTTTGAATGATGTATTGCTTATGTATTGTATTGTGTGAAGTGGCGAGTGTAAGCCAACTATCTCCTTTTGCAATTTAATCCCTCTTTTACATGAGTCGTGCAAAGATACCAAACTTGAGATCATTCTAGGATGGGCTTATATCTTTAAGTCGTGCCTCGACACGTAGGAGATATAGTCCCATCCTGGGCATTACACTAGTAATATGATCCAATTATGTTATCCTTGTGGAGAGAACTAGCACTAGTGAAAGTATGAACCCTAGGCCTTGTTTCCTATCATTGCAACACCGTTTATGCTCACTTTTACCACTTGCTACCTTGCTGTTTTTATATTTTCAGTTTACAAAAACCTATATCTACCATCCATATTGCACTTGTGTCACCATCTCTTCGCCGAACTAGTGCACCTATACAATTTACCATTGTATTGGGTGTGTTGGGGACATAATAGACTCTTTATTATTTGGTTGCAGGGTTGTTTGAGAGAGACCATCTTCATCCTACACCTCTCACGGATTGATAAGCCTTAGGTAATCCACTTGAGGGAAATTTGCTACTGTCCTACAAACCTCTGCACTTTGAGGCCCAACAACGTCTACAAGAAGAAGGTTGTGTAGTAGACATCAGACACCGTGCTGGAGATAGAACTGCACATAAGGTATTGCAATCTGGTTTTTATTGGCCTACTCTCTTCAAGGATGCTCGTAAGTTTGTCTTATCTTGTGATGAATGTCAAAGAATTGGTAATATCAGTAGACGTCAAGAAACGCCTATGAATTATTCACTTGTTATTGAACCATTTGATGTTTGGGGCTTTGATTATATGGGACCGTTTTCTTCCTCTAATGGGTACACACATATTCAAGTTGCTGTTGATTACGTTACTAAGTGGGTAGAAGCTATTCCAACTAGTAGTGATGATCATAACACCTCTATTAAGATGCTTAAAGAAGTTATTTTTCTGAGGTTTGGAGTCCCTAGGTACCTAATGACTGATGGTGGTTCACACTTTATTCATGGTGCTTTCCGTAAAATGCTTGCTAAGTATGATGTGAATCATAGAATTGCATCTCCTTATCACCGACAGACTAGTGGTCAAGTAGAACTAAGTAATAGAGAGTTGAAATTAATTTTGCAAAAGACAGTTAATAGGTCTAGAAAGAATTGGTCTAGGAAACTTGATGATGCACTATGGGCCTATAGAACTTCATACAAAATTCCTATGGGTATGTCTCCATATAAGATGGTTTATGGAAAGACTTGTCACTTACCTCTTGGGCTAGAACATAAGGAATATTGGGCTATTAAAGAGCTCAATTATGATTTCAAACTTGCCGGTGAGAAGAGGTTATTTGACATTAGCTCTCTTGATGAATGGAGAACCCATGCCTATGAGAATGCCAAGTTGTTCAAAGAAAAGGTTAAGAGATGTCATGACAAAAGGATACAAAAGTGTGAGTTTAACGTAGGTGATTATGTCTTGCTATACAACTCTCATTTAAGATTTTTTGCAGGAAAACTTCTCTCTAAGTGGGAAGGACCTTACGTTATCGAGGAGGTCTATAGTTCCGGTGCCATAAAAATCAACAACTTCGAAGGCACAAATCCGAAGGTGGTGAACGGTCAAAGAATCAAACATTATATCTCATGTAATCCTATAAATGTTGAAACCAATGTTATTGAAACCGTAACCCCGGAGGAATACATAAGGGACACTTTCCAGAACGATTCAAACTTCGAAAAGGAAGAGAAACGTGGTACGGTAAGTAAACCGACTCCAAAACAGTTCTAAAGGCATTTTTTCACCGTTTTGGAATATTTAGAAAAATAGAAAAATAAGTGGCAGTCCGAAAGAGACACGAGGCGTCCACGAGGGTGGAGGGCGCGCCCCCTTCCCCTGGGCGCGCCCCCTGCCTCGTGGGCACCTCTTGTGCCTCCCGGACTCCGATTTATTGTATGTTACTCCTTTTGGTCGGTAAAAATTCATTATATATACCCCCGAAGGTTTTAACCTTTTTATCACGCAAAAATCCTCTGTTTTTATTTCGAGCTGTTTCTGTCGCAGATAAAAGCAACATGTCGTCCTAGGATTCGGAAGGAGAAAGCTATGTAGCTGATTCCCTTGCCGACCCTAAGGTCTATGGGGACTGGGAGCATTATGGTTGGACCACGGAGGAAGAAGAAGACCATGATTCCAAGGGAAGGATTGGACTAGCTCAGATGAAGACGAAGTCCCACTACCTCAACCTGGAGACATGCATGTGGAGTTCAAAAAGTCAAGCCTCCCCGACGGCGCAAACAAATCTAAGATCGAATTTATCCCTTTTCACCTCTTGCAGGAATACACGATGACACTATGCAAGAAAATATTAAACCTTGAGCGGGAGATCAATGACCTAAGGGAGCAAAATTCTACCCTTCAGCGCAAACTAAGGAAGAAGCCATCAGCACCACCCTTGAAGAAGGAGACATAATCATATGGGTATGGGCACTCCCCTCGGCAACTGCCAAGCTTGGGGGAGTGACCCCGGTATCGTATCACCATCACTCCTATCTTTACCATTTTTCTTAGTTCGATCCTTTTGGTAGTATCTTGATCTAGTAGAATAAAGTTAGCATGATCTAGTTGTGAGCTTTTGCCTTATGATCTTTACCCTTTGTAATCGAGTCCGTGAGCTATATAATAAAGATTAGTGTTGAGTCAAGGGCTTGATTTCCTCACTTTGGTCATGATAGAATAAAAGAAAACATAAAAAGTGTCAAGAGATCATATTGATCTTATGGGAAGTAATGACTTCACATATAAAGTGTATGATGAACAAAAGTTGTTGGGAGTTGACAAACATAGTTTTGGTCATCGTTGCAATTAATAGGAAAGAAAGAGAGGCTTCACATAAAAATATACTATCTTGGACATCTTTTATGATTGGGAGCACTCATTAAAATATGACATGCTAAAGAGTTGATGTTGGACAAGGAAGACAACATAATGGGTTATGTTTCCTTATATCTAAAATAAAGTATATTGTCATGGATCATCCAACATGTTGAGCTTGCCTTTCCCCCTCATGCTAGCCAAAACTCCTTGCACCAAGTAGAGTTACTACTTGTGCTTCCATACATCCTTAAAACCCAGTTTTGCCATGAGAGTCCACCATACCTACCTATGGATTGAGAAAGATCCTTCCAAGTAAGTTGTCATGTTGCAAACTCGCTAAAATATGTATGATTTATTAGTGTGGAGGAAATAAGCTTTATACGATCTTGTGATATGGAAGTAATAAAAGCGACAGACTGCATAATAAAGGTCCTTATCACAAGTGGCAACATAAAATGATGTTCTTCTGTGCTAAGACTTTGTGCATCCAACCATAAAAGCACATGACAACCTCTGCTTCCCTCTGCAAAGGGCCTATCTATTATTCTTCCTTAAGAGTCAAGGTGGAAATCACCTTTCCTTTTTACATTTTATCCTTTGGCAAGCACATTGTGTTGGAAAGATCCTGACATATATACCCACTTGGATGTAAGTTTTCATGGTCTATTACTGTTGACATTACCCTTGAGGTAAAAGGTTGGGAGGCAACACCATAAGCCCCTATCTTTCCCTCTGTCCGATTAAAACTCCATAACCATAAGTATTGCGTGAGTGTGAGCAACTGTGAAAGACTATATGATAGTTGAGTATGTAGGCTTGCTGAAAAGCTCTTATGTTGACTCTTTCCGATGTTACGATAAATTGTAGTTGTTTCAATGACCGAGATCATAGTTTGTTGGTTTTCAATGAAGTTTCTGATTCATGCTTGATATTGTGAATGAATTATTACTTTAGCATAAGAATCATATGAATATATATATATATATATATATATATATATATATATATATATATATATATATATATATATATATATATATATATATATATATATATATATATGTTGTTATGAGAATGATCATGATGCCCTCATGTTCGTATTTTATTTTTATCGACACCTCTATCTCTAAACATGTGGACACATTTTTCGATATCGGCTTTCGCTTGAGGACAAGCGAGGTCTAAGCTTGGGGGAGTTGATACGTCCATTTTGCATCATGCTTATATGTTGATATTTATTGCATTATGGGTTGTTATTACACGTTATGTCACAAAACTTATGCCGTTTCTCTCTTATTTTACAAGGTTTACATGAAGAGGGAGAATGCCGGCAACTGGAATTCTGGGCTGGAAAAGGAGCAAAATCTGGAAACCTATTCTGCACAACTCAAAAAGCCCCGAAACTTCACAGGACACCGTTTCAGAAAATATAAAAAATATCTGGCGAAAGAAGATCACCAGGGGGGCCACCAGCTGTCCACGAGGGTGGGGGCGCGCCCCCCCTCTCTGGGCGCGCCCCCTGCCTCGTGGCCCCCCCGATGCCCATCTTCTCTTATATGAGGTGTTTTGACCTAGAAAAAAATCATAAGAAGGCTTTCGGGACCAGACGCCACCGTATCGAGGCGGAACCTTGGCGGAAACCAATCTAGGGCTCCGGCGGAGCTGTTCTGCCGGGGATACTTCCCTCCGGGAGGGGGAAATCTTCACCACCGTCATCACCAACAACTCTCCCATCTTGGGGAGGGATATATTCATCAACATCTTCACCAACACCATCTCCTCTCAAACCCTAGTTCATCTCTTGTATCCAATATTTGTACCCAAACCTCAGATTGGTACCTGTGGGTTGCTAGTAGTGTTGATTACTCCTTGTAGTTGATGCTAGTTGGTTTATTTGGTGGAAGATCATATGTTCAGATCCATTATGCATATTAATACCCCTCTGATCATGAACAATATTATGTCTTGTGAGTAGTTACTTTTGTTCCTGAGGATATGGGAGAAGTCTTGCTATTAGTAGTCATGTGAATTTGGTATTCGTTCGATATTTTGATGAGATGTATGTTGTTTCTCCTCTAGTGGTGTCATGTGAACGTCGACTATATGACACTTCACCATTATTTGGGCCTAGAGGAAGGCATTGGGAAGTAATAAGTAGATGATGGGTTGCTAGAGTGACATAAGCTTAAACCCTAGTTTATGCGTTGCTTCGTAAGGGGCTGATTTGGATCCACTTGTTTCATGCTATGATTAGATTTACCTTAATACTTCTTTTGTAGTTGCAGATGCTTGCAATAGAGGTTAATCATAAGTGGGAGGCTTGTCCAAGTAAGGACATCACCCAAGCACCGGTCCACCCACATACCAAATTATCAAAGTACCGAACGTGAATCAGATGATCGTGATGAAAACTAGCTTGACAAGAATTCCCGTGTGTCCTCGGGAGCGGTTTCCTTCACGAAATGAAACTTCGAGAGAGATATTTTTGGAGAAAAATACGCACGGGAGACTTGAGAACCACGGAATAGGGCACATGTAGCGTCCACGAGGGTGGGGCCGCCCCCCCTACCGGGCGCGCCCCCTGCCTCGTGGGCCCCACGTTTGGCCCCCGGTGCCCTCCGTCCTCCTATATATACCTATGTACCCCGAAACCATCAGAAATAGAGAGAAAACCCTAGTTCCACCGCCGCAACCTTCTATTCTCTTGAGATCCCATCTTGGGGCCTGTTCCAGAGCTCCGCCGGAGGGGGGATCTACCATGGAGTGCTTCTACATCATCATCATCGCCTCACCATGAGTTGTGAGTAGTTTACCATAGACCTTCGAGTCCATAGCTAGTATCTAGATGGCTTCTTCTCTCTCTTTGGATCTCAATACCAAGTTCTCCTCGGTCTTCGAGGAGATCTATTCGATGTAATCTCTTTTTGCGGTGTGTTTGTAGAGATCCAATGAATTGTGGGTTTATGATCAAGATTATCTATGAGAAATATTTGGTTCGCTTTTGAACTCTTTATGTATGATTATAATATCCTTGCAAGTATCTTCGAATTATAGGTTTGGTTTGGCCTACTAGATCTATAGTTCTTGCAATGGGAGAAGTGCTTGGCTTTGGGTTCAATCTTGCGGTGTCCTTTCCCAGTGACTGTAGGGGCAACAAGGCACGTATTATATTGTTGCCATCAAGGATAAAAAGATGGGGTTTATATCATATTGTTTGAGTTTATCCCTCTACATCATGTCATCTTGCTTAAGGTGTTACTCTGTTCTTATGAACTTAATACTCTAGATGCATGCCGGATAGCGGTCGATGTGTGGAGTAATAGTAGTAGATGCAGAATCGTTTCGGTCTACTTGTTTCGGACATGATGCCTATATATAATGATCATGCCTAGATATTCTCAGAAGTAATCTCTTTTCTATCAATTGCTCGACAGTAATTTGTTCACCCACCGTAGAATTATGCTATCATGAGAGAAGCCACTAGAGAAACCTATGGCCCCCGGGTCTATTCTCAACATATCAATCTACAATCTACTTTACTTTTCCGCTTTTACTTTCTGTTCTTATATAAAAAAATACCAAAAATATCAAACTATCCTATCTATCAGATTTCACTTTCGTAAGTGACCGTAAAGGGATTGGCAACCCCTTATCGCGTTGGCTGCGAAGCTTTTATTTGTTTGTGCAGGTGCGAGGGACTCGCGCATGGTCTCCTACTGAATTGATACCTTGGTTCTCAAAAACTGATGGAAATACTTACGCTACTGTGCTGCATCACCCTTTCCTCTTCGAGGGAATACAACGCAAGCTCAGGAAGTAGCAAGAAGAATTTCTGGTGCCGTAAGTATTTAAACTGCTTATGTTCGGATAATTTTCCTCTTCATCATCTAATATTTATTTTGCTTTTATATAGTCCTCTGCACGACATCCCCGTGGCTTCACTGTCATCGAGGAACTCCTTATCGCCGGGGATGGTGGAGAGCGATACGCCTCCGCGGGGCTCGTCGCCCACTGTAGGGGATACCGAGGCATCCTCTCTAGAAACCCCCCCTACTCCAGCAGGTGGGAGTTGGGCGGACGAAAGGGCATCTGAGGTCAATCCCTCGGCCGCTGTCGACCAAGGGGGAGTAATCCCCATGGTGACCAAAGACGGGGGCCCAAGCAATCCGAGGCCCCGTCGAACACTGTTCCGGAGTCCAGTGCGGCTCCGAAATCAAGAGACCCCC
>LR738712.1:71785335-71832072 GCA_902687465.1 Secale cereale
CCCCCCCCCCCCCCGTGATGGGGGAGGGAGCAACCGCTCCTACAGCACCTGCCATCAATCCGGAGGCGCCAAATACTCTGGAGGGAGCACTGCAAAGTGCTTCCATTGTAGAGGAACACCGTACTCTGATGAGTGAGGTCATGGAGAAAATTTAGTCTGTCAAAGGCGGACTGAACGAAGCTTTCAACAGCCTACTAACAAGCTTTGAGGTATGCGACGTAGAATTTTTTTTATTCTAGATATATACATAGACAATAGCCCTGATGCTTTGTTTGATTCTGAACAGAATCAGACGAAGCATCCATGTTATAGCATATGATAGAGCTGAACTGTGTACTTTGTGTTTAAAATAGGCTTCTCTAGTTGCGGCAAGCTTACACTAGCTAACTAAGAGCTAGTCCACATCAACAAGTGTTTTGATGAAACGCAAGGTATGCGGATTTAAGAAATTGAAATTTTAACACACTATATGTATGAGTGTGAGCTTATTTGTGTTTATGTTCTTGTGAAACAGCTGACGCAACTACGATCGAGGCCCTGAAGGGCGAGCTTGCGACGGCCAAGGAGGAGGACCAGAGCGAGCTAGGCAGCCGCCGATAAAGCGGCTGCCGACCTGGAGGCCGAGAAGGCCTTGCGTCAACAGCATGACGCTCGGGTGACCGAATTCAAGGTCGAGCTGCAAGATGCCATTCGCAAATGTGATGCATTGGAGCAGATGACTTCGGAACAAGCATCCGAACTCACCGCGGCAGTTAATGCTGCCAAGAAGGCGCGGACGGTGTCGTGCAGTGCTCAGGAGGAGATAAAATAAGCGCGTCAAATAGCAGCTGGTAAGGTTTTTCTTTTGCAGAGCATCTTCGGAGGTCAGAGGTATCTTGGGCTGACACAATTGTGGAGTTCTCCAGGCGTGTTTGCGGATCTCCCGAGGAGCATCGCCGACGCCACCCAATACCTCTGAGCCCAGGAGGGGAACAACACGGAGAAGCTGTTCTGGTCGCAGTTCCTTGCGCCAAACCATCCGGTGCGCCTCAATGACCAAATGAAGCAACTGGTCGAGTTGCACAACATGGCGGGTACGGCAATGAAGGACTTGATAGTCTGGCTATGGCCCACTGATCCAATCCCAAGTAGTTACTTTGGATTGGTGAAGAAGCTCGTCGAAGCGAGTCCGCGGGTTGACGCTATTAAGCGCTCGACCTGCATAGAGGGTGCTCGGATGTCATTTGCTCGCGTGAAGGTGCATTGGGCGAAGATGAAGGCAACAGAGATAGCAACTGCTGGTCCTCCAGAAGGCAAGGATCACCACAGGCCAGAAAGGTACTTTGACGATGTTCTAGAAGGAGCCCGCCTTGTAGAGGGCCAATGCTCAAAGGATATAATCTTTGACTGGTTGTATTCGGGTTGTAAGGACAAAGCCTATGTGCCGATGTATATAAATTTTGCGCTTCTATATTTATGAGCGATATTTTCCTCATGTGCGGCTGTTTATTTAAATTTGAAAGTTTATAGTCGTCGGCTTCAGCCCCCATGTAAATATTACAGGGGTGTTCGGTAACACGCATGAACACTCTTTATCCAACGTCTTGGTTCGTATAGGAGGTGTCTGCAGAGCGAACCAGGCAATCAGACTCTGCGGCTTTATTGCTTTCACTTTGCCATAGGGGCTTGACTAGTGGGGCTAAGTACTAGCCCCTGGTGCGTACAAGGCTTTTTGAACTATAATGCCTTTTTGACGCGGCCGGGCTAAGACTATCCCCTCGTATAGCACGGAGTGGATCGCTATCGGTCGTAGTATAACACTAGGTCATCGAATCGCTTGACCGGCCCTCGCCTCATCATGACAGTCAGTTTTCGGCTTTCTCTACTGAGGTAGTTGACCGGATGAACCAGAAGTACAATCGCAGTAGTTCTCCCTTTACAACCTTAGCCGAACAATGCGGAACGTACGATGGCAAGCACAGGAGCCAGGCAACCCAACTATAGACCAAAGACATGATTCGGAGACAATGCATATAATGCAATATCCAGGACGCTGAACAGTTCCCTATATGTGTTTGAACATTTGGAGGCATGCCAGTCTGAGTACAACCCCTATTATTAAGTCTAGGTATTCAAGCATATGCGGCGATCTGGCTTGGGGGTGGAGAATACAGGTGGTAAAATAGTATAAACTCCAAGCGAATTGGAACCAAACTGCTTCTTTTATATCCCGTTTAATACGGCAAGCCGTGAGGATACAGATGATGCTGATAACAGCCTCAGGCATTTGACATGCCAAAAAAGTAAAAGAAATTAAAAGAGAAGAAAAAGGTTTACACAAAGCCTGAATCTTAAAAAGAAATTTCAACACGTGGCCCTGCTGCACGTATGCGCCTTTTTTTCTCCTTGGTAATATGTCCTTGAGAAGGAGAATTATGATGGCCGTTTGTAAAAAATAAAAAGGAAAAAGCAGGATTCTAGAAAAGAGTATCCTGTACAGTCGTAAACAATGTAGGTTCTTTTTTAAACGAACCTAAAAAAGAAGATGTATTTTAGAGTCCGATATGATCAAGCCGAACTATGGACCATTTGTATGTTGTGTGCCCCTAGCGCCGCCCAAGGTATTTTAAGGGCATAATTGTGTACGCGAGGTACGCATGCTACCACCTTATGGGGCAGTCGACGGGGGTGCAACTGCTAATCGAGCTCAGACTCTTCTGAGCTGCCGCATTGTAGTGCGGACCAGACACGTTTAGTCGTGTCTGTGGTCTTGACGTCTGATGAACTATTCGGCCTAAATAAGCCTCTTTGAACCTTGGCCGCTAGGGCTGAAGTGTCTTTCTCCGTACGGAGGGAGCACTCCATGTTTCCATTGACCGTGATGACGTCGCGTGGTCCAGGCATTTTGAGTTTTAAGTAGGCATAATGCGGGACTACATTAAAGCGGGCGAAGGCCATTCTTCTGAGTAGTGCGTGATAGGCACTCCAAAATGGAGCGATGTCGAAGATTAACTCTTCGCTTCGGAAGTTATCGGGGGAGCCGAATACGACTTCCAATGTTAATGAGCATGTGCAGCGGGCTTCTACGCCTGGTATCACTCCTTTAAAGGTAGTGCTGCTGGGCTTAATTCTTGACGAGTCTATCCCCATCTTGCGGACAGTGTCTTGGTATATCAGATTGAGACTGCTGCCGCCGTCCATAAGGATTCGAGTAAGATGATATCCATCAATTATGGGGTCGAGCACTAAGGCCGCCGAACCTCCATGACGGATACTGGTTGGATGATCCCTACGATCAAAGGTGATCGGACAAGCCAACCATGGGTTGAATTTTGGCGCGACAGGCTCGACGGCATATACGTCCCGGAGTGCGCGCTTGCGCTCCCTCTTGGGGATATGGGTGACGTAGATCATGTTCACGGTTTTCACCTCTGGTGGAAATTTATTTTGTCCCCCCGTGTTCGGCTGGCGAGGTTCATCCTCGTCTTCTCTTTGAGGTCCTTTCCCCTTGTGTTTGGCGTTTAGCTTGCGGGCCTACTTAAAGACCCAATAGTTATGGTTGGTATGATTTGCAGGTTTATCGGGGGTGCCATGGATCTGGCAGGACTTGTCTAGTATTTTGTCCAAGCTGGATGGACTATCTCTATTGCCTTTAAATGGCTTCTTCCGTTGACCGGGCCTGGAGCCACTAAATCCGGCGTTTACCGCCGTGTCATCTATGCTTCCAGTATAGTTTCGACACTTGTTTTTATTGCGCCGTGGCTTGCCATTTCCATCCCTGACTTCAGATGTGCCAGGGTCGCTGGTGCTGTTGCTGCTACGAGCCAGCCAGCTGTCATCGCCCACGCAAAAACGGGTCATAAGTGTAGTTAGCTCTACCATTGTTCTCGGCTTCTCTTGGCCGAGGTGTCTAGCCAGCCATTCATCTCGGACACTGTGTTTGAATCCCGCTAAGGCTTCGGCGTCCGGACAGTCTACAATTTGGTTCTTTTTAGTTAAGAACTGATTCCAAAGCTTACGGGCTGACTCCTCGGGTTGCTAGATTATATGACTTAAATCATCAGCATCCGCGGGCTGGACATAAGTCCCGTGAAAGTTGGCACGAAAAGCATCCTCAAGTTCTTCCCAGCTTTCAATAGAGTTCTCTGGGAGGTTGTTCAATCAGTGTCGAGCTGGTCCTTTCAGCTTGAGAGGTAAGTATTTGATAGCATGGAGATCTTCTCCACGAGCCATGTGTATGTGAATAATAAAGTCTCATATCTATACAGTGAGGTCCATTGTTCCATCGCACGCCTCGATGTTTACGGGTTTAGACCCTTCTGGAAATTCATGATCCATCACCTTGATGTCGCTTAAAGCTACGTTGGTTTTTTCCCCAAAGAGGAAGGGATGATGCAGCACAGAGGCGGTAGGTATTTCCCTCAGATGTGAAACCAAGGTTATCGAACCAGCAGGAGAACCAAGAAACACAACGTAAACAACACCTGCACACAAATAACAACACCTCACAACCCGACGTGTTAAATGGGTTGTCAATCCCTTTCGGGTAACGAACGTGAGAGAGATATGAATATTGGTAGATTGGTTGATAAATAGGATAAATTGCAGCAAGGTATTTTTGGGTTTTTGCTTTAGTAGATCTGAAAATAAAAGCAAAGACAAATAGATCGCAAAGGCAAATATATGAGAAAGAAGACCCGGGGGCCGTAGGTTTCACTAGTGGCTTCTCTCGAGAAAAATAGCAAACGGTGGGTAAACAGATTACTATTGGGAAATTGATAGAACTTAAAATAATCATGATGATATCCAGGCAATGATCATTACATAGGCATCACATCCAAGATTAATAGACCGACTCCTGCCTGCATCTACTACTATTACTCCACACATCGACCGCTATCCAGCATGCATCTAGTGTATTAAGTTCATGGAAAAATGGAGTAATGCATTAAGAACGATGACATGATGTAGACAAGATATGTTTATCTATGGCGTTAGATATGGATCTCGTCGTTTTATCCTTATTGGCAATGATACATACGTGTCGGTTCCCCTGCTGTCACTGGGATCGTAAGATCGAACCCACTACCGGGCACCTCTTCCCATTGCAAGATAAAGAGATCAAGTTGGCCAAACAAAACCCAATATCGGAGAATAAATACGAGGCTATAAGTGATCATGCATATAAGAGATCAAAGAAACTCAAATAACTTTCATGGATATAAAAAGATAGATCTGATCATAAACTCAAATTTCATTGGATCCCAACAAACACATCACACAAAGAGTTACATCATATGGATCACCAAGAGACCATTGTATTGAGAATCAAAAGAGAGAGAGAGGAAGCCATCTAGCTACTAACTACGGACCCGTAGGTCTACAAGGAACTACTCACGCATCATCGGAGAGGCACCAATGGAAGTGGTGAACCCCTCCGTGATGGTGTCTAGATTGGATCTGGTGTTTCTGGACTCTGCGGCGGCTGGATGAATATTTCATCGACTCCTCTAGGGTTTCTAGAATATTGTGGTATTTATAGAGCAAAGAGGCGATGCGGGAGGCCACCGAGGTGGGCACAACCCACCTGGTCGCGCCAGGGGAGCCTGGCGCACCCTGGTGGGTTGTGCCCCCCTTAGGGCACTCCCCAGGTGCTGCCTTGGCCCATCAGGTGTCTTCTGGCCAAAAAAAAATCTCCAAAAAGTTTCACGGTGTTTGGGCTCCGTTTGATATTGATTTCCTGTGATGTAAAAAACATGCTGAAAACAGCAACTGGCACTTGGCACTATGTCAATCGGTTAGTACCAAAAAATGATATTAGATGACTATAAAATGATTGTAAAACATCCAAGAATGATAATATAATAGCATGGAACAATCAGAAATTATATATACGTTGGAGACGTATCACACCTCATCTGTGAAGCACAGAGGGTGAGAGGCACCCCTACATTTTGCGATATCGTGGCGTAGTTCGGACGACGTTGGTGTTCGGTATTGGCTCCGAACTGGAATGTGACCGGTCTGTTTGGCTTGATATCCGCCGTTCCGTGTGTGGGCACGTTCCCTAGGTCCGTAGATTGATCTAGTTTGGCCAGCCTTTTTATTCAGGGTCTAACGTAGGTCGTACTTATGGCCCTGAGCCGCTGTATCATTGCCTTTATGGTGAGGAGGTGCGGGCTTGTGTATGGTGTTGCTGGCCGCTTTGTCCCGTCCACAGGGTGGTCGGTCCGGTTGATTGGACTGATCATACTCCGATAGAATTGGCGTTGGGGCCTCATCGTCGAATTGGGGCAGCAGCTTGCGTTTGGGATAGCTCTTTGTTTGGCCTTTATAGCCGTATCGTTCTTCAGCGTGTAGCACTTCGTTCCATCTATCATTAAGCGTATCATGTTCGGCTCTAAGCCGCTGCTACTGTTTCTTCAGGCTCCTTGCAGTGGCAATGAGTTGTTGTTGAAAACGTTCTGTTCGAGCGGTTCTTCTGGGACAATAAAATCATCGTCTCCCAGGTTGATGTCCTCTTCGGAGACAGGTTAATAATTGTTGTCATCCGCGTCGCTATGATCGGTCAGCGGTTCTTCTGGACTGTGTTCGCCATCCTCCCGTTCGTCCTGCTCTACCGCTGGCTCCACGGGGTCATCGGCTTGTTTCGGATCATCATCGTCTTCAGTGACAGTGTTACTCTCTTTCCCTTTACGGGATCAAGATCGACGCTTCTGACGCCGGTGTTTGGGAGGTTCATTGATAGGCTTGTCCTTTTCTGGAGTTTTGTCGCCATCGCCTTACTCCTCGTTAGGTGTGTCCACCATGTATACATCATATGTAGAGGTAGCCGTCCATTGCCCGGTTGCGGGTGGATTGGTACTTAGATCGGCTTCGACATCCTGGTCCAACCCATCGATGTCTTCGGAAGCGTAATCTAGTAAATCGGTTAAGTCCTCGACCGTGGCTACCAAGTGGGTGATGGGTGGGAAGCAAAATTCCCTATCCTCAGCCCCTAGTTCTAACTGGGCATAATTCGGCTGGGAATTCTCTGCTAGGGAGAGAGATTTTAGTAAGTCCAGCGCTTCTCCTAAGGGTGAGTGTCGGACATGTGTTTGGATATCTGCGGGGCTGAGTTCGGTAACAGCCGCTCGATCGAGCCCAAAGGATGTAGATCCTGAAAATTTGGAACATGTGATCGGAGACAGGTCTAGAGTTTCGGTGGAGGGAATCCCGCTCAAGGTTGGGTCTGTGTGCGGCTCAAGCGCCGCTAAGTCTGCGGTCTCCGTGATGGGGTTGATCTTCCCGTCCTTGGATGAGGCGATCTGCTCCGGATCTGAGGCCAGAGCCGCTGCAAGCGCTGTCCCCTGGGCGGGGCCCGATGACAGATCTAGGTCGTGTTCATCATGGTGGCAGGGAGCAGCTACCATGGGTGCGAACCCATCGAAGATCAAATCTCTGCGGACATCAGCAACATAGTTTAGTCTTCCAAACCTGATCTGATGACCAGGTGAGTAGCTGTCAACCTGCTCGAGGTGGCCTTCAGTGTTGGCATGAAGCACGAAGCCGCCGAACACAAAAAGCTGGCCGGGGAGAAAAATTCCCTCGTTAGTGGCGCCGTTGTTGATGACGAAACAAGCCATTAATCCTTCAGTTGACGACACAGTGGAACTCTCAATGAAAGCACCAACATCGGTGTCAAAATCGGCAGATCTTGGGTAGGGGGTCCCGAACTATGCATTTGAGGATCGATTGTAACAGGAGACTGGGGACACGATGTTTACCCAGGTTCGGGCCTTCTCGATCGAGGTAATACCCTACTTCCTTATTGATTGATTTTGATGAATATGGGGTTACACGAGTTGATCTACCTCGAGATTGTAATGGCTAAACCCTAAAAGCCTAGCCTATGTGATATGATTCTATTGTTGTCTCTATGGACTAAACCCTCCAGTTTATATATGCACCGGAGGGACCTAGGGTTTGTACATGATCACCTTGCAGAGGAAGGAAAGTATTACACCGGGACTCTAAACTTGCTATTTTACACATATGGGAGTCATATCCGGATACGGGAGATAGTCTTCATCGATAATCTTCACGGCCCACCAGTCCGACCCACAATGAACCATCCGGCCACCTGAGGACCCCTTAATCCAGGACTCCCTCACCACTCGTCCACATTCCTCCAATGTCAGTTATAACCCACAAGTGTAGGGGATCGCAACAATTTTCGAGGGTAAAGTATTCAACCCAAACTTGTTGATTCGACACAAGGGGAGCCAAAGAATACTCTTGAGTATTAGCAGCTGAGTTGTCAATTCAACCACACCTAGAAACTTAGTATCTGCAACAAGATAGTTTAGTAGCAAAGTAATATGATAGTGACGGTAGCGGCAATAAAAGTAACGGTAGTGTTTTTGTAGTTTTTGTAACAATAGGAGCGGAAAAGTAAATAAGCAACAAGCAATATATGTTAAGCTCGTAGGCATTGGATCGGTGATGGGAAATTATGTCGGATGCAATTCATCATGTAGAAGTTATAACCTAGGGTGACACAGAACTAGCTCCAGTTCATCAATGCAATGTTGGCATGTATTCCGAATATAGTCATACGTGCTTATGGAAAAGAACTTGCATGACATCTTTTGTCCTACCCTCCCGTGGCAGCGGGGTCCTATTGGAAACTAAGGGATATTAAGGCCTCCTTTTAATAGAGTACCGGACCAAAGCATTAACACATAGTGAATACATGAACTCCTCAAACAATGGTCATCACCGGGAGTGGTCCCGATTATTGTCACTTCGAGGTTGCCGGATCATAACACATAGTAGGTGACTATAGACTTGCAAGATAGGATCAAGAACACACATATATTCATGAAAACATAATAGGTTCAGATCTGAAATCATGGCACTCGGGCCCTAGTGACAAGCATTAAGCGTAGCAAAGTCATATCAACATCAATCTCAGAACGTAGTGGATACTAGGGATCAAACCCTAACAAAACTAACTCGATTACATGATAGATCCCATCCAACCCATCACCATCCAGCAAGCCTACGATGGAATTACTCACGCACGGCGATGAGCATCATGGAATTGGTGATGGAGGAAGGTTGATGATGACGGAGGCGACGATCTCCACTCTCCGGAGCCCCGAACGGACTCCAGATCAGCCCTCCCGAGAGAGATTAGGATTTTGCGGTGGCTACGTCTCGTGAAACACGATAATTCCTTCTCCTTGATTTTTTTCTCACCGAAAGTGAAGATATAGGATCTGGGGGTACGTCGGTAAGTCACCAGGGGGCCCACGAGGCAAGGGGGGCCCTGGCCCCCATGGTGTGGATCTTCTTGCAGATTTTTTTTTCATTTTCCGAAATAATTCTCCGTTGATTTTCAGGCAATTCCGAGAACTTTTTATTCTGCACAAAAATAGCACCATGGTAGTTCTGCTGAAAACAGCGTCAGTCCGGGTTAGTTCCATTCAAATCATGCAAGTTAGAGTCCAAAACAAGGGCAAAAGGGTTTGGAAAAGTAGATACGTTGGAGACGTATCAACGCCCCCAAGCTTAAACCTTTGCTTGTCCTCAAGCAATTCAGTTGATAAACTGAAAGTGATAAAGAAAAACTTTGACAAACTCTGTTTGCTCTTGTTGTTGTAAATATGTAAGCTAGCATCAACAAGATCATGAACTAACCACATTCACAATAACTTTTAGGTCTCAAGACTACTCACATCAATGGCATAATCAACTAGCGAGCAATAATAATAAACCTCGGATGACAACACTTTCTCAAAATAATCATGATATGATATAACAAGATGGTATCTCGCTAGCCCTTTCTGAGACCGCAAAACATAAATGCAGAGCACCTTTAAGGATCAAGGACTGACTAGAAATTGTAATTCATGGTAAAATAGATCCAGTCATGATCATACTCAATGCAAATTAATAGTAATATATGCAACGATAGAGGTGCTCTCCTACTGGTGCTCTTTGATAAGAGGATGATGGCTCTGCATAAAAGCAAATAGATAGGCCCTTCGCAGAGGGAAGCAGGGATTTGTAGAGGTTCCAGAGCTCGATTTTTAAATAGATATGAATAACATTTTGAGCGGTATACTTTCATTGTCAACATAACAACCAAGAATCTCGATATCTCCCATGCTACGCACATTATAGGCGGTTCCCAAACAGAATGGTAAAGTTTATACTCCCCCAACCACCAACAGGCACACTCCACGGCTAGCCCAAAACAACGGGTACCGTCCAAACCAGCAACAGCCCTAGGGGAGTTTTGTTTAATTATTATGATTTTGCGCATGGGACTGGGCATCCCGATTACCAGCCATTTTCTCATGAATGATGAGCGGAGTCCACTCATCGTGCGAATAACCCAACTAGCATGGAAGATATAGACAACCCTAATTGATACATGAGCTGTTCGAGCATACAAAACACGATTTCATTTGAAGGTTTAGAGTTTGGCACATACAAATTTACTTGGAACGGCAGGTAAATACCGCATATAGGAAGGTATGATGGACTCATTGGAATAACTTTGGGGTTTATGGAAGTGGATGCACAAGCAATATTCCCGCTTAGTACAGGTGAAGGCTAGAAAGAGACTGGGAAGCGACCAGCTAGAGAGCAACAACGGTCATGAACATGCATTAAAATTAATCAACAACGAAAGCAAGCATGAGTAGGATATAAATCACCGTGAACATAAATATCGTGAAGGCTATGTTGATTTGTTTCAACTACATGCGTGAACATGTGCCAAGTCAGGTCACTTAAATCGTTCAAAGGAGGATACCACCCATCATACCACATCACAACCATTTTAATATCATGTTGGCACGCAAGATAGACCATTATAAACTCTCAGCTAATTAAGCATGGCATAAGCAGCTATGATCTCTAATTGTCATTGCAAGCATGTTTCATTCATAACAAGCTGAATCAGGAACGATGAGCCATCATATTTACAAAAACAAAAGAGGTCAAGTTCATACCAGCTTTTCTCATCTCAATTAGTTCATCATATATCATCCTTATTGCCTTTCACTCGCACGACCGAACGGTGTGGAAAATAATAATAGTGCACATGCATTGGACTAAGCTGGAATCTGCAGACATTTAATACAAGAGAGAAGACAAGGTAATATGGCTCAAGGTTAAATCAACAACAAAGCATATGAGAGCCACTAAGCATTTTAATCATGATCTTCTACTCTTGAACCCCAAAGAAAAGAAACGAAACTATTTACACGGGAAATCTCCCAACAAGCAAAAGAAGAACGGGAAATCTTTTTGGGTTTTCAATTTAACTACTACTACAAGCAAAGAAAGTAAACTAGCTTGAAGCTACAACTAATATATATATTTTTCTGGGTTTTTCTAGCACAGAAGAAAAAGACTAAGAAAAAGAAAATGAAACTAAGCATGGATGGTACAGTGAAAGAGTGTGAGCACCGATAACTAGAATAAGTGTGTGAGCATGAATGTAAAGTCGGTGAGAAACACGTACTCCCCCAACCTTAGGCTTTTGGCCTAAGTTGGTCTATGGCCACGGATCGAAGCCACTGCCTCTAGTGTACTGAGATGTGTCCTCTGGGTGCCACTGGTTGGCGAGCTCATCTAGCTCCCACCCATAAACAGATTGACGGGAAGGATCAAGTGGTGTTTCTGGCTCAAACTTTGAAGCTTGTGCCCGGCCTTGGTACTTGTAGAAGGCATCTCATGTGATGAGGAATACGCCTGTAGACAAATGATGACCCACAACCGTAAGGGATCTATTGCAGCGTTTTTGATAAGTAAGAGTGTCGAACCCAACGAGGAGCAGAAGGTATTGATAAGCGATTCTGAGCAAGAAATTACTGCAAGCACTGAAAGATAACTTTTTACGGGTTTTCTTGATATAAGCGACAGGAAAGTAAAAGCAAGCAAAATAAAAGGTACTGAGAGTGACAAGTGGCCCAATCCTTTCTGAGCAAAGGAGAGGCCTAGCAACTGAACTTATAAAGGCTAAAGCGTTCCTGAGGACACACGGGAGAGGTAGTCATGTGCTTTCGCCATATTCCGTATCGATACTATGTTATGTGTTGATAAGTGTTGAGTGGGTGGATCTATGCTAGTACACTCTCTAGACTAAGATGAGTGCACTCTTATGATTAAACACCTTGCAAGCATCCGCAAATACAAGATAGAATTTAAGGCAAAAGCCTAACCATAGCAATACGACCGATGATCCATTGATCCCTTGTGCAAAAGCGTGCGAACTGGGGTTCAGATTTCTGTCACTCCGGCAACCCACCGTAAGCATTCTTTGTACACAATGTATTCCCCTAGGTCCTTAATAAGGCGAAGTGTTGAGTGTTCCACTCACACAATACCACTAGTAGAATGACAACACAACTTAAGTATCAAACAACACATATTACTTCAACATCATATGACTACTAACAACAAGACTTTTCCCATGTCCTCAAGAACTAAGGTAACTACTCACAAGACATAAAAGAGATCATGATCAGTGGAGATAAATGGGTGATAAACAATCTGGACATAATAATATTTCTCCAACAAAACTCAATAGCATTCACCACAAAGTAGTAATCAACACCGATGGAGTAGAGAGGGTAGGTAGTACGAGTTACAACACAAGTTGCAATTGTGAGATGAGATTTGGATGAAGATGGAGATGGTGCTGATGTTGGGGATGATGTTGATGATGATCTCGGTGATGCCCGTGACGATGGCGATGATCTCCCCTTCCGGGAGGTGATCTCCCCGGCGAAATCTGCCCGCCCGAGATGGCTTTTTCTTCTCTGTAGGTTTCCGCCACGGAGCGGCGGCGGAACTCCGTAAAAACTCTCGTTTTTTAGGGTTTTCGGATAACGGAGAGTATATAGGCAAAAGGAGGCAGCCGGAGGTGGGCCAGGGGCTCCAGGCGCCCCCCCGGCGCGGCCAGGGGGGGGGCGCCCCCAGGGCGCCTGGACACCCTGTGGCCCCCCTCTGGTTGCCCTTCCGCGTGCCTTCGTGATCCGTCTGGAAAATATCTCCCGTCGATTTTCAGGTAATTTGGAGGTATTCTTCTTTGGCAACTCAGCGTCCACTTTTTACTGCTGAATCCTGCGTCTGCTACTTCGGCATCAGAAAGTTGCAAACTGTGTAAAATAGGCCAAAACAACATAAGAACATCATCGTAACGTGAAATATATCAATGAATAAGGATGAATTACGATATAAAATAGTGATGCATTTTGGACGTATCAACACCCCCAAGCTTAGACCTCGCTTGTTCCCAAGCGAATACTGAGCTCGGTAAACCTGTCCACAAGTTTAGAGAGTGAAGTGTCGATAAATAGAATACGGACAAGAAGCATCACAGCTTCTTTACCAACTCAAATATCCTCATAAGCAATCTTCAACTCATAAGGCCCTTATAAAAGAGTGATAACACTTATATTCGAAAGTAGGGCTAAGGAAACTCATCAAATCATGGCAAACATGTCCTTTGGTCAAAGAACAACAAATAGATTTAACTTTTGCTCTTCCTCTTATGTTTTGATGAGATTAATTGAAGCTTTTGAAAGAACATGTTATAAGGCAAGAAGTGAAAGTGTTAACACAAAGGAAGATATTTGCCTTAGCTGGGCTTGACAAGCAACTTACTTATCAAATGATAATGTCAACAAGGATATGATATGACAAATCTTAATGCAACTTTATATAAATGAATCCTTGTCAACATCAAATGTCTGCTCTCTTTAAGAATAGAAGGAAGTAGGAATAACTAACTCAATCTAAAATTAAAAGATAGGCCCTGCTCTAGGGTAGTAGGGAAAACTCATGTGCTATCCTTAAATCAAACAGAATGAAAACAAGTTTTGAGAGGTGCATGATTTGTCAACGAATGCTAATAGATAACTCAATTACTTCTTGAGCTGGACAAGTTTCGAGGAACGGCTCCCGCACGAGGACGATCACATCCTCTTAATCTCCTTTGTTTATCACTGCCAAAGTTTTCTGATTTCTCATGAACAAAGCGTGAAGGAGGGTTTGTTTGTTGTATAATTTTTTAATGAGCCGGGCGTACTCTATGCTAGTTCCTTCTCGTATTATGGGTTTGCACATCAGACATGCAATCCCGGGGTGAAGCTTGTCCAACTCAAAAAGACCATGAATTAAGTATTACTTCCTCATGAGCTAAAGCAGAGGCACAAAATAAAAGATTTTGAACATTTAAGGATAGCACATAAATTCTGTACTTTAGGAGGTGGTAGTGGAATACCACTAATAGGAAGGTATGGTGGACTCATATGGAAGGTATTGGCTTAAGGGTATGGATGCACAAGCAGAATTCCGCTTGGTACAGAGTTAGGCTAGCAAAGGTTTTGAGAGAACAGACAATTGATGATGACTATGACGCAAAGCAATATAAAGCATAAACATTGAGGTAAGCATAACACATCAAGTTGTCTTCCTTGTCAGCATAACACTTCAAGCATAATAACATAAAGGTTTTGGCTATGTCGATACTTTTAAGAAAATCATGCTTGTTGTTATGACCAAAGCTATGTTTGCCAAGATTAAATAAAGTTTTCACAGCCATACCTGATATAAGGTCAATACTCCCCATGAGAATCATCATATAAGGTCGATTGCTGTAATGCCCAGGATGGAGTTATACCTCCTACGTGTCGAGGCACGACTTAAAGGCATAAATCCATCCTAGAATGATCTCAAGTTTGGTAATCTTTGCACAACTCATGTAAAAGAGGGGATAGTAAACAGAAAATAGTTGGCTTACACTCGCCACGTCACAGAATTACAGTACAAGTCTCAAACATCATACATTAAGAACATCACAACCCTCTAAGGGCAAAATCCAAATGCCAAAGTACCAAACTTAGATAAATAAACCACAGGCGGATCGAATCCTAGTAAGAGTCTCCACTACTGATCATCCGGGTATCGCACATAGTACCGACTACGCTCCTCGTCGTACTCCCAATCCAGCTCGGTGCCATCACCTGGATAGCTCACAGCTGGACCTGCATCTGGTGTGCGAAGTAACTGTGAGCCACAGAGGACTCAGCAATCCCGTCTCCGGGTAACAAGACTATCAAAGCCTTTGGGTGAGGATAAGGCTGAAGAAAAGAATAAGTGTCTGCAGCAGCAACTAGCATCTAGCTTACGTAAGTGAGAGCGAGAAGAGAAGGCCTCGGCGAGAAGTGATCACGAAGTGATCCTAGCTACAAGCTCAACAAGCATAACCCCTCCGTGTTCAACTCCCGAATCCCTATCCGGAAATTGACAGTCACGGAACACACGCTGGTAGTGTATTAGTAACATTGTGTCAAGTTATCTACAACCGGAATTAACAAGCTCCCATCTGCCACATAACCGCGGGCACGGCTTTCGAAAGTTCAAACCCTGCAGGGGTGTTCCAACTTGACCCATTACAAGCCCACGATCCGCGGAGTCGCAACTCCAAAGTGGGAAGACCCGAGTATCCTCGGAATCCCGTGCTCAAGATATACCGAGCTAAGGTAAGGCTAATCCAGCAAATCCTCCCGGCGTGCCGACACCCTGATAGTAGCCGCGCGTATCTAGTCTCAGGCCACGACCGGATGAGCACAGCGTATAGTGGCCGAAATACCCAAGTTGCCAAGGGGGGCCCCGCACACGACTCAAGTTTGGACCAACACTCAAATCGAGCACTGGCCCAGGGGGGTTGAATTAATTAAGCCTCGGGTTAATTACTCCCTCGGAAAGTTTTTAGTTGTTTAGGCGAATAGTACCAATGTTGGGACTTGCTGGAAAAGACTTAGCACTTAGCGGTTTATCGAGGGGGTCCCATACACCCCAACCGTGTTAGGAACGCATAATCAAGGAACATAACACCGGTTTATACGGTTCCTAACGGCATGAGTGGAACAAATCACCAAGCAAAAGGCTTAGCCTTCCACCCTTGCCAATATATAGATGATTTCATTTTAAGCATTTATATAGTGTGATATAACCCAACCAAACTTCAACATGAAGCAAGCATCTTCGACCTTCACCTGCAACTAGCAATGCTATAAGAAGGGCTGAGCGAAGCGTACTTAGCCAAGCAACGATTTGCATAGGTAGGTTGGTTAAACATGGCAATGGTTTACAAGTAGGAGGCTGACAAGAAGATCATAGGCATCGAGGCAAAACTATAGAACGAGACTACTAGCAATAGGCAAAGATAGTAATGTTATCGGGGTTCGGTCATCTTGCCTGAAGAGAAGTCGTTCGGATCGTAAGAAGGGTCCTCGTGCTCAACCTCGTTGGTAACCTCGTGCTCAACCTCGTACTCAGCTTCCGGCTCTAAACAAAACAATCACACCAAGCACCAATCAACAAGATGCAATGCGCACTCGAAAAAGATGAATGCATGAAGGATGCACTAAGGATGCACACGGAGCACGGAAAATATCACTCAAGCAAATCACCTCAAAACAAGATAACAATCTGATATTATGAATCTACACAGAAAATCAATCAAGTTTGATATAAGATTCGCTGAAATCGGAGTTACGGGCTAAAAGTTATGCCCGAAACAAGATTTGAGCGAAAGCTGAAAATTACAGCAACATAGCAACTTCGGAGCTCAAAATAATTAAGCTACATCATTCAAATAACATGGCAAAGGGCATGAACACAAACTAGACATATACTACAGCAACTAAGTCCAAAGGTGCACCCCCAACGGAGTCACGGATCGATAGCAATGATCTTGGACATATTGAACTTGACAATAAAATTCTGGCAGCAGAATTTTATTGAAACTTTGGAGCAAAAGGTAAACATTCTACAGCCACTCAAATAGACATGTGAGGACATGAATGGAAAGACAACAATATATACTACAAGGAACAATCAAGATCCACTCCAAAACTATCATGCTTTGTCCTAGAACATCACACGAACATGGCATCGGAACGTTACATATTTCAGACTTAGTGAAAATCCACTAAGTCCTAAAACAGCAATATCATCATGGCATATAAAAGAGCATGTTTAAGTCACCTCGAAACTAAACATGGCAAAAGGTAAGCACCTCATCAAAGTGCACATGAAGGTGATCCCGAAACACACAAGCATGCATCATTGTGGTAAACACAACGATTGCAACGAGCTCAACAAGATGGCATTTCATAACAAGTGAAAACACATTACAGCCACATGGCACTTTGCAATGATGATAACAAGGCAATAATAAATCTACCATGCAACCTATCACAAGCAACACGTAGATCGTGGCAAGACGAACACGTGGACATGTCATTTGCATCATTCGGACAAACGAGCTAAAAGATATCACATGGCAAAGGTAGCGTAAAAATAACACATAGCAGCAGTTTATATCATGATGCACTCTTGCAACAGCAAAACAAGCACCTAGATGATCTCTAACATGCATGACAACAACAGGTAAAACGTAGAGCAAGTCTCCACGAACGTCTAGACATGCTACACGCGCGAATCGGAGCAACAGACAAAAAGTTAGAGCAGGTCAAACATTGCATTTCAGAACAGAAAACAGGGACTTAGGAGGAAAAGAGACTACCTCCGGGTCAACAAAAGTCAACGCGGGCGGCGGGCTGACGGATCGGCCGGAACGGACCCGCGGGGAAGCGGATAGGGCGGAGGCCGGATCGGATCGGGCTAACGGGTCCCGAACTGGGCCCGTTAGGGTTTGAGAAAAACGGCGCCGATCGGATCGAGAGGAGCCCCTGGCTCGAGCGGGGATGGACGAAAGGCTCGGGCGACCGGAAGGTCGGCCCAGCAGAGCGGCGGCCTGCTTCGGGGCCCGGGGCGGCGGCCTGGTGCGGCTGGGCTTCGAAGGCCTCGGGCCGGCCGAGCGGCGCCCTGGCTGGAGCGAAGCGGCCCACCCAGCGATGCAACGGGCCTCGCGGCCTGGACCGACGAAGGAAGCCGGCCTGGCCTAGCGGAGGAGAGCTGGCCGCTTGGCGCTGTGGCGAAGCTGGATCGGTTGCCGGGCCCGACTCGGGCGATCGGGCCGCCTGGCTCGGGGAGCGCCTGGTCCGAGCGGCGACGGAGGAAAATGGTCGTGGCCCGCCTGCGACCTGGCGATGTGGTCCTCGGGCCAGAGGACCGAAGAGGAGGGAGACCCGACGAGGGGGGGGGCTTCGATGCGTTGACTCCACAGGGGCGGCTGCAGTCGATCGACGGGTCGCCCTCGGGATCCAGGCGGGGAGGCGATGGATCCAGCCAAGTGGCTGGTTGGATCGGCTGGATCTGAAAAAAAAAAGAGGAAGGGGATCTAGAGGTAGGGGAAGGAGGTAGGATGCCAAAATAGACCTAGAGGGGACTATATATAGCAGTTTTGTAGGGTTTGGGGGGATTTAGGGGCGTTAGGAGCCCTCCGATCGCGATCCGACTGATCCGATCGCGGTGATAGATTTTAAAGGCCTAGGAGGAGGTAAAAGACTGCAGTAGGGGGTGTTTCCGGGACACGAAGCGAAGGCACTTTGGACCCACACGAACAACGGATGGAAAAACCAACAGAGGCCAAACGAGACGAGATTTGAGAGGCGGGTTGCACACAACAAAACAACAACACAGACAACAACCTCGCGGCACACCGGTAACGTTAAACGCCCGAACAACAAAGTAGTCCTACGGGACGTCACGGACACGTGAGGGAGCTCCGGAACGCGAAACGGACAACGGGAAGAAACACGCAGAACCGGATGCAACCGACAACACAAATGCAATGCGATGCACATGTCTACATGATATGAATGAATGCCACACACTCACACAACCAAACGATGAAAACCCGAAAGAGAAAGAACCCGGAATGGAAATAGATGAAGCCGGAGATATATTATATGCCCAAAAGGGAAAGTATTACATCCGGGGCATTACAAACTCTCCTCTACTACAAAAAGATCTCGTCCCGAGATCTAGGACTGGAAAAAGGAAGGGTACTCGGAACGAAGATGATCTTCTCGTTCCCAGGTAGCTTTTCGGTCGGTGTGATGTGACCACTTGACTTTCAGAAACTTGATGGACTTGTTGCGGGTCTTGCGTTCGGTTTCTTCGAGAATGGCAACTGGGTGCTCTCGGTAGGACAGGTCTTGTTGAAGATCAATCTCCTCAAACGGAATCATGCGCTCAGGTGCCTTGAAGCATTGGCGAAGTTGAGACACATGGAAGACATCATGAACATTTGCGAAGTTTGAAGGGAGCTCAAGCTGATAGGCTAGATCGCCTCTCTTGCCAAGAATCTTGAAAGGCCCGACGTATCTAGGAGCAAGTTTTCCTTTGATACCGAATCTTTGGGTTCCTTTCATCGAAGAAACTCGAAGATAGACATGATCACCGATGTCGAAAGCCAAATCACGATGCTTGCCGTCATAGTAGCTCTTCTGACGCGACTGAGCGGCCTTGAGATTCTCACGTATGACTTTGCACATTTCTTCGGCTTCTGAGATCAAGTCATTGCCAAGAAGTTGACGTTCGCCTGTTTCAGACCAGTTGAGAGGGGTACGGCACTTTCTGCCATAGAGAATTTCAAACGGTGCTTTGCCTGCACTTGCTTGAAAGTTGTTGTTGTAAGAGAACTCGGCAAATGGAAGACAGTCTTCCCATTTCATACCGAAGGAGATGACACAGGCTAAGAGCATATCTTCTAGAATCTGATTCACGCGCTCGACTTGACCACTAGTCTGAGGGTGAAAAGCAGTGCTGAACCTGATCTTAGTGCCCATGGCGGACTGAAAGGAGTCCCAGAACCTTGATGTGAACAAGCTGCCACGGTCTGAGGATATAACTTGAGGAATGCCATGTAGGGACACAATTCTGGAGGTGTACAGCTCTGCAAGTTGAGCTGCATTGATTGATTCTTTGACTGGAAGAAAGTGAGCGACTTTGGTAAGCTTGTCAATCACCACAAAGATAGCATCATTTCCTCGCTTGGATTTAGGAAAACCAGTGACGAAGTCCATTTCAATGTGGTCGAACTTCCACTCGGAGATAGGAAGAGGTTGGAGAAGACCGGCTGGACGTTGATGTTCTGCTTTCACTCTTCTGCATACATCACATTCGTTCACGAATTGGGCAATCTCCCTTTTCATGCGTGTCCACCAGTAAGATTGCTTGAGGTCTTGATACATCTTGGAACTGCCAGGATGAATGGAAAGGAGAGAATCATGAGCTTCTTCCATTATGAGCTTCCTGAGATCACCTTTGGGAACAACGAGTCTGTCCTCGAAGAACAAGGTATCTCTCTCATCAACACGAAAGCACTTGTATTTTGGAGTGCCCTTTGCAATCCCATGTTTCACCTTCTTCACCATGGTATCACTGAGCTGGGCCTCACGGACTTGATCTTCCAAGGTAGGAGCAATTTGGAGATTTGCAAGAAAACCCTGCGGAACAACTTGAAGGTTGAGTTTCCTGAATGCTTCACAAAGCTCAGGCTGGTGTGGCTTGATAAGAAGGCTGTTGCAATATGCCTTTCTGCTCAAAGCATCTGCAATCACATTCGCCTTGCCAGGAGTGTATTCGATGCTGGGGTTGTACTCTTGGATCATCTCGACCCAACGAGTCTGGCGGAGGTTCAGATGCGGCCGTGTGAAGATGTACTTCAAGCTCTTGTGATCAGTGAAGATGTCGACCTTTCTGCCCAACAACAGATGTCTCCACGTAATCAAAGCATGTACCACAGCTGCTAGCTCGAGATCATGTGTGGGATAGTTCTTCTCACTTGGCTTTAGCTGACGAGAAGTGTATGCCATAATTCTCTTATCTTGCATAAGCACACCACCAAGACCTTGAAGAGAAGCATCACAGAATACTTCATAGGGCTTAGTTTCATCCGGAGGAGTCAGAACTGGAGCAGAGACAAGCTTCTCTTTGAGGGTTTTGAATGCCACTTCACACTCTGGAGACCAAAAGTATTTGACATTCTTCTGAAGCAGGTTGGAAAGAGGCTTGGCAATCTTGGAGAAGTTTTCAACAAACCTTCTGCAATAGCTGGCAAGACCGAGAAAACTGCGGAGCTGCTTGACGTTCTGAGGAGCTTCCCAGTTGACAATTGCTTCAACTTTCTCGGGATTAACCGCAATACCGTCAGCTGAGATGATGTGGCCCAGGTACAAAACCTTATCGAGCCAAAACTCGCACTTGGAGAACTTGGCATAGAATTTATGCTCACGGAGTCGATCAAGAACCAGACGTAAGTGCTTTTCGTGATCTTCTTCATTCTTGGAAAACACCAGAATATCATCCAGATACACAAGCACAAACTCGCCCGTATAGGGGTTGAAGATGTAATGCATCATCCTTGAAAAGGTAGGAGGAGCATTGGCGAGACCGAAGGACATGACGGTATACTCGTATGAACCGTAGCTCGTTCTGAAGGCCGTCTTGGGAATGTCTTCCTCGCGAATGCGAATTTGATGATAGCCCATTCGGAGGTCAAGCTTAGAGAACACTTTAGCTCCTTTGAGCTGCTCAAAGAGTTCGTTGATGTTGGGGAGCGGATACTTGTTCTTAATCGTCTTCTTGTTCAATGGCCGGTAGTCAACACAGAGACGCTCCGTGCCGTCTTTCTTCTTGACAAATAAGACACCACATCCCCACGGAGATGTACTCGGTCTGATGAGACCCATACTCTCCTGCTTATCAAGCTGCTTCTTCAATTCCTTCAATTCATCCGGAGAGAGCTTGTATGGACGCCGGCATGCAGGTTCAGTGCCCGGCTCGAGTTCAATGACAAACTCCACCTGACGGTGTGGAGGCATGCCTGGAAGTTCTTCTGGAAAGACGTCTTGATATTCGTTCACCACCGGAATTTGATTTATGGCATTAATTTCGCCCTTATCATTAAGAGAGAAAAGCCGAATAGTATTATCCCTGGAGGCGAAGATAATCACATCTTCATCAGAATGAGTCAACTTGACTTCCTTCTGTGCACAATCAATATGAGCATCGTGCTAAGAAAGCCAATCCATCCCGAGGATGAGGTCGATGTCAGAATTACCAAGAACCACCGGATTAGCCAGAAATCGATAATCACCCATGCGGATAGAAACATTCGGAACAAAGTTGTTGGAGTTCATGAGCAAACCCGGAGAAAGCACAGACATCGGACTCGGCAAAGCTTGCAATGGCATATCATGTGACAATGCAAAAGGTCTTGACATGAAAGAATGTGAAGCACCTGAATCGAACAAAACTTTAGCAGGGATAGAGTTCACTGAGAGGTTACCCAAAATGACATCAGAAGAGTTCTCCGCTTCGGCTGCACTCATCAGATTGACCCTAGCAGACTTTGGATCATGCTTGACAATCGCTGTACTGACAGGCGGAGGAGGAGGAAGGCGCTTCGGATTCGGACAACGGTTGGCATAATGACCCTTCTGGCCACACTTGTTGCACACCACTTCAGAGAGAGGACGGAAATGAGAGCCACTTGACTTGGAGCCTTGAGACTGAAACTGCTTCTTCGACTGGTTGCTCGGGTTGGGTGGGTGGGAGAAAACACGACCACTAGAGTTCTTGTTGTTGGAGTTGTTGGAGTTGTTGTATGGAGCTCGAATCACTGGAGGAGGAGGAAGCCAGAATTTCTGATGCTTCGAGACCATCTGAGACGATGAGGAAGAGTGAACAGCATCTCGAATTCTCTTCTTAGAAGCCTCCATCTTAAGCTGAGCTGCTTCTTGTTTCAAAGCCATGTTATAGAACTTGTCGAATTCATCGGGCTCGAACAAGGTGAGAGCAAGCTGAAGTTCATCTTTGAGACCTCCACGGAACTGATAGATTTTACTCTTGGCATCAGGAATGTCTTGCTTAGCATAGCGAGCGAGGTTTTGGAACTTGACATTATAGTGATAGACTGTCATGGAGCCCTGCTTCAGGTTGCGGAATTGCTCACGCATACCCTCGATGACACTTGTAGGAATGTGGTGCGAGCGGAAATCCTTGCAGAAATTCTCCCAAGAGATCACTTGACCCGTCCTGGAGTCTTTGTACTGCTGCCACCAGTCAGCTGCTTGATCTTTCAGTTGGAAGGCTGCAAACTTCACATAATCATCTTCCTTCACGTTACTGCACTCGAAATGCTTCTTTATGTCGGTCAACCAATCCTCAGCATCAAGAGGGTCGACACAGTAACTGAAAGCTTTAGGATTGTTAGCCAAGAACTGATTGAGGGTAGCATGGTGCTGCTGGAAGAAGTTGCCTTGGTTCCCTGGAACACCCTGATTAGCTTGCATAGCTTGCATTTGCTGCATCATCTGCATCATCAACTGAGTGTTCTGAGCAGTAGTCTGCATAATTGCTCTCCAAGCCTCAGGCGGAGGAGGATGGGAAGGAGGATGATCTGGGACCTCTTCCACCTCTGGGTTAGCGTTGGGAACCCTTTTCGGAGCCATCCTGTAAGAGATGACCACGAATCAGCAATTGATTGACAAAAGGCATAAGCTGAATCAATGGAATGAATTTCAACAATTCTTCACAATAATCATTCGAACAATAAGAACGAATGAAATCATCCGAACAAGAGGAACGAATGATATTCTCAGTTAAATGATAACATCAGTCTTCACGAGAAGCCACATAGGGATCAAAATGAAAATAAGAAAAACAACAAGGTACGGACGGGAACAAACACAAGAGAGGAGTTTCGTTCTAACATCTTTGTGCTGAAAGCATATGAACGCGTTACGAAAAGGTTTTGCAATCCCCGGATCAGCATAGCCAAGGACCCTTTAAGATGCAACTCCTGATAGTAACATCGGTCATATAACCTCTTCACTCAATGTCGAACCCCGAACTCACTAACCTGCATTCGTTGGAAGAATGCCTACGATCTACTGGATAAAACCCACCTATAGATTTCCGAAAGATTCCAGTTATGCAATCAGGTGTTGGGGATACACGGGAAGCACCGCGCAATCAACTCTAAACCTACATCCAGGTGTATCCATCCTTCAACACATAACCAGTCTTTCTCGGAAACTGTGTACCTCGGACCTTCGAAAAGCATCCACTATAACAAGCTATGGCAATACTCCCGAACTACCTCCCCAGTACTGGGTGATGTCGGGGTTATCTTGCCACTGGCCGTATAGGAGAGATTTTCGATGTCGGCCGTCTTAAGTATTTAGTACTGCCGCGATATGCTTGTTACAACGATACCCCGAAGCTCAACTCCTCGGTAACAGGAGGCATCGAGAACAATATCCTTGTCACAAGAATATCGAAACAATCCCAGAATACTCGCGGGATTCCTAAAAAAAATTTGTGCAATTTTGAAGATAGGAGAGACAAGAGTAGACGTCAGGAGTCCTCACTAGAGAGAAAGGGGATGAGAAGCAAAGAAATCCTACTCTCCGATATAATATAGGACTCAAAAAGTTTTTAGTGTGTGCCTAGACTCGACCGTCAATGATTCGATCAAACAGTGGGGGCTCCTAGGTCGGAGAAGGCTCTGAATACCAACTTGTAATGCCCAGGATGGAGTTATACCTCCTACGTGTCGAGGCACGACTTAAAGGCATAAATCCATCCTAGAATGATCTCAAGTTTGGTAATCTTTGCACAACTCATGTAAAAGAGGGGATAGTAAACAGAAAATAGTTGGCTTACACTCGCCATGTCACAGAATTACAGTACAAGTCTCAAACATCATACATTAAGAACATCACAACCCTCTAAGGGCAAAATCCAAATGCCAAAGTACCAAACTTAGATAAATAAACCACAGGCGGATCGAATCCTAGTAAGAGTCTCCACTACTGATCATCCGGGTATCGCACATAGTACCGACTACGCTCCTCGTCGTACTCCCAATCCAGCTCGGTGCCATCACCTGGATAGCTCACAGCTGGACCTGCATCTGGTGTGTGAAGTAACTGTGAGCCACAGAGGACTCAGCAATCCCGTCTCCGGGTAACAAGACTATCAAAGCCTTTGGGTGAGGATAAGGCTGAAGAAAAGAATAAGTGTCTACAGCAGCAACTAGCATCTAGCTTACGTAAGTGAGAGCGAGAAGAGAAGGCCTCGGCGAGAAGTGATCACGAAGTGATCCTAGCTACAAGCTCAACAAGCATAACCCCTCCGTGTTCAACTCCCGAATCCCTATCCGGAAATTGACAGTCACGGAACACACGCTGGTAGTGTATTAGTAACATTGTGTCAAGTTATCTACAACCGGAATTAACAAGCTCCCATCTGCCACATAACCGCGGGCACGGCTTTCGAAAGTTCAAACCCTGCAGGGGTGTTCCAACTTGACCCATTACAAGCCCACGATCCGCGGAGTCGCAACTCCAAAGTGGGAAGACCCAAGTATCCTCGGAATCCCGTGCTCAAGATATACCGAGCTAAGGTAAGGCTAATCCAGCAAATCCTCCCGGTGTGCCGACACCCTGATAGTAGCCGCGCGTATCTAGTCTCAGGCCACGACCGGATGAGCATAGCGTACAGTGGCCGAAATACCCAAGTTGCCAAGGGGGGCCCCGCACACGACTCTAGTTTGGACCAACACTCAAATCGAGCACTGGCCCAGGGGGGTTGAATTAATTAAGCCTCGGGTTAATTACTCCCTCGGAAAGTTTTTAGTTGTTTAGGCGAATAGTACCAATGTTGGGACTTGCTGGAAAAGACTTAGCACTTAGCGGTTTATCGAGGGGGTCCCATACACCCCAACCGTGTTAGGAACGCATAATCAAGGAACATAACACCGGTTTATACGGTTCCTAACGGCATGAGTGGAACAAATCACCAAGCAAAAGGCTTAGCCTTCCACCCTTGCCAATATATAGATGATTTCATTTTAAGCATTTATATAGTGTGATATAACCCAACCAAACTTCAACATGAAGCAAGCATCTTCGACCTTCACCTGCAACTAGCAATGTTATAAGAAGGGCTGAGCGAAGCGTACTTAGCCAAGCAACGGTTTGCATAGGTAGGTTGGTTAAACATCGCAATGGTTTACAAGTAGGAGGCTGACAAGAAGATCATAGGCATCGAGGCAAAACTATAGAACGAGACTACTAGCAATAGGCAAAGATAGTAATGTTATCGGGGTTCGGTCATCTTGCCTGAAGAGAAGTCGTTCGGATCGTAAGAAGGGTCCTCGTGCTCAACCTCGTTGGTAACCTCATGCTCAACCTCGTACTTAGCTTTCGGCTCTAAACAAAACAATCACACCAAGCACCAATCAACAAGATGCAATGCGCACTCGAAAAAGATGAATGCATGAAGGATGCACTAAGGATGCACACGGAGCACGGAAAATATCACTCAAGAAAATCACCTCAAAACAAGATAACAATCTGATATTATGAATCTACACAGAAAATCAATCAAGTTTGATATAAGATTCGCTGAAATCGGAGTTACGGGCTAAAAGTTATGCCCGAAACAAGATTTGAGCGAAAGCTGAAAATTACAGCAACAAAGCAACTTCGGAGCTCAAAATAATTAAGCTACAGCATTCAAATAACATGGCAAAGGGCATGAACACAAACTAGACATATACTACAGCAACTAAGTCCAAAGGTGCACCCCCAACGGAGTCACGGATCAATAGCAATGATCTTGGACATATTGAACTTGACAATAAAATTCTGGCAGCAGAATTTTATTGAAACTTTGGAGCAAAAGGTAAACATGCTACAGCCACTCAAATAGACATGTGAGGACATGAATGGAAAGACAACAATATATACTACAAGGAACAATCAAGATCCACTCCAAAACTATCATGCTTTGTCCTAGAACATCACACAAACATGGCATCGGAACGTTACAGATTTCAGACTTAGTGAAAATCCACTAAGTCCTAAAACAGCAATATCATCATGGCATATAAAATAGCATGTTTAAGTCACCTCGAAACTAAACATGGCAAAAGGTAAGCACCTCATCAAAGTGCACATGAAGGTGATCCCGAAACACACAAGCATGCATCATTGAGGTAAACACAACGATTGCAACGAGCTCAACAAGATGGCATTTCATAACAAGTGAAAACACATTACAGCCACATGGCACTTTGCAACGATGATAACAAGGCAATAATAAATCTACCATGCAACCTATCACAAGCAACACGTAGATCGTGGCAAGACGAACACGTGGACATGTCATTTGCATCATTCGGACAAACGAGCTAAAAGATATCACATGGCAAAGGTGGCGTAAAAATAACACATAGCAGCAGTTTATATCATGATGCACTCTTGCAACAGCAAAACAAGCACCTAGATGATCTCTAACATGCATGACAACAACAGGTAAAACGTAGAGCAAGTCTCCACGAACGTCTGGACATGCTACACGCGTGAATCGGAGCAACAGACAAAAAGTTAGAGCAGGTCAAACATTGCATTTCAGAACAGAAAATAGGGACTTAGGAGGAAAAGAGACTACCTCCGGGTCAACAAAAGTCAACGCGGGCGGCGGGCTGACGCATCGGCCGGAACGGACCCGCGGGGAAGCGGATAGGGCGGAGGCCGGATCGGATCGGGCTAACGGGTCCCGAACTGGGCCCGTTAGGGTTTGAGAAAAACAGCGCCGATCGGATCGAGAGGAGCCCCTGGCTCGAGCGGGGATGGACGAAAGGCTCGGGCGACCGGAAGGTCGGCCCAGCAGAGCGGCGACCTGCTTCGGGGCCCGGGGCGGCGGCCTGGGGCGGCTGGGCTTCGAAGGCCTCGGGCCGGCCGAGCGGCGCCCTGGCTGGAGCGAAGCGGCCCACCCGGCGATGCAACGGGCCTCGCGGCCTGGACCGACGAAGAAAGCCGGCCTGGCCTAGCGGAGGAGAGCTGGCCGCTTGGCGCTGTGGCGAAGCTGGATCGGTGGCCGGGCCCGACTCGGGCGATCGGGCCGCCTGGCTCGGGGAGCGCCTGGTCCGTGCGGCGACGGAGGAAAACGGTCGTGGCCTGCCTGCGACCTGGCGATGTGGTTCTCGGGCCAGAGGACCGAAGAGGAGGGAGACCCGACGAGGGGGGGCTTCGATGCGTTGACTCCGCAGGGGCGGCTGCGGTCGATCGACGGGTCGCCCTCGGGATCCAGGCGGGGAGGCGATGGATCCAGCCAAGTGGCTGGTTGGATCGGCTGGATCTGAAAAAAAAAGAGGAAGGGGATCTAGAGGTAGGGGAAGGAGGTAGGATGCCAAAATAGACCTAGAGGGGACTATATATAGCAGTTTTGTAGGGTTTGGGGGGATTTAGGGGCGTTAGGAGCCCTCCGATCGCGATCCGACGGATCCGATCGCGGTGATAGATTTTAAAGGCCTAGGAGGAGGTAAAAGACTGCAGTAGGGGGTGTTTCCGGGACACGAAGCGAAGGCACTTTGGACCCACACGAACAACGGATGGAAAAACCAACGGAGGCCAAACGAGACGAGATTTGAGAGGCGGGTTGCACACAACAAAACAACAACACAGACAACAACCTCGCGGCACACCGGTAACGTTAAACGCCCGAACAACAAAGTAGTCCTACGGGACGTCACGGACACGTGAGGGAGCTCCGGAACGCGAAACGGACAACGGGAAGAAACACGCGGAACCGGATGCAACCGACAACACAAATGCAATGCGATGCACATGTCTACATGATATGAATGAATGCCACACACTCACACAACCAAACGACGAAAACCCGAAAGAGAAAGAACCCGGAATGGAAATAGATGAAGCCGGAGATATATTATATGCCCAAAAGGGAAAGTATTACATCCGGGGCATTACAATTGCGTGAAGAGAATACCAAGTGCAGCAAAAGGAACCAATAAACTTCTCATTAATATTCCATCATAGACGACTCCACACTCACGGATACAATCTCTCCACCGAAGGAATGATAGACCTCAATGCACAGACCTATTTCATATAGCAACCTCCCTAAACATGATATGACTCTACTTGACTCTAAAAGACAAAATATAAAGATAAAGATACCGGGCACTCCCCCAAGCTTGGAACAAGCCAAGGGAATGCCGTTACCCAAGGAGATTTCACTCCTCATTCTTGTTGGCGTTGATCACGTAGTCCTCGGCGAAACGCTTCCATGGAAGGGGTTCTCCAGTCTCATATGAGAAGTTTGTCTCCTGAATCCTGCATGCAGCACCCATACCCATGCGCATAAACCTTAGTTCATACTCACAGTTCTGGTTATGTAGATCATAAATTTTCCCTTGGAGCTCTTCAATTCTTTCTTCAGACGCGGTGATGATTTTCCACATCTCCTTCATCTCCTTCAGGAAGCAGGTCTTCAGCTTGTTGATGATGTCAAAGTTAGCTTCAACACCACGCTCGATCATCTTCTTGTACTTGACTTTTTGCTCCACTTCTTCCAGCCTGGCCTGGATGCTCCCCTCCTTGATAGGTCCCTTCAGATCTTCTTGATGAAGGACACCGTCCTCCATCTGAACAACCTGAGGGTGCTTCTTCACCTCAGCGAGGTAAGGGTTGATGACGTTGATGACGAACTTGTCCTTGGGGGAACTTGGAGAAGCCATGGCACCTAGATTCAGCTGAAAGATTCCCTGGCAGAAACAGATCGAAAAGAAAACACACGAAATCGCAAGATACGTTGCCGGAACAATCCGGGCAAATATATAGCAAAAATTTGTGCACAGAAATGAAGGTAACATGCTAAAGCGGGGTCGGAGACGGACTTCCGGGTGTCCAGGCGGCCTCCCAGCGCGGCCAGGAGGTAGGGCGCGCCAGGGGGGCGCCTGGACCCCCTGGAGCTCGTCTCCGGCTCCACTTAGGCTCAGATTTTTACTAATTTTGCAAAAACTCATAATACAGAACTTTTATGGCGGTTCGCGATGTTTCCTTACCGTAATACATACCTTTTCTTTATTCTGCTTCCGCTGGCGTCTGAAACAGGACTGCAACATGTTCTTCGTGAGTTGTTGTGTGTATTATATTCACATCAACATTGACAGGGTCTCCTGCTATGTAATGTTTAAGTCTTTGCCCATTCACAACTTGAGGTTTGGTGCCTTCAAAATTGTTAATCTTAATTGCACCAGACCGCTAGACTTCTTCAATATGAAATGGCCCTTCCCACCTGGAAAGTAGTTTGCCTGGAGAAAACCTGAAACGGGATCTAAACAACAAAACTTTATCACCAACATTAAATTCACGTTTCAGAATCTTCCTATCATGCCACTTCTTTACCTTTTCCTTGAACATTTTAGCGCTCTCGTAAGCTTCGCTTCTCCATTCATCTAGAGAAGTCAAGTTCATGAGACGCTTCTCACCAGCTAATTTTGGGTCAGCATTAAGCTCTCTAACAGCCCAGAAAGCTTTGTGCTCTAACTCTAATGGCAAATGGCAAGCCTTGCCATACACCATCTTATAGGGGGACATGCCCATGGGGTTTTTGTAAGCAGTTCTATACGCCCACAAAGCATCTCCTAACTTGTTTGACCAGTCCTTTCTATTTCTGTTTACTATCTTATGTAAGATCAACTTAATCTCTCTATTGGTGAGCTCAACTTGCCCACTAGTTTGAGGATGATATGGTGAAGCAATTCTATGATTGACATCGTATTTGGCTAAAGCTTTTCTAAAATCTCCGTGCGTGAAGTGTGATCCTCCATCAGTCATGAGATACCTAGGTACACCAAACCTAGGAAAAATTACATCCTTGAGCATTTTCAAAGATGTCTTGTGATCAGCACTTTCAGTGGGGATTGCTTCAACCCACTTGGTCACATAATCAACAGCTACTAAAATGTGCGTGTACTTGTGCGAAGAAGGAAAAGGACCCATAAAGTCAAAACCCCAGCAATCAAAAGGTTCAATCACTAGTGAGTAATTCATAGGCATCTCATTCCTTCTACTAATGTTACCCACTCTCTGACATTTATCACAGGCTAAAACATAATTTCTAGCATCCTTAAAGAGAGTAGGCCAATAAAAACCTGATTGAAGAACCTTATGTCCAGTCCTCTCACCGGCATGATGTCCTCCATAGGGACTATCATGACACTGTCTGAGAATGTCCTTCTGCTCATGTTCCGGTATGCATCTTCTCACGATCCCGTCGGGGCCTTCTTTTAAAAGATGTGGGTCATCCCAAAAGTAGTGCCTCAAATCATGAAAGAACTTCTTCCTTTGCTGAAATGTTAAACCTGGAGGCAAATACTTTGCAACAATAAAATTAGCATAATCTGCAAACCAAGGATCGGAAGGAGATTGTACTTTTACAACGGCAAGTTGTTCGTCTGGAAAACTGTCGTTGACTGGGATGGGATCATGCGGTATATCTTCCATCCTTGAAAGATTGTCCGCCACCGGATTGTCTTCCCCTTTCCTATCAACAATCTTCAAATCAAATTCTTGGAGAAGGAGTACCCATCTAATAAGCCTTGGCTTGGCATCCTTCTTTGTCATAAGGTACTTAATGGCAGCATGATCAGTATGAATAATAACTTTGGAATCAACAATATACTGCCTAAACTTATCACAAGCAAATACTACAGCTAAGAATTCCTTTTCAGTAGTAGCATAATTCCTTTGAGCACTATCAAGGGTTTTGCTAGCATAGTGTATAACATTCAATTTCTTATCAACTCTTTGTCCTAAAACAGCTCCAACAGCAAAATCACTAGCATCACACATAATCTCAAAAGGTAAATTCCAGTCAGGTGGTTGTACTATAGGAGCGGTTATTAAAGCTTTCTTAAGGACTTCAAAAGCTTCCTTACAATCCTCATCAAATACAAAAGGAACGTTCTTCTGGAGAAGATTAGTGAGGGGCCTCGAGATCTTAGAAAAGTCTTTAATAAATCTTCTATAGAAACCAGCATGACCAAGAAAACTGCGAATACCTTTGATGTCCCTTGGATAAGGCATCCTCTCAATAGCTTCGATCTTGGCCTTGTCCACTTCAATTCCCCTTTCGGAAATCTTGTGACCAAGAACAATTCCTTCGTTAACCATGAAGTGGCACTTCTCCCAGTTGAGTACCAAATTTGTCTCCTCGCATCTCTGCAAAACTTTATTAAGGTTGTGGAGACAATGGTCAAAGGAGGTCCCATAGACGGAGAAATCGTCCATGAAGACTTCCATAATATCCCCACAGAAACCATGAAAGATAGCAGACATACACCTTTGAAAAGTAGCAGGGGCATTACATAAACCAAAAGGCATACGCCTGTAAGCATAAGTACCAAAGGGACAAGTAAAAGTGGTCTTCTCTTGATCAGCAGTGTTAACATGAATTTGAGAGAAGCCAGAATAACCATCGAGATAACAAAAGTGGGTATTTTTGGATAACCTTTCAAGCATTTGGTCGATGAACGGCAACGGGTAGTGATCCTTCCTGGTTGCCTTGTTCAGCTTCCTGTAATCAATACACATTCTATATCCAATAATAATTCTCTGAGGTATTAGTTCATTCTTATCATTAGGAACCACAGTTGTACCTCCTTTCTTAGGAACACAATGTACCGGGCTTACCCACTTACTATCAGCTATAGGGTAGACAATACCTGCGGCTAGAAGCTTGAGAATTTCAGTTCTTACAACATCCATCATCTTCAGGTTCAACCGTCGTTGATGATCAACAACTGGTTTAGCATCAGGCTCAAGGTTGATAGTATGTTGACAGATAGATGGACTAATCTTTTTAAGGTCATCAAGGGTATAGCCAATTGCGCCTCGGTGTTTACGAAGTACTTACAATAGTCGCTCTTCTTCATATCCTGAAAGGTTAGAGTTGATAATAACAGGATATACTTTCTTTTCATCTAAATAAGCATACTTGAGCGTATCGGGAAGAGGTTTAAGATCGAACACCGGGTCTTCTTTTGGTTTTGATAAAATTCCCAAAGGTTCAACCGGAAGGTTGTGCTTCAGGATAGCAGGTTGCTTCACGAATATTTCATCTAGTTCATTTCTTTCCTGCATATGCAAATCATTCTCGTGGTCCTCCATATATTGCTGCAAAGGATCATTAGGGGGAATAGCAATAGAAGCAATACTTTCAATAATTTTATCATCACTAGGTAAATCAGTACCACGAGGTTGCTTAGAGAACTTAGAAAAGTTAAATTCATATGGCTCACCATTGAATTCAACAGAAACTTTACCTTTCTTGCAATCTATTATAGCTCCACGAGTTCTATGAAAAGGTCTACCAAAAATAATAGGACAGAAATTGTCCCTCTCTGAACCAAGTACTAGAAAGTCGGTAGGGTATTTTACCTTCCCACATAGGACTTCAACGTCCCTCACAATTCCGATAGGAGAGATAGTTGTTCTGTTTGCAAGATGAATGGTAACATCAACTTCTTCAAGTTCACAAGGGGAAATCTCACCGATGATCTCTTCATAAAGTGAATAGGGGATAGCACTTGCACTCGATCCCAAATCGCACAGCCCATAATAATTGTGATCTCCTATTTTAACAGATACCACTGGAGTACCTGAAATTGGGCCTTTATTCTTGGCTGTGACAAGGTTAGTGGAAACAGCACAAAAATTCACATCGGAATCCAAAACATCATTAGTAACAAGGTCTTTAATCAATGCAACTTGAGGATCGACCTTGATCTGGTCCTCAGGCTCATCAACTCTTCTCTCACTTTTATTTATTATGCCTGTCACAAGAGAGTGCTCCCTTATCCTTGCGGGAAAAGGAGGCTTTTCATATATACTGCAGGCAAAATAGGGTCAGCAACATGAATATCAACAGGCAGCTCTTTAAAAGGTTCATGATGCTGGTCTCTCTTCTTTTTAAAAGAATCAACGTGAGAGGCAAAATTCTTACAGAAATCAATCATTAGATGGGAATCAAGACCAATCTTAGAGCAAAAAGTATTGAAGTAATCAGTTTTCACATAGCTCTCAATATAATCATGTTCATAATTTATAGCGGGTTCAATACCTTTATCGATTTCCCAATCTTCGGTATTCCTCTGGATCCTTTCAATGAGATCCCACCTTTCTTCAACACTCTTCGTCTGAAATACCCCACTAGAGGAGGCATCCAGCATCTCCTTATCCTGACGAGAAAGTCTGGCATAAAAATTTGTAAGTATAATTTCCTTGGGAAGCTTATGAATAGGGCATTTGAGCATTAGGGACTTCAATCTCCTCCAAGCTTGAGCAATGCTTTCTCCGTCACGAGACCTAAAGTTATAGATATAGTTCCTGTCTCGATGAATTTCATGAAGAGGATAAAACTTAGTATAAAAGAGAGACATAAGCTCCTGCCAGTCAAGCAAGTGTGAGTTATCGAGAAGCCTATACCAATCTGAAGCTTTATCTATAAGTGACACGGCAAACAATTTCCTCATGACAAACTCCCTCGATACACCTACAAGCTTAAATAATGAACATAGTTGTGACAGATATAGCAAGTGTTCACCGGGATGTCTGTCTCCTGCATAACGATTAGCCAAAACATAATCGATAATACCAGCTGGTATTTTATAGGGCACAATTTCAGTAGGGGGAGGAGCAACCACCACAGGTGTGGGGCGTCTTCCCGCAAGCAACGATCCAATAACAAGGTTGTCCATAAGGGCAAAGAGCAGCAATAGCAAAAATAAAAACAGAATTATAAAAACTTCCTTACCAGTTTCACTTTACCAATAGCGCTACGCTCCCCGGCAACGGCGCCAGAAAACGGTACTTGATGACCCACAACCGTAAGGGATCTATTGCAGCGTTTTCGATAAGTAAGAGTGTCGAACCCAACGAGGAGCAGAAGGTATTGATAAGCGATTTTGAGCAAGAAATTACTGCAAGCACTGAAAGATAACTTTTTAGGGGTTTTCTTGATATAAGCGACAAGAAAGTAAAAGCAAGCAAAATAAAAGGTACCGAGAGTGACAAGTGGCCCAATCCTTTCTGTGCAAAGGAGAGGCCTAGCAACTGAACTTATAAAGGCTAAAGCATTCCTGAGGACACACGGGAGAGGTAGTCATGTGCTTTCGCCATATTCCGTATCGATACTATGTTATGTGTTGATAAGTGTTGAGTGGGTGGATCTATGCTAGTACACTCTCTAGACTAAGATGAGTGCACTCTTATGATTAAACACCTTGCAAGCATCCGCAAATACAAGATAGAATTTAAGGCAAAAGCCTAACCATAGCAATACGACCGATGATCCATTGATCCCTTGTGCAAAAGCGTGCGAACTGGGGTTCAGGTTTCTGTCACTCCGGCAACCCACCGTAAGCATTCTTTGTACACAATGTATTCCCCTAGGTCCTTAATAAGGCGAAGTGTTGAGTGTTCGACTCACACAACACCACTAGTAGAATGACAACACAACTTAAGTATCAAACAACACATATTACTTCAACAGCATATGACTACTAACAACAAGACTTTTCCCATGTCCTCAAGAACTAAGGTAACTACTCACAAGACATAAAAGAGATCATGATTAGTGGAGATAAATGGGTGATAAACAATCTGGACATAATAATATTTCTCCAACAAAACTCAATAGCATTCACCACAAAGTAGTAATCAACACCGATGGAGTAGAGAGGATAGGTAGTACGAGTTACAACACAAGTTGCAATTGTGAGATGAGATTTGGATGAAGATGGAGATGATGCTGATGTTGGGGATGATGTTGATGATGATCTCGGTGATGCCCGTGACGATGGTGATGACGATGGCGATGATCTCCCCTTCCGGGAGGTGATCTCCCCGGCGAAATCTGCCCGCCGGAGATGGCTTTTTCTTCTCTGAAGGTTTCCGCCACGGAGCGGCGGCGGAACTCCGTAAAAACTCTCGTTTTTTAGGATTTTCGGATAACGGAGAGTATATAGGCAAAAGGGGGCAGCCGGAGGTGGGCCAGGGGCTCCAGGCGCCCCCCCCGGCGTGGCCAGGGGGGCGCGCCCCCAGGGCGCCTGGACACCCTGTGGCCCCCCTCTGGTTGCCCTTCCGCGTGCCTTCGTGATCCGTCTGGAAAATATCTCCCGTCGATTTTCAGGTAATTTGGAGGTATTCTTCTTTGGCAACTCAGCGTCCACTTTTTATTGCTGAATCCTGCGTATGCTGCTTCGGCATCGGAAAGTTGCAAACTGTGTAAAATAGGCCAAAACAACATAAGAACATCATCGTAACATGAAATATATCAATGAATAAGGATAAATTACGATATAAAATAGTGATGCATTTTGGACGTATCAACAAATCAAACAAAGATGGTGCAGGCAAGGTAACAATTTCACAGTATATTTCATCAAACCTTAATTTATAATTTAGCTGCATATTCTTATCTTTAACAATAAAATCATGGGCTACCATAGTCTTGTAGTCTAGATAAACAGGGCGAGCAATTTTTCTTCCTTCTCATGATGCCTAATAGGTATTCCAGAATGTTCAGCAAGGCGAGAAGCAAAGATGCCTCCAAAGACGGGCCCCTTTGAGTGGTTCAGACTCAGTCGTTTAGCAACGACGGCACCCAAGCTAAAAGTTGTGTCTTGAAACAAAGCATGGCGTAAAATGACAATGTTAGGGGCACTAAGATTCCCACTGTTCCCGCAACCAATTAAACATCTACTAGCAAATAAAGCAAAGTAACGCAGAACAGGGAAGTGTATACTAGTGATTCTTGCCCCTGAAACTTGGCTAGTTTCCCCTACGGCTATCATGTCAATAAACCCTTCAACGTCTTCACGACGTGGTTCATCAAGTCTACCTCCAAAGGGTACTTTGCATATTTCACAAAAATCTAAGAGTGATATCTCCTTAATCACATCATATAAACGAAACTCCACCGTAGGTGGTGTTTTCTTAGCATGAAAATGAAAACTTTGCGTGAAAATATTGGTGAGTAAGAGATACTGTTCTTTCTGGTCGAAGAGGAAGTTGGTGAGGCCCGCATTATTTGCCAACCAATAAAAGTCTTCGTAAATCCTGGCAGACATCATGAAATCATTACAAGGCCATTCACACGGTCGGACTTCCACCATACGAGGAAGATTATACTTGGGCTTCTTATTTTCTTCTTTCTTCTTCTCCTCTGAACTCTTGCTGGAGGAACCCCTCAACAATCTCTTTAACATTTTCCTTTTTCTGAAAATTTCCGAATTTTTTAGTAACTCACAATAAAAGTTAACCAAACTCAACAAGATTGATAGCAACAACTCCTATAAGTGCCTAGAGACTATATCATGCATTAGAACTACTTGGGACCAAGAAAATTTGGCATGCAAGCTCAAGAACAAGGTCACCACAGTAGCATAAATTTGCAACAAATAAAGCACTAGAACAAAAACTAATTGGACCAATGGAGGAGTCACATACCAAGGAACAATCTCCCCAAACAGTTTGGTGAATGGTGCTTTGATCAAGGAGATCGAAAATGGCAGTAAGATGAGCTAGAACTCGAGTTTGAGCTGGGTGGTGAATTTTTTGGGAGGAAGAAGAAGAGCATGGGTGCAGGAATAAGTGGAGGGGGGCACGTGGGGCCCACGAGGCAGGGGGCGCGCCCTAGGCAGGAGGGCGTGCCCTGGACCCTCGTGGCCACGTGCTGGCTCCCCTCGCTGTTTGTTCAGTGCCATGTTTTCTTAAATATTCAAGAGAAAAACATATTTCATTTTCATGGCATTTGGAGAATTTTTATTTTCGGGATAATTTTTATTGCACGGATAAGTCTGGAAACAGACATAAAATACTATTTTTGTTTTATTTATCCTAATTAACAGAAAGTAAAAGGAGGGTATAGAAGGTTTGTGCTATCTAGATTCACCTATCCCATGCTCATCAAAAGGAATCCATTAACAAGGTTGATCGGGTCTTGTTAATAAACTCTTTCCAAGTAACATGAAACCGGAGAATTTTCAAATAACACTAGGTTACCTCAATGGGGATATGTATGTCCCCAACAATAAGGATGTCATATGTCTTCTTGATAGTAGGAAGAGGAAATTCAAAACCTCCAATAGTAATAGTTGATTTTTTTTCCAATATAATTGATACTGTGGACCTGAGGTTGTTTCCTCGGAAAATGTACCATATGCTCATTACCATTGACATGAAAAGTGACATTGCCTTTGTTGCAATCAATAACAGCCCCTGCAGTATTCAAAAAGGGTCTTCCAAGATAATAGACATAATATCGTCCACGGGAATATCAAGTATAACAAAGTTCGTTAGAATAGTAACATTTGCAACTACAACACGCACATCCTCACAAATACCGATAGGTATAGCAGTTGATTTATCAGCCATTTGCAAGGATATTTCAGTAGGTTTCAACTTACTCAAGTCAAGTCTACGATATAAAGAGAGAGGCATAACACTAACACCAGCTCCAAGATCACACAAAGCAGTTTTAACACAGTTTCTCTTAATGGAGCAAGGTATAGTAGGTACTCCTGGATCTCCTAATTTCTTAGGCATTCCACCCTCAAAAGTGTAATTAGCAAGCATGGTAGAAATTTCTACTTCAGGTATCTTTCTCTTATTAGTAATAATATCTTCCATATACTTAGCATAAGGATTTGTTTTAAGCACATGAGTGAAACGCATACGCAAAAAGATAGGTCTAATCGTTTCAGCAAAGCGCTCTAAATCCTCATCATCCTTCTTCTTGGATGGTTTCGGAGGAAAAGGCATGGGTTTCTGAACCCATGGTTCTCTTTCCCTACCGTGCTTCCTAGCAATGAAGTCTCTCTTATCATAACGTTGATTCTTTGATTGTGGGTTATCAAGATCAACAACAGGTTCAATCTCTACATCATTGTCATTGCTAGGTTGAGCATCATCATGAACATCATCATTAATATTATCACTAGGTTCATGTTCATTACCAGATTGTGTCTCAGCATCAGAAACAGATATATCATTGTGATTCTCAGGTGTGTCAACTACAGGTTCACTAGAAGCATGCAAAGTCCTATCATTTTCCTTTTTCTTCTTTTTAGAAGAACTAGGTGCATCTAAATTAGCTCTCTGAGAATCTTGCTCAATTCTCTTAGGGTGGCCTTCAGGATACAGAGGTTCTTGAGTCATTTTACCACCTCTAGTAGCAACTCTAACAACATAGTCATTAATCTTACTATTTAATTCGTTGAGCAAATCATTCCGAGCCTTAAGTACTTGTTCTACTTGAGTGGTGACCATAGAAGCATGTTTACTAATGAGTTTCAGTTCACCTTTAGCTCTACACAAATAATCACTCAAGCATTCAATCATATAGGCATTGTGTTGTAATTTTCTACCAACATAAGCATTGAAGTTTTCTTGTTTCACAATGAAATTGTCCAACTCATCTAAGCATTGGCTAGCAGACTTATAACGAGGAATATCACCTTCATCAAATCTATAAAAAGAATTTACCTTTACTACCTGTGTCGGGTTATCAAGACCATGTATTTCTTCAATAGGTGGTAAGTTCTTAACATCTTCAACTTTAATACCTTTTTCTTTCATAGATTTCTTTGCCTCTTGCATATCTTCAGGACTGAGAAATAGAACACCTCTTTTCTTTGGAGTTGGCTTAGGGGCTGGTTCAGGAAGTGTCCAATTATTTTCATTGGCCAGCATATTATTCAATTCTAATTCAGCTTGCTCAACTATTCTTTCCCTAAAAACACAACCGGCACAACTATCCAGGTGGTCTCTGGAAGCATTGGTTAGTCCATTATAAAATACATCAAGTATATCATGCATCTCAAGAGGATGATCAGGCAAAGCATTAAGTAACTGGAGAAGCCTCCCCCAAGCTTGTGGGAGACTCTCTTCTTCAGTTTGAGCAAAGTTATATATTTCTCGTAAGGCAGCTTGTTTCTTATGAGCAGGAAAATATTTTGCAGAGAAGTAATACATCATATCCTGGGGACTACGCACACAACCAGGATCAAGAGAATTAAACCAAGTCTTAGCATCACCCTTTGACGAGAACGGAAATAGCTTAAGGATATAGTAATAGCGAATATTTTCATCATTGGTAAAGAGGGTGGCTATATCATTCAACTTAGTTAGATGTGCCACAACAGTTTCAGACTCATAGCCATGGAAAGGATCAGATTCAACCAAAGTAATTAACTCAGGATCAACAGAGAATTCATAATACTTATCAGTAACACAGATAGGTGAAGTGGCAAAAACAGGGTCATGTTTCATTCTAGAATTCAAGGACTTTTCTTTCAGCTTAGCTAATAATTTCTTAAGATCATACCTATCATTGCAAGCAAGAAAGTCTCTAGCAGTTTCTTCATCCATAACATAACCCTCAGGCACAACAGGCAATTCATATCTATTGGGAGTAGTTTCATCATCACTTTCATAAATATCATCGGTTTCAACATTTGCACTCTCCCTAACCTTAGCAATTTGTTCATCTAGAAATTCACCTAGTGGCACAGTATCAGGCATAGAGGTAGTTTCATCATACATAGCAGAAGTAGCATCATCAAGAACATACGACATATCAGATTCAATAGCAGGAGTAGGTGTCGCAAGTTTACTCATAACAGAAGGAGAATCAAGTACAGAGCTAGATGGCAGTTCCTTACCTCCCCTCGTAGTTGAGGGTAAGATCTTGGTTTTTGAGTCCTTCAAATTCTTCATAGTGATCAGCAGATATAAATCCCAAGTGACTTAAAGAATAGAGCTATGCTCCCCGGCAACGGCGCCAGAAAATAGTCTTGATAACCCACAAGTGTAGGGGATCGCAACAGTTTTCGAGGGTAAAGTATTCAACCCAAATTTGTTGATTCGACACAAGGGGAGCCAAAGAATACTCTTAAGTATTAGCAGCTGAGTGGTCAATTCAACCACACCTGGAAACTTAGTATCTGCACCAATATAGTTTAGTAGCAAAGTAATATGATAGTGACGGTAGCGGCAATAAAAGTAACGATAGTGTTTTTGTAGTTTTTGTAACAATAGCAATGGAAAAGTAAATAAGTGACAAGCAATATAGGTAAAGCTCGTAGGCATTAGATCGGTGATGGGAAATTATGTCGGATGCAATTCATCATGTAGAAGTTATAACCTAGGGTGACACAGAACTAGCTCCAGTTCATCAATGCAATGTAGGCATGTATTCCTAATATAGTCATACGTGCTTATGGAAAAGAACTTGCGTGCCATCTTTTGTCCTACCCTCCCGTGGCAGCGGGGTCCTATTGGAAACTAAGGGATATTAAGGCCTCCTTTTAAAAGAGTACCGGACCAAAGCATTAACACATAGTGAATACATGAACTCCTCAAACTATGGTCATCACCGGGAGTGGTCCCGATTATTGTCACTTCGGGGTTGCCGGATCATAACACATAGTAGGTGACTATAGACTTGCAAGATAGGATCAAGAACACACATATATTCATGAAAACATAATAGGTTCATATCTGAAATCATGGCACTCGGGCCCTAGTGACAAGCATTAAGCGTAGCAAAGTCATAGCAACATCAATCTCAAAACATAGTGGATACTAGGGATCAAACCCTAACAAAACTAACTCGATTACATGATAGATCCCATCCAACCCATCACCATCCAGCAAGCCTACGATGAAATTACTCACACACGGCGGTGAGCATCATGGAATTGGTGATGGAGGAAGGTTGATGATGACGATGACGACGATCTCCTCTCTCCGGAGCCCCGAACGGACTCCGGATCAGCCCTCCCGAGAGAGATTAGGGCTTGGCGGCGGCTACGTTTCGTGAAACGCGATAATTCCTTCTCCTTGATTTTTTTCTCCCCGAAAGTGAAGATATAGGATCGGGGGGTACGTCGGTAAGTCACCAGGGGGCCCACGAGGCAGGGGGCGCGCCCCCACCCTCGTGGATAGGCCCTGGGCCCCCTGGTGTGGATCTTCTTGTAGATATTTTTTATATTTTCCAAAATAATTCTCCGTTGATTTTCAGGCGATTCCGAGAACTTTTTATTCTGCGCAAAAACAACACCATGACAGTTCTGCTGAAAACATCGTCAGTCCGGGTTAGTTCCATTCAAATCATGCAAGTTAGACTCCAAAACAAGGGCCAAAGGGTTTGGAAAAGTAGATACGTTGGAGACGTATCAGTCAGCGCCACGCGAGGGAATTTGGAGGCTATGTAGGGATTTGGGGGAAATGGGGAAACTGTGGGGTTAAGCTAACGGCCAGGAACTATTTATGGCACTATATGTTGTATAGGGCACACTATTTATACATGTCATTTGTATTAGGTATTACAACGTCACACACGATTTCCGCACCAAATCGTGTGAGAAGACAACGTAGGTTAGACACGGCTGCCATTACATAACCGTATGTGATGTACTACCATGTCCATATAATTGAGTTATAGTTATACCGTGTAAACAGCCACTCTACGAATATCCGTAAAAAACAACCGCTCTGCATATAGAGATGGCGGCAGCGGCCTAGGCAGCGGCTACCGGAGAAGAGGTCAATCCTAGGTCGGTGGGCGGTGGCAGCGTCATAGGAGGTCAATCCTCGGTCTGCGGCGGGAGATAGGAGGAGCTCAACCATCGAGGTCGGTGGCGGTGTGATTCGAGCACATCCATTGCAGTCGATGGCGGGATAATGGAGGTCGAACTTCAGGCGGCAGCCGCACTAAGCTTTACTCCTCGACCCTGCTGTCTCCGCGTGCCACCGCATCACGCTTCTCTGTCTGCTGGGTGGAGGTCGCCGCGTGGCTAATTAATTAAGGTATTCTTTTCGTGAATGGCTTAATTAAGGCATCCAATTCCTAAGGGTAGTGTTGTACTAATACTCTGCGTGTAAACTGGCTGGCCATTAATTTTTGTCATTGCACATCTGGATAACATGGAGCGCCCTTAGTAATTATGAAAATAAAACCTTGTGATTTATGCACGCATCTTTGAGCAATAGTTAATCTGTGTATTAATATTGTTGTTTTGTTTTTAGTTACCATTCATCTGGTGCAGATGGAACGATCTCGATGGATGAAGAATCGAAAAATCGTAGTTTTTATCAGTGGCATGACAGGGTTCATGAATTTGGCTGAAAGTACAAAGAGGAGAATTGGCGATGCAGATTACATCCTGTGTCCTTGTACTGATTGTGCTAATACAGAGTCACATGAAGTTGCAGATGTCCAGTTGCACTTAGTCTCTAGGGGATTCATGGATGGATATACACATTGGACCAGACACGGTAAAGAGGAGGTCATGGATGAAGATACCTAGGGCTGCGAGATGCCAAACCCCGATCAATATCACATGGATGTTGAATCTAACATCAGGGCAGATGCGTCAAGCTACCAATGGACAACCGGAAAGATGAAATGCCTACTAGAAATCCAAGGCGTCAACGCAGATGACGACGATCTTGATATGCCATATTTTGCTCCTATGATTCCAGATTTCGAGGGCCCAAAAAAGGATATGATTGGGTACAATGATCTGCCAACAAGACTCCAAGAAAGAATTGTATCTAGGTTGCAAAAAGAAATATTCCAAGCTGAGTGCCACCCTGGCGCTTCTCAGATTTAAAGCAGTAAACAGCCTAACAACAAGGGCTTCACAGAGATGTTAGATCTTTTCTAAGAAATTCTTTCGGAAGATGTCGGGGATATACCCCGCGGTATGAACCGGCTGGAATTATAACCTGGCCGGACTTGGCATTCTACTTAAGACGGTTTATATTTGGCAAGTTATTGGTAACCCGGCAGGCGGATCATGGATGACAAGGCCCAAGGCCCAGAAGGCCGGTTCATATTAATAGTGGGCCGGTTTATGAAGAAAGCATAAGGGATATTCTCCTGCAAAGGAAGCAAGACTAGGACTCCTTATAATAGATCAATCCTAGTCCTACTAGGACTAGTTATGTAAACCGCCCCTTCAACATATATAAGGAGGGGCAGGGCTCCCCAAAGAGGGAGACAGCACAAGTTAGACAAGAGACAAGTTTTAGAGGAGAAGTTTAGACAAGTTTCTAGGGTTAGACACAAAGAGCTGGTTTACCGGCAACACCACGAGGATCATAATGAGATCTAGCCACAAACAGCATGTAGGGTTATTACCGGATGATGTTTCCCGGGGCCCGAAGCTGTCTAAATCCGTGTCTTGCATCGCGTCTCTCGATTCCGCTCAACCCCTTCAAGCTACTACATAGATGCGCGGCCTCACCACTAAGTCCGTTAATCCGGACATCTGACGTGTTAATTCCACGACAGTTGGCGCCCACCGTGGGGCCAGCGCACGGTGGTGATGAGTTCTTGAAGGGATCTTTACAGGATCGAGAAGCTCGTGATTGATCGGAAGAAGAAGAACCAACATCGGAAGGAGTTTGCAAATTCATCATAAAAAAAGGGTTAGGGTTGCTATTGAGCCGCCACCACCGGCTGTGTAATCCATCAAGTTGCCGTATTGTTACTGTGGTCTCCTGCTCTCCACGTCATCACAAAAGGAATCACCAAGCCGCCTGCAGCCGCTGCGGGACGAGCACCCGCCATTTAAATAGAAAGAGCTGCTACGGAAGGCAAAGATTCAATCTATGTGTAAAGTTCTCTGCCAGAGAAACTACGACGAGTCAAACAAACAAGCGGTCGGTTTGACCACTCTAAAGTTCGATCTAATCCATGGGAGTCGGACTGAAGTACGACCCGAAAAAGGACTAACAACTCACGATCAATTCCAAGGAGGGTTTTGTCCAGAAAACAACCGTGACCCGGAAACGGATTTGGGCACGGACTCGTTCCCTGACCTCGCGTCAGAGTCAATCGTCTGCCGCCGCACCTACCTCGGCGTGAAGCCACCCTTACCTCGGCGTCGAGCCGCCCCCTGTGGCTGTCTCCGTTACTGCGAACCACCTCTGCAACAAGTCCTGCGAGCCGCCGTTGCGGCATCTCACTCCGACCTTGAGTCGTCAACTGCGAGCCGCCATGGCCACGCCTCTGCCTCGGAGGCACCTAGCCCTTCCGAGCCGCCCGCTAATCCGAGTCTTCATCGCGGCCTTGCGAGTGCCACCCGCTGTCGAGTTCCCTGTACGTGCCAAGTCGCTGCAAATCCTCCGCTCTGCCTCTCTGCGATTTCGTCTGCGTGCCCGTGAGTCTCAGCTCCAGTACAGTAAGCCACCGCGGATTAAAGCCGCCGTCCTGGCCGAGTTATAAACCTGCAGGTGGCCGCCGCAGCGCCGAACCATCTCGCCTCGCTCCTCCTGCCCCTGCGCCGAGCCGTTCTGGCAAGCCGCCACCTTCATCTCACCTTTGGGCCGCTACCGCCTCTCCGTGGTCGCGACCGCGCCGCCTTGAGCCGCCCTCCTTGAAGCACCAAGCAATTGCTGCCTTGACCTTCGCATCTCCTCACCCACGGCCGTGACGAGCCGCCGGGGCTGAGCCGCTTGGGCTTACCTGTTCCGAATCATCCGCCCGTCGGCTGTCTCTATGTCGCCGCTCAAACTGCCGCACCTGTGAGCCGCCTCCGCTTTGGAGGCCCCGTGCCTGTGCGGCCGCACCCGCCGTTTCTTCTGCTGTGAGCCCGTGACTCGTCTCCGCTTTGACAAGGCATCCTCTGCTGATGCGGTCTTGTCTCGTCAGTACAAAAACAAAAGAAAATTAAGGGTTCAGCCGGAGGATAATGAGCAGTGCGTGCACACATGGTCATCCACAGAATAATCTATCAACAATAATGGGGCAGGAATCCCAGTGGACAAATACTATTATTAAATTTAATGCAGGTCGATGGTAGTCAAAGATGTTTGGATTAAATCGCAAGACACAAGGCAAAGTACACTGCTAGTACTAGATCAATTACGTCAAGGTTGATTTGATCATTTATTGGTGGACTACTACCCATGTGGAGACCTCAATCATTCTACGCATTTGAAGACAAGAGGACCAATATTACTACTCCTCTCAACATGGCACACCGGTCTACATTTACTCGTCCGTTGTACAATACCACAGCCAACTCGTCCATTGTACAGGCGAATCAGAGTGCCAACATCATTCAGCACAAGTGGACGCCGTTACTCAACGGATTCCCGCGCCGGTTTACAGCACCTTGGCCGTCCCTCGCGATCGCACCGGTCTATGATGCCGCGACCGTCTCTCGCGACCGTGCCGGTTTACAACACGGAAGACAACTTACTCGTCTACACACCGGTTTACAACCCCACAGCCGGTTTAATTGTTTGAGCCGCCTCTGATGCCGCGGTCGTTTTACTGTCCACCCTATGATCCGGGCTATTCAACATACCGGTTCAAATTCACTCAGGTGATATCCATCTACAGTATTATTTCTCTTGTTATGTATCATTTTTCATTAAGAAAATAAGATGCTTTGATCAGTCTATCTGGTTGTGCAGGGCAACTCCCACGTATATACTCAGAAGCAATAAAACTCCCTGAAGAGCATGAGGTCACATCCGGCTCAAAAGAGGACGCTTCAAGGAAACCCTCTGTATGGTAATCCATTTAGTGATTGGTTCAAGATCTACCTATGACTTCATGGAGCCAGGGAAAACTATATGGACAGTCGGGTTTACCCGCATCCATCGACCGGCCCTCTGAAAAGATGGATAATCCACATTCAGTGATTGGCTAGGCCCTCTGGAAAGATGGATAATCCACATCCAGTGATTGGCTAAATTGTTTATGATGGTTCAAGTGGAAAGATGGATAATCCACATCCACCGGCCCTCTGAAAAGATGGATAATCCACATTCAGTGATTGGCTAGGCCCTCTGGAAAGATGGATAATCCACATCCAGTGATTGGCTAAATTGTTTATTAAGTGGAAAGATGGATAATCCACATCCACCG
>LR738712.1:71832102-71906713 GCA_902687465.1 Secale cereale
TGAAAAGATGGATAATCCACATTCAGTGATTGGCTAGGCCCTCTGGAAAGATGGATAATCCACATCCAGTGATTGGCTAATTTTTTTTTCTTATGGTTCATATGGAAAGATGGATAATCCACATCCACCGGCCCTCTGAAAAGATGGATAATCCACATTCAGTGATTGGCTAGGCCCTCTGGAAAGATGGATAATCCACATCCAGTGATTGGCTGAACCTTGCTTTGAGCCTGGCAGCTCTTAAAAAGCCTCGACTACATGGTTTTATTTGCAAATTTGCGTTTTCTGATCTTTATGTGTTATGATTCTTTGATCCGGAGTGGGACAATTCAAGAGATTGACCATGCATCTACAAAGTTAAAAGTCTGGGTCATGAATACCAGCATGAGATAAACCGGTGCTCATTATAACCCGGATCATCCATTAGGCAAAAAGCCAAGTATAAGCTACAAATTTCTAGACAAAGTTTCAGCGTGATATAAACCGGTGTATTTTATCGAAACCCGGGATTATTATTGGGTCTATCAAAGGCTCCTCAGGAAATTGCAAATTTCGCCGGATTAAGAATATCAAGCATACTTGATCGCAGGTATGAAATATCTTGTTTTTAAATACATATTGGCAGTACATGATCAGTTATAATGACCGGTGTTTATTAAACCGGCCTGGTTTTGACTATAAGTCGCCAGTATGAGACAAAATAATGACCGGTGTTCATTAACCCGGCCTGATTGTGATCAAACATCACTGGAACCGGTTTTTAAGACCGGATTATATTCTTCAATAGCCAACATGGCTGGATTTCTTATTATGGTTATCAATATTATGATTGAAGTGTTCAAAGTCGCTTTAAAGCGCAATGGATATTATTTCATCAATGAAAGTGATTTATTCTACAAAGGAAAAGTCCCGAGTCGCCGCAGGCTTACAACCCGGTACTTGGGGGCTACATTATTCAGATTGAGATTACATCAAATACACAAGTCTCAAGCACACAAACAAGTTGTCTACTTGACACTTGGGGGCTAATGGGCAGTTGAAGCAGTATACAGCAGCAATTCAAAGACAAAAGTCTCAAGCACACAAGCAAGTTGTCTACTTGACACTTGGGGGTTAATGGAAAGATCATTTGCTTCATCTGGAAGTACCGGTTCACCTTCTAAATGTAGCTAAACCAGAACTTGGGGGCTACCAATCGCTCCTGTCAACAATTCAAGGTACACAAGTATTCATTCATTATATTGAAGGGTCCACTGCTCAGTTGGTAAAGCACAAAAGCTCTTAACCTTGTGGGCGTGGGTTCAAACCCCACGATGGAAGTTACATCATATAATGTTGTCTTCAATGATTATATCTACAAAGTCCCTGCTCATTATTGCATAATAACCCGGCACTTGGGGGCTACATAAATATGGAATATTCAGTTTCATAGTGATTGGGATGAATGATCCGGATTTCTTCAAGATTATACAAGGCTATTTTCAATGAAGTATATACAAAGTCCCTGCTCATTATTACATAATGACCCGGCACTTGGGGGCTATAGGTAATATGCATATAAAGGAGGAACATCTTCAAATTGTCGGTTCTGGCAAATCAGGTTAAATTGTGTGACCCGGCAATTTTGGCAATCATAAACCGGCAAATTCTACATCTTCAAGCCGGCTGGATATCAGTTGAATATTTTAAAAACCAATATTCTTGTCAAGTCAGAGCGTTAAAGGCCGATTCAAATGGATTCTTGATTTACAATATTTCTTATGCAAGCAAGTTAATTATGAAGCTGGTCTGTTGACCCGGATTTTCTAGAAGAAGGAAAGAACACGGATTTAAGGATGATCATATGCCAGTTTACAAGAATTTTTTAACCCGGAACACAACCTGTCAGATTTGTTCTTGTGTTGTTTTGCAGCATAAGTTTACCATGGATAAATCCAAGCTAAACTTGGGGGCTAATGTCGGGGATATACCCCGCGGTATGAACCGGCCGGAATTATAACCCGGCCGGACTTGGCATTCTACTTAAGACGGTTTATATTTGGCAAGTTATTGGTAACCCGGCAGGCGGATCATGGATGACAAGGCCCAAGGCCCAGAAGGCCGGTTCATATTAATAGTGGGCCGGTTTATGAAGAAAGCATAAGGGATATTCTCCTACAAAGGAAGCAAGACTAGGACTCCTTGTAATAGATCAATCCTAGTCCTACTAGGACTAGTTATGTAAACCGCCCCTTCAACATATATAAGGAGGGGCAGGGCTCCCCAAAGAGGGAGACAGACACAAGTTAGACAAGAGACAAGTTTTAGAGGAGAAGTTTAGACAAGTTTCTAGGGTTAGACACAAAGAGCCGGTTTACCGGCAACACCACGAGGATCATAATGAGATCTAGCCACAAATAGCATGTAGGGTTATTACCGGATGATGTTTCCCAGGGCCCGAAGCTGTCTAAATCCGTGTCTTGCATCGCGTCTCTCGATTCTGCTCAACCCCTTCAGGCTACTACATAGATGCGCGGCCTCACCACTAAGTCCGTTAATCCGGACATCTGACGTGTTAATTCCACGACAGAAGATAATGTGCTCCCCAGAAGCACGAATGAAGCGAGGAAAATTGTTTGCCCATTGGAACTTGAAGTACAGAAGATACACTCTTGTGTGAATGATTGTATATTGTACCATGGTGAGTACAAAGATTTGTGTGCATGTCCCACATGCAAGCATGCACAATACAAGCGCAAGAGAGCAAAGGAGAAGTACAAATTGGACGACGAGATCAAGACATGAATCCCGTTCAAGGTTGTTTGGTACTTGCCTTTAATTCCAAGGTTGAGGCATTTGTTTGCAAACCCTAAAGAGGCAAAGAGGTTGCGGTGGCATCATGATGAGTGAATTGCGGATAAGTTTACGAGGCACCCGAAAGATGGGGCTCAGTGGTAATTAATCGACAACAAGTTTGAAGACTTTGCCAAGGATCCTAGGAGTATAAGGTTGGGGGAGTGTACTGGCGGGATGAATCCTTTTGGCGATATGAGCACCAATCACAGCACATGGTCGGTGCTTTTGTGCATATATAACCTAGCTCCTTGGTTGTGTATGAAGAACAAATACATTATGATGTCAAGGATTATCCAAGGCCTGAAGCAACCTGGAAATGACATCAACATTTACTTTCAGCTACTGGTAGGAGAACTGCTGACAGTGTGGATAGATGCCCCTGTGTAAAATGTTATGATGCTTACAGAAAGGAGATTTTTGATCTACATGCGATGCTGGTGCACACCATTCAAGATATGCCGGCATTAGGCAACACATCGGGGCAGAAAACAAAGGGAGATGTAGGGTGTGTCACATGCATGGATAGGACACCTAGCAGAAGACCTCCCAACTTGCACAAAACCGTGTATTTGCGTCATCGTAGGTTCTTACGGAAAGATCACCCATACTGAAAGATGAAAGCTGAATTTGATGGTACGGCAGAGGTAGGTGTGGGCCCAAGAACCTATGAAGGGGAGGTGGTCCACAACATGGCTAAAAAAATTATGTTGTGCTTGGCAAGAACCACCCTTTTATGGTGAAACAAACACCCAAGGGTCAAGTGCTTAAGAATAAATTGGTGTTCTGGAAATTACCTTACTGGGAGATTCTACGTGTACGTCACTGCATCGATGTCATGCACGTAGAGAAGAACGTATGTGAAAGCATCCTTGGTACTCTGCTCAAGATTAAAGGTAAAAGAAAGGATGGTGACGGTTCACGACTCGATATGCTTGCTGATCAATGAAAACGAAAGAGTGAAGCAGAAGATGATGACAAATTCATCAAAGCTTGTTAGAGTTACAATTTTAGTACAAAAGAAGTAAAACAGTTCTTCACCTATTTGTTGTCAGTTAAGACACCCTCTTCCTACTGCGCAAACATCAGAAGTCTTGTGGATGTGAGCTCAGGTAAAATGAAGTTGGGACACATGAAGTCACATGATTGCCACGTAATTTTGACACAAATCCTCCCGGTGGCCATCAGGAATCTGATGGACAAAGATATAAGAAACACACTCATTGACCTCTGTGATTTCTTCAACCAACTTTGACAGAAAGTTGTAGATCCTGAAGCGTTGGATCATATGCAAGATGATATTGCAATAATATTGTCCAACCTAGAGATGTTTTTCCCACCATCATTCTTTGATGTCATGGTCCATCTCACTGTGCACCTTGTCGACGAGATAAACTATTGTGGCCGTATGTTTCTTCGCAACATTTATCCCTTCGAGCGGTTCATGGGAATATTGAAGCTCTTTTGTCGGAACCAAAACCATCCAGAGGCAAGCATCCTACAATGTTATACTGTAGAGGAGGTGGTTGAGTTTTAAACGAAATACATGAAATAAAGACCTATAGGTTTGCCCCTCTCTCGCCATGAGGGAAGGCTGAAAGGTAAGCCAGTCCTTGCTAGCACACAAATGGCTGCACCCGGAGAATTGGCAGAGAAAGCCCATTTGACGATACTTCTTAACATCCCAGTTCTGAGCGCTTATGTCGAAGAACACTTGGCGGAGATACGCCAAAGCTTCTTACCAATGGTGCCTTCATCAGATGTGGAGATGAAGACGCACACTAAGAACTACGCTGAATGGTTGAAGAATCGTTTGGCACAAGGATCCATCAATGACATTGCTACGTGGTTGGCACAAAATCCATGACCTACGGTGTTGACGTACCAAGCATATGACATAAATGTATACGCGTTCTACACTGAGGAACGTAATCATAAGAGCTCATATCAGAATAGTTTTGTTCGAATAGAATGCATGACTGTAGATGAAGCTGATAAAAGGGTATACTATGGACCCATTAAAGAGATTTGGGAGCTAGACTATGTGAAAGTTAAGGTGGCATTATTCAGGTGCGCATGGATCCCTCTTGGTCATGTAAGGGTTGATGATTACAGGAAGTCCTGTGTTAACATGATAATGATGGCATATCACGCAGACCCGTTCATTTTTGCCAGTGATGTACCCAGATTTTCTTTGTGGAAGACCCCTTGCACAAGAACTACCAATTTTTTTTCACGGGGCCATGAGAGCACGCCACAGGCACACATCGATTTTGATGATGTCCGAACTCCATCTGAATTTCCTGTAATTAAAATACCAACTAGGCCTACGCCAGTGGCCGCACCTCACGACCGAAATGTTTGAAACATCTCCCGGCTTCTTGAACAAACGGATGAAAACTCACAAAGTGACCCACAAATGACATGTACACCTTTTTGCTAGGCTGATAGTAAGGGGGTATCATAGTTAGTATCATGCATGCCAACTAGGCAATTTTAATGAGCTGTCATAGAATTAAATGAAGAAAGAGAGGGTTAAGTATCATATCATGAAATCGTATCATAATAAATGCTATGCTACTATGTGTCATGCATGATAATAAATAAAGTACTACATGATACTACTCTATAATACTACTCCCTCCGTCCGGGTTTATTAGGCCTAGAGGCAATTTCTCTTAGACCAAGACACATAGTAATTTGATCACATTAATTCTTCCATTCCACTCCCAATGCACTCTCTCACATGAATGCAACCAACGAAAAAGCCCGCATGAAGTGTATTAATTTCTCACTCCTGGCACCAACAATAATGGCTTTCAATGCAACCAATGAAATGGTTGCTGTAGCGACCAGACCTCAAATAGTCTGATCTCCATGCATCAGTGTGATCCCTGGATCAGTAATGCTGACACGCATGATACTTGAAGGATTTATAACAGAGTAGCAATCACACACTTATTACATCGATAGTCCAATGATGAATTTATTACATAAATCATGGCTGAAGGCCATCTAATACGATAACAGCGGAAGGCTTGGAAGATAAGTGAGTCCATCAACTCTAGCGGCATCACTGAGTATAGAACCGCGACCTAAAAGGGCATCTTACTCGTCGTCTGAAAAGTCTGCAACATGAAACGTTGCAGCCCGAAAACGGGTCAGCACATGGAATATGCTGGCAAGGTAACACAAGAGATGCAATGAAAGTAAAGCTATACTATATGCAATATGGTTGGTGGAAAGCTCTATGGTTAAGTTTTTGCGTAAATCCAAGTTTTCCCTACTTCAAAGGAATGCATTTTAATTTAACTATCATGGTAGTTGAAACATCGTTGAGAAGATAGACATCCTCTCAACCCCATTTAAAAGTAATCATTAAACCCAACAAAATTAAATTAAAGTAACATGTTGAGATGCACATGATAATCCAAGTACCAGATACTCAAGATGTCCATAACCGGGGACACGGCTAATCATGATCAGTTTGTACACTCTGCAGAGGTTTGTGCACTTTCCCCACAAGACTCGATCGCCTCCGTTTGGTTTCTCGCACTGCATGGTGTTTGAGAAACGGATGACCGAGACACAGTCTTTCCGAAGAGGTCCCCTTAACCAGATAGATGGGCCGGTACACCTACAAAACCCAACTACATTTGCTAGCCCATCATGGAAAGGTTTCCCACAACTTACTCAACTATGCCAGAGCCCATATTGGCATGTGGCTGCACACGGAAGTTTCTAGCATGAAAAATCTCATGATCCCTTTGAGCTTGGGTGGCGGTCCAAAAGAAAAACAGGCAATCCGGGAATACCCAGATGCCTCAATCCACCCAGATGTGTATTAACGTTGCCACCTTAAGTTGAACCATTAATTAACAACTCACATCTGTCATGGATTTCACTCAAACCCAAACCACGTCTACGAGCATAGCATGTCCTAACAACAAACGTAGAAGTAACTCCCAAGGGTTTGAATGTAATGCAGGTAATAGGTACTACCTCAATCTACTTCCCAATCCCACAAGTTAATTGATCCTACTCATGCAATGTGTGAGGGTTTGTCTAATGCAATGAAAACTGGGTAATTCGAAAGCATGATCAAAGTGTTACTTGCCTTGCTGATGATCCGCAAAACCTAGAGACTCAAAGTAGCAAGCGGCGCACTTCGGGTACTCTATCGCAATCAAACAAACAAGCATACAATAAGTACTTAACTAATGCACGGGTAAAACTCAAATAAGAGATCTAACCAGAAATTTCAACTTAAGAACTCCGGTTTGCAAAAAGAATCAACTCGAAAGAAGCAACGAAACTCAAACTGCAAAAGAAACGAGCTCCGAATTACTAGTTGGCCTAAAGTCAAATTTTACAGTAGCCAAAACTTTGTTCAAGTTGTTCTAACGTAAAGAGGGCTTCGAGACGAAGATCTGGGATTTTGAATCACCTGATTCCGACTCTCGAGCGAAAAGAAAAACGAAAAACAAGATCAGGGCAGAAATCGCGATCGGAAAAATCGCGGTTAAATACCCCGAAAAAGAAAAACGACGAACAGGCTAACGAACGAACGTTCGCTGTCTGCGGTTAACTAACGAAAACCGTTCGTTAAAACGAACGTACGGACGAACGTCCGCTATTTAACTAAACCGTCGGAAAATAAAAAAACCGAACCGATCTATAAAAAAACAGATCTAGGTTTTCTAAAAAAACCGCTCGGTTAAAAACAAAAAAACTACCTCTCTCTCCCACAACTCCGGCGGGATCTCCGGCGGGTGGCGGGGCGGCGGGGCGGCTCGGGCGGCGGCACGCGGGCGGCGGGGCGGGCGAGTCGGCTAGGGTTCGGCGCTGGCGGGCTGAGCGAATCGGGCCGGATCTGTCGCTATTTAAAGCCCAGAGTCCTGGTCCTTTACTAGTCCTAGTCGGTTTCTCTCTTTTTTTAAATAGAGTCCTGGCGCAGTAAAACTAACGAAAGAAATACCAAATGGACTCCAAAATTCCCGAAATAAATTTTCGCCGTCCTCTAATAATATTTAGGACAAAGTGAACATTTTTCCCGGACCTAAATGCAATTTTGAAAAACGCGTATTTTTCCTATGCAAATAAATCCGAAAATAAATCCAGAAAAATACCAAAAGTGATTTTAATATTTTTCCTCCAATATTTCTGTTATTTCGGAGAAGTCATATTATCTCCGCTCATTTATTTTATTTAGAAATACTTTTAGGAGGGAAAAATAATTAGAATCACACTGTCCTCGTACCGGTATTCGAGCGAACTCAAATACGAAAACGGTAAAATTCCCAACTCTCTCCGTAGGTCCTTAAGTTGCTTAGAATTTCGAGGAACTCCACGAACAAAATGCAAAATCATGCAAATGCAATTATGATCTATGTATAACATTCCGAATTGAAAATTTGGGATGTTACAAACCTACCCCCCTTAGAATGAATCTCGCCCTCGAGATTCGACTTGGTTAGAGAACAGGTGTGGGTGGTCCTTGCGTAGATCATCTTCTCGCTCCCAGGTGGCTTCTTCCTCGGTGTGGCGACTCCACTGAACTTTGCAAAACTTGATCACCTTGCTGCGGGTAACTCTGCTCGAAAATTCGAGAATCTTAACAGGCTTCTCCTCGTAGGTCAGATCACTGTCCAACTGAATTGCTTTCAGGGGTACTGTGTCTCTAAGCGGTATGTCGGCCATCTCCGTGTGACACCTCTTAAGCTGCGATACGTGAAACACGTCGTGCACTCCTGACAATCCTTCTGGCAATTCCAACTTATAGGCAACCTCTCCCATGCGTTCCAAAACACGATAAGGTCCCACAAATCTCGGGGCTAACTTCCCTTTAACTCCGAAACGTTTAACTCCTCGCAGAGGCGATACTCTCAAGTACGCTCTGTCTCCGATCTCATAGGTTATCTCCTTGCGCTTCGAGTCTGCATAACTCTTCTGCCTGGACTGAGCTACTTTCAGTCTATCTCGGATCAACTTCACCTTCTCCTCAGACTCTTTGATTAAGTCTGGTCCAAACAACTGTCGGTCTCCAACTTCGTCCCACGACAACGGTGTTCGGCATCTCCTTTCATACAATGCCTCGAACGGTGTCATCTTCAAACTGGCTTGATAGCTGTTGTTATATGAGAACTCTGCGTAGGGCAAGTTGTCATCCCAACTAGATCCATAATCTAATGCACATGCTCTCAGCATATCCTCCAAAATCTGATTGACTCTTTCAGTCTGTCCATCTGTCTGCGGATGAAATGTTGTGCTAAACTCTAGTCTTGTACCTAAAGTTTCATGTAACTGATTCCAGAACTTTGAGGTAAACTGAGTTCCTCTATCAGATACAATACTCCTCGGAACTCCATGCAGACATACAATTCTAGTCATGTATATCTTTGCCAACTTTGCACTGGTATATGTGGTTTTCACTGGGATAAAGTGGGCTACCTTCGTCAATCGGTCTACTACTACCCAGATTGAATCATATCCAGCTTTGGTTCTGGGCACTCCGGTGATAAAATCCATGCCAAGCTTCTCCCACTTCCATTCGGGTATTGGCATAGGTTGTAACAATCCAGCTGGCTTCTGATGTTCTGCCTTCACTCTTTGGCATACGTCACAAACTACTATATACTCCGCAATATCCTTCTTCATACCGGTCCACCAGAAAATATCCTTCAAATCCAAATAAATCTTAGTATTTCCTGGGTGAATCGAGTATGGTGAATCATGAGCCTCTTGTAAAATCAACTTCCTAATCTCCGGATCATTGGGCACATAGATTTGATCCTCAAATCATAAGGTGTCGTGTTCATCCTCACGAAAACCTTTAGCTTTTCCTTCGCTCATCCTCTCCTTTATAGCGACAACCTCCTTGTCAGCCTTCTGAGCTTTTCTGATTTTATCCATCAGGGTAGACTGGATTTCTAGTGTTTCTACGTAGCCTCTCGGAACTATCTCCATACGTAGTTCTCGTAGGTCCTCGGCTAACTCCTTTGGAATCTCCTCCATCATTAGGGTATTGACATGACTCTTACGGCTTAGCGCATCAGCTACTACGTTAGCCTTTCTGGGATGATAATGCAATCTCATGTCATAGTCCTTAATGAGTTCCAGCCATCTCCTTTGCCTAAGATTCAGCTCCTTCTGAGTGAATATGTACTTCAAACTCTTATGATCCGTATATACTTCACAATGGTTTCCAATGAGAAAATGTCTCCACGTCTTCAACGCATGCACTACGGCTGCTAACTCCAAATCGTGGGTGGCATAGTTCATCTCATGAGGTTTTAGTTGTCGTGAAGCATACGAAACAACTCTTCCTTCCTGCATAAGAACTGCTCCAAGTCCTCGACGTGAAGCGTCGCAGTACACCTCATAATCCTTATGTTGATCTGGCAGAATCAACACAGGGGATGATACCAACCTTTTCTTCAACTCCCGGAAACTAGTCTCACATTCTTCGGTCCAACTGAACTTGGTTTCCTTCTTCAACAACTCCGTCATTGGCTTGGCAATCTTCGAGAAATTCTCGATAAATCTCCGGTAGTATCCTGCGAGTCCAAGAAAACTCCGGATCTCTCCAACGGTCGTCGGTGCTTCCCCATTGGTCACAGTCTCCACCTTGGCGGGATCTACTACTATTCCTTCTCCGGATATAACATGTCCAAGGAATCCGACTTCCTTCAACCAAAACTCGCATTTGCTAAACTTGGCATATAACTGATGTTCTCTGAGCTTCTCCAATACCAAACGCAAATGCTCTTCATGCTCCTCTTCATCCTTCGAGAAGATCAAAATATCATCTATGAACACTACGACGAACGTATCCAAATACTCCATAAACACTTTGTTCATCAGGTTCATAAAGTAGGCCGGTGCGTTTGTCATACCAAACGACATAACGGTATACTCATACAACCCATACCTAGTGGTAAAGGCCGTCTTAGGGATATCTTGCTCTCGAATCTTCAATTGATGGTACCCTGATCGTAGATCGATCTTAGAAAACACATTAGCTCCTTGCAATCTATCGAAAAGATCGTTGATCATTGGCAATGGGTACTTGTTCTTGATCGTTACTTCATTCAATCCACGGTAATCAACAACCATTCTTAACGATCCATCCTTCTTCTCCACTAGAAGTACTGGCGAACCCCAAGGCGAAGAACTTGGGCGTATGAATCCATTATCCAGTAACTCCTTGATCTGCTTCTTAATTTCCTACAAATCCTTTGCGGGCATCCTATATGGTCTCTTAGAAATTGGCCCGGTGCCTGGCAAAAGTTCAATCAAAAACTCTATATCCCTATCCGGTGGCATGCCAAGTAACTCCTCCGAAAACACATCCGAATAATCCTTCACTACTGGCACTTCCTCCTGAACAACTCCCGTGAGAGAATTTACTTGAGTCCTTGTAGGCGAATGCCTAGATACATACTTAATCCTTTTTCCCTCCGGGGTGGTGAGCAAAATAGACTTACTGGCACAGTCAATGTTACCTCCATACTTCGATAGCCAATCCATACCTAATATCACATCCAATCCTTGTGACTCCAGAACTATTAGGTCAGAGGGGAAAGTATGGCGTCCTATGATCAATGGCGTCTGAAAACATCCTTGGTGTGCCACATAATCTGCTCCAGGTGAACTTACTAACATGGGGGTCTTAAGAACTCGGGTGGACATCCTATGTCTATTTACGAATCCCCTTGAAATATATGAATGCGATGCACCAGTATCGAAAAGAACTATTGCGGTAAATGTCTTAACCAAAAACTTACCGACAACAGCATCTGGTTGCTCTTCTACCTCCTCCACGGTCACGTGGTTCACTTGTCCTTTGTTGAACGGGTTGGGCTTCTTCCCGGCGCTTCCATTGCCGTTCCCATTCTTAACTTCTGGGCATTGATTGGCATAATGTCCAGTCTTTCCACACTTGTAACAGGTGACATGGCTAAAATCCCTCTTGGTGGGTGTGGACGGTGCAGGGCGGTTCTGGTTTCCATTGGCTCCATTCCCATTCCCATTACCATTACCATTCTTGGTGCCATTGTGGTTGTGTGAGATACTTCCTCCATGGGTATGCTGAAACTGTCCTACTGCCTTAGGGGTAAAGCGAGGCTTCTGCTGAGCTCCAGAGTTATACTTTCCTTGCCCATACTTCCTCTTGCGACTCTCAATCTGCTGATGCTTCCTTTCAATCATCAGGGTTCGGTCAACCAACTCCTGATAGTTATTGAAAGTTGCCACCATCAACTGTACACTCATCTCATCATTCAGCCCTTCCATAAATCTCTCCTGCTTCTTGGCATCTGTGGCCACATCATCTGGGGCATAACGAGATAGGGTACTAAACTATTCCACGTACTGGGCCACAGTACGGTTTCCTTGGCGCAAATTGCGAAACTCCTGCTTCTTCATACTCATTGCTCCAGTCGAGACATGGGCAGTACGAAAAGCTTGCTGAAACTGATCCCAAGTCACATTGGCTACGGGGTAAGTGGCTGTGTAGTTCTCCCACCATGCTGCGGCTGGTCCAGACAACTGGTGTGCGACAAATCGCACCTTCTCAGCATCCGAGCAATTGGCGGTGGTCAAATCCCTTCCAATCTTGCGTAGCCAGTCATTAGCCACAATTGGTTCGATGCTGCTAGCAAACACAGGTGGTTGTAACCTTAAGAAACGTGTCAGGTTTTCCACATGTGGTGGTGGTGGAGGGTTGTTGTTGTTGTTGTTCTGGTTGTTCTGAGTGTTCTGGACAAGAAGTTGCATCAGGGTGTTCTGCTGCTGGATCAGCTGAGTGAGCTCAGGGGGAAACTCGAATTCATGTCTTGGAGGCATCTGATGGGTGTAGAGGGAAGAGATTAGAATAGAAAGAGGTCTAAGGGAAAATCACTACCCATATGCACATGAGACAAACACACAATCATATCACACCAATCAATTTCAAACAAGGTCTTACAAATCTAACGATCGTTTACAAAAGTGCTCTAAATCTAATATCTGGAGGTATACTACTAGTCATAGGGTGGTCATCTAAAAATATTGGTCTGCAGAGGATTCCATAATATCTGCCCCAGCTTCATCTTCATAGTCTTCATCCTTGCTATCTTCAGCTTCCGAATCCGTGTCATCTATGATGATATAGTCTTCCGGTGGAATCTCCTTGGGTTCTTCTTCCTCGTCTTCTTCTCCCATGAGTATCCCTAACTTCCAGGTCAAATCATCATTCTTCTCCACAAGTATCTTCATCTCCTCCTCATATCCGTCGCGTGTAGACTTGAGTTCTTCCTCTAGCTCCAAATTCCTATTTAAGGCCTTCTTCAAATCTATCATCCCAGCACACATCTGGTGCTCCTGGCGACGAATGTGGTGGTTCAACTCTTGGATGAATGCGGAAATGGATATACCCTTCTTGGTGCTGATCAAATCCCAATTCTCATCTCGGCGTCCACAAATCTGGTAGATGGTGTCCTTTAGCTCCTGCTTGTAGACTTCTCCAATCCTTCCCATAGCAATGTGGGCTGCCATACTCCTTCCTAGGCTTCATGTAGGTGCATTAAAGGAAAATGCTATGAGTGAGGTGACGGGTGCGAACGTCCTTCCTGGAACTTGAGCCTGAATCAACCAACGCTCCTCCTCAGGTAGAGTGGCATTGTAGGTTCCAGTGAAACTTGGTAATCCAATGTTTAGATATCTGGTAACTTCCTTCAGGTGTCGTCCAAATGGTGTATCATCATCCGGTTGCATGAACTTGTGCTTTGCTTACACCATCCTAAAGAGCATAAAAGATGAGGAGTCAGAAGAGAGAAGAGTGAATAGTGTTCTAGGGCTTGTCTTAGTGGTCGTGTCCTACAGTCAGCGTGTGCTCTGATACCATCTTGTAGCGACCAGACCTCAAACAGTCTGATCTCCATGCATCAGCGTCATCCCTGGATCAGTAATGCTGACACGCATGGTACTTGAAGGATTTATAACAGAGTAGCAATCACACACTTATTACATCGATAGTCCAACGATGAATTTATTACATAAATCATGGCTGAAGGCCATCTAATACGATAACAGCGGAAGGCTTGGAAGATAAGTGAGTCCATCAACTCCAGCGACATCACTGAGTATAGAACCACGACCTAAAAGGGCATCTTACTCGTCGTCTGAAAAGTCTGCAACATGAAACGTTGCAGCCCGAAAACGGGTCAGCACATGGAATATGCTGGCAAGGTAACACAAGAGATGCAATGAAAGTAAAGCTATACTATATGCAATATGGCTGGTGGAAAGCTCTATGGTTAAGTTTTTGCGTAAAGCCAACTTTTCCCTACTTCAAAGGAATGCATTTTAATTTAACTATCATGGTAGTTGAAACATCGTTGAGAAGATAGACATCCTCTCAACCCCATTTAAAAGTAATCATTAAACCCAACAAAATTAAATTAAAGTAACATGTTGAGATGCACATGATAATCCAAGTACCAGATACTCAAGATGTCCATAACCGGGGACACGGCTAATCATGATCAGTTTGTACACTCTGCAGAGGTTTGTGCACTTTCCCCACAAGACTCGATCGCCTCCGTTTGGTTTCTCGCACTGCATGGTGTTTGAGAAACGGATGACCGAGACACAATCTTTCCGAAGAGGTCCCCTTAACCAGATAGATAGGCCGGTACACCTACAAAACCCAACTACATCTGCTAGCCCATCATGGAAAGGTTTCCCACAACTTACTCAACTATGCCAGAGCCCATATTGGCATGTGGCTGCACACGGAAGTTTCTAGCATGAAAAATCTCATGATCCCTTTGAGCCTGGGTGGTGGTCCAAAAGAAAAACAGGCAATCCTGGAATACCCAGATGCCTCAATCCACCCAGATGTGTATTAACGTTGCCACCTTAAGTTGAACCATTAATTAACAACTCACATCTGTCATGGATTTCACTCAAACCCAAACCACGTCTACGAGCATAACATGTCCTAACAGCAAACGTAGAAGTAACTCCCAAGGGTTTGAATGTAATGCAGGTAATAGGTACTACCTCAATATACTTCCCAATCCCACAAGTTAATTGATCCTACTCATGCAATGTGTGAGGGTTTTTCTAATGCAATGAAAACTGGGTAATTGGAAAGCATGATCAAAGTGTTACTTGCCTTGCCGATGATCCGCAAAACCTAGAGACTCAAAGTAGCAAGCGGCGCACTCCGGGTACTCTATCGCAATCAAACAAACAAGCATACAATAAGTACTTAACTAATTCACGGGTAAAACTCAAATAAGAGATCTAACCAGAAAGTTCAACTTAAGAACTCCGGTTTGCAAAAAGAATCAACTCGAAAGAAGCAACGAAACTCAAACTGCAAAAGAAACTAGCTCCGAATTACTAGTTGGCCTAAAGTCAAATTTTACAGTAGCCAAAACTTTGTTCAAGTTGTTCTAACATAAAGAAGGCTTCGAGACGAAGATCTGGGATTTTGAATCACCTGATTCCGACTCTCGAGCGAAAAGAAAAACGAAAAACAAGATCAGGGCAGAAATCGCGATCGGAAAAATCGAGGTTAAATACCCCGAAAAAGAAAAACGACGAACAGGCTAACGAACGAACGTTCTGTGACGCCCGAAGACCGACGTCCCAGAAGATTCCAGATGTTCCGGGTTCTCCCGTGTGTTTCATTTGTGCTTGTGTTATTTATTTTGCATTGCATCTTGTCGTCATGCCATCATGTCATTTTCTTTTGCATCTCAACCAAATAAATTGTGTGGATCTTCGATCCATTTAAATTGAGGGAAGAATGACTTCTCTTTATAACATATCCTCCTAATATTTATGGAGCTATTATAAAATATTCCATTGTTTGGAATTAACCGCAACACACTTGCATATTTTTTCCCATGCCCCTTTTGCCTCAAGTTTCCCTCCTACCTTGCCAACTTTTCCTTTCCCTTTTATCGAGGCTCCTCCTAAAGTCTAGACTCCTTTCAAACTCCTTTATGGCAAGCTAAATATTTTTGGTTTGCACTTCCCTATTTTGTTGGAACCACTTTTGTTGGGTTGGTAATATTCCTTAAAGCCTTACAAAAATGTTCCATCATTTATTTCCTGTTCATGGCCTCTTTTCTTAATATTTTTGAACTCTCTCTATTTTTTTCTCCTAAAGAAATAAATAAGGAGAGAGAGATTCCAGCGCGGCCCAACTCCTTCTGGCATTTTTCCCCTCCTAGGCCCAGCCACAGGCCGGCCGAACTCCATTCTCGCGGCCCACCTAGCCCCGTCCTAAACTAACCCTAGCTCGATCGGCCCCTGGTAAATCCCTTTGCTCCCTCTCGTTTCCCTCATCCTCCTAGCGCCGCCACCTCTCGCTATCTCACCCCTCGCTCTCCCTCCCGAGCCGCCGCCAGTCCGATCCCCTCGCTCGTTCTCTCCCTCGCAGCCCGATCCCCATCGATCTCTCCCTCTCCCTCTCGCTCCCCTGCATCTCCTCCAGCGCCGCTCGACCCCGTCTCCCTCTGGAACCCCCTCGTCCCTTTTCCCATCACACGCAGGCCCTTCCTCCTCTGCCTCGCTGCCTGAGCCTCGCCGAGGCCACTGGAGTCCGCCGCGCAGGCCATGCTTCTGCGTCGCGCGAGCCCGGGCCCAAGGCCGCCCCTCCGGTCGCCTCTTCCTCCGCGCCGGATAGCCCAAGCCGCCGCCGGCCACCACGACACCGCCGTCGCCGACCTCCCCTAGCAGCAGAGGCGCCGCTGCTCGCCACTTCTGCTCCTTCCCTGCCATCTCCGTCGCCGAGCCGGCGAGCGCCACCGTCGAAACCTGCTGCACTCTGTCCGAGCGGCACGGCAACCAGTGCCTTGGACACCGAGAACACCATGTCCTGTTGCCTTTGGGTGCAAATTTTCTGTTCGGACCATTCGATTCGCCAAGTTCCTCTCCGTCAAGTTCGGCTACTCGGAGACACACCAAGTACCACGACGCGACAAGTACCTCGACGCCCAACGCCTGTACGACTACATCCGATGCGGTTTTTGACAAGTACCACGACGCATGCTCGGAGCCCTCGGTTCCATCAAGTCCGACTACTAAATGAACGAGTACCGCGACATCGACAACCCGTCAAGTTCGACTACAAGGAGAAACGCCAAGTTCCACTACCGTCGACCTCTGAGACCCTCGACGTCAAGTTCATCTTCGAAACGAGAACGCCTACACGGCGATACGTCAAGTACCACTACCGTCGCGAGAACCGAGTCCGGCAAGTCCAAAGACCCCAAGTACCCCTACCGATGACCGTGAACCACTACTTCCTCTACCGTCGCCGAGGACCCGTGTAATGCAAGCGTCAAGTCCGACTACCGTCGCCGTGTACCACTACTTCCTCGACGAACGTGTACGACTACTTCCTTTTGGCAACGTGAACGACAACTTCGACAACGACCGCCTCGAGAAAGTCTACTTCCACTTCTTCCACTACGTCCCTCGACGACTCGAACCACCCCGAAACGAGTGTTTCGAAGGTATAACCCCGAGACGATGACCCGTGGACGAATGCTTGTTGTGTTGTATGAGATGTTTCCCTTGTGTGCACCGTGGCCGTTTTGTCTTTTGTCATGCTCCTCGGTTGCCTCGTCGCCGACTCGTGGGAACCCGGTGACGGAATCACCCCACCTTTCATCTTGTTCGACTCGTTCACGCCACCTTTTCTTTACTCCGGTCTCTCAACGAGTTACCGGAACCGAGATGTTACTGTTGCATCATTTTTGGATCGTTGCCGTGGCACCCTTTTCCTTCCACCATGGTGACAATACTTCATATCTCTTCATGTTCACTTTTAATAAAAATTGCATAAAACTTGATCATGTCATCTGCATCATGATAACAACCTTTGGATGTTTAATTGTTGTTTGCTTAAAATTGCTAAACATGCATATGGGGATTTTCCCGGAATTGTTGTTGATATTTCTTGCCTCATTTAAAATGACTAAATAGGTAGTTTGCTCTTGCTTCACCTCTTGCCATGTTAACAAACATTTAAACTTGACTTGTAAATAAACGAGAGTCAATTATGCTTTCATTACCATTCCAAACCTCCATCTAATTCATCGCAGGTCTTGAATCTTATTCTTTTCATATTTCACTCTCATGCTTTCATTACCGGAGATCTCATGGTGGTTCATCATGTTTTAAGTCATCCTCGAAGTCTTCATCAAGATTCTTGTTGGAGCTCAAGCATTCTTCATCATGCATTCCAATTGCAATTCTTGCTCCCTTATCTGTTGAGGTGGTGTTATGTCATTCTTGATAATTTTCCTCCATGTTTCATGATTCACAAGTTATCAAGAATGAGATATTTAAAACCATCATTTTCTTTGTTCAGGAGATCTTTCCAACCTTTCAATTTATTTGTTGGAGTAATCTTGGGTTGTATTTCACCTAAAAGCTTTCCCTGAGAATTGTTGCTATTATGGTGCTTATAAATGACCCAAGTTCTTCATTTATCATTCTGGTGAAATAAGTTTTTCGTCTCCTTGTTGATATCAATCCAATCAATTGTTTTCCATTAGTGGCTGGTTGTCATCGTATAATTTTGAGATGTTTTCCATAAACCCACAACGAGCTTATTCGTTTCGTTGTTGATTTTTCCATCAACCCCATTCAACCCTTCTTCGTAAGGATGCTCTTTCAAACTCATTCGTGGGAGAATTTGTCATTTTCTTCTCCGTTCTTTCTTTCCAACGATCTTGCATCTATTCTTTCATTCCGGAGGTATTGTAATATTGCTCCCTTCGTCCCATCATCTTGTCATATCAAGATCATATTCTCCCTTGCTTGTCTATTAACAGGAGTGTCGTGACCTCCATTCTAATTCTCTCATCTTATCAAGTTTGCCTCTCTTTTCAACCGGAGTGCTCTCTGAATCTTTCTTACCCCTTGTGCCTTTCTTTCAATTGTTTCGGAGGCAATATGTTTCTCATTTCAGCAAGTATCATTCCAACTTGGCATGTTCTTGTTCAATTCCTTCCATTTTCAATCGGAGTGCTGTCCGAATTATGTCATTCTTATTCCTTGGCTATACCATTGCGGTTTCTTATTCTTTTGGTTCGTAAGCTCTTGTTTCATGTCTTTCAACCTACAAGGTTCTCATAATGTTCCTTGTTCCTCTTTTCTAACGGAGTGTTTTCATCTTCGTTCATCTATGTGGTTTTGTTCTTTCAACTTGTTTAACCTCAAGGTTCGTGGTTTCACTCGTATGTCAAAGAAGCAATTTAGTTTACCTCTTCCTCTTCCGTTTTTATCCGGTGCCATCTCTAGGATCTCGGGTCGAGATCCTCTGTTAGTGTGGGAGAGTTGTGACGCCCGAAGACCGATGTCCCATAAGATTCCAGATGTTCCGGGTTCTCCCGTGTGTTTCATTTGTGCTTGTGTTATTTATTTTGCATTGCATCTTGTCGTCATGCCATCATGTCATTTTCTTTTGCATCTCAACCAAATAAATTGTGTGGATCTTCGATCCATTTAAATTGAGGGAAGAGTGACTTCTATTTATAACATATCCTCCTAATATTTATGGTGCTATTATAAAATATTCCATTGTTTGGAATTAACCGCAACACACTTGCATATTTTTTTCCCATGCCCCTTTTGCTTCAAGTTTCCCTCCTACCTTGCCAACTTTTCCTTTCCCTTTTATCGAGGCTCCTCCTAAAGTCTAGACTCCTTTCAAACTCCTTTAAGGCAAGCTAAATATTTTGGTTTGCACTTCCCTATTTTGTTGGAACCACTTTTGTTGGGTTGGTAATATTCCTTAAAGCCTTACAAAAATGTTCCATCATTTATTTCCTGTTCATGGCCTCTTTTCTTAATATTTTTGAACTCTCTCTATTTTTTTCTGCTAAAGAAATAAATAAGGAGAGAGAGATTCCAGCGCAGCCCAACTCATTCTGGCCTTTTTCCCCTCCTAGGCCCAGCCATAGGCCGGCCGAACTCCATTCTCGCGGCCCACCTAGCCCCGTCCTAAACTAACCCTAGCTCGATTGGCCCCTGGTCAATCCCTTCGCTCCCTCTCGTTTCCCTCATCCTCCTAGCGCCGCCACCTCTCGCTATCTCACCCCTCGCTCTCCCTCCCGAGCCGCCGCCAGTCCGATCCCCTCGCTCGTTCTCTCCCTCGCAGCCCGATCCCCATCGATCTTTCCCTCTCCCTCTCGCTCCCCTGCATCTCCTCCAGCGCCGCTCGACCCCGTCTCCCTCTCGAACCCCCTCGTCCCTTTTCCCATCACAGGCAAGCCCTTCCTCCTCTGCCGCGCTGCCTGAGCCTCGCCGAGGCCACTGGAGTCCGCCGCGCAGGCCATGCTTCTGCGTCGCGCGAGCCCGGGCCCAAGGTCGCCCCTCCGGTCGCCTCTTCCTCCGCGCCGGCTAGCCCAAGCCACCGCCGGCCACCACGACATCGCCGTCGCCGGCCTCCCCTAGCAGCAGAGGCGCCGCTGCTCGCCACTTCTGCTCCTTCCCTGCCATCTCCGGCGCTGAGCCGGCGAGCGCCATCGTCGGAACCTGCTGCACTCTGTCCGAGCGCCACGGCAACCAGTGCCTTGGACACCGAGAACACCATGTCCTGTTGCCTTTGGGTGCAAATTTTCTGTTCGGACCATCCGGATTCGCCAAGTTCCTCTCCATCAAGTTCGGCTACTCGGAGACGCACCAAGTACCACGACGCGACAAGTACCTCGACGCCCGACGCCTGCACGACTACATCCGATGCGGTTTTTGACAAGTACCACGACGCATGCTCGGAGCCCTCGGTTCCATCAAGTCCGACTACTACATGAACGAGTACCGCGACATCGACAACCCGTCAAGTTCGACTACAAGGAGAAACGCCAAGTTCTACTACCGTCGACCTCGGATACCCTCGACGTCAAGTTCATCTTCGAAACGAGAATGCCTACACGGCGATACGTCAAGTACCACTACCGTCGCGAGAACCGAGTCCGGCAAGTTCGAAGACCCCAAGTACCCCTACCGATGATCGTGAACCACTACTTCCTCTACCGTCGCCGAGGACCCGTGTAATGCAAGCGTCAAGTTCGACTACCGTCGCCGTGTACCACTACTTGCTCGACGAACGTGTACGACTACTTCCTTTTGGCAACGTGAACGACAACTTCGACAACGACCGCCTCGAGAACGTCTACTTCCACTTCTTCCACTACGTCCCTCGACGACTCGAACCGCCCCGAAACGAGTGTTTCGAAGGTATAACCCCGAGACGATGACCCGTGGACGAATGCTTGTTGTGTTGTATGAGATGTTTCCCTTGTGTGCACCGTGCCCGTTTTGTCTTTTGTCATGCTCCTCGGTTGCCTCGTCGCCGACTCGTCGGAACCCGGTGACGGAATCACCCCACCTTTCATCTTGTTCGACTCGCTCACGCCACCTTTTCTTTGCTCCGGTCTCTCAACGAGTTACCGGAACCGAGATGTTGCCGTTGCATCATTTTCGGATCGTTGCCGTGGCACCCTTTTGCTTCCACCACGGTGACAATACTTCATATCTCTTCATGTTCACTTTTAATAAAAATTGCATAAAACTTTATCATGTCATCCACATCATGATAACAACCTTTGGATGTTTAATTGTTGTTTGCTTAAAATTGCTAAACATGCATATGGGAATTTTCCCGGAATTGTTTTTGATATTTCCGGCCTCATTTAAAATGACTAAATAGGTAGTTTGCTCTTGCTTCACCTCTTGCCATGTTAACAAACATTTAAACTTGACTTGTAAATAAACGAGAGTCAACTAAATAAATAACATGTGGTGTTTCGTCAATATGCAACTCGTTGCATATTGAGCTCCACTTAACTTGTAGTTTTGTTTGTGCACATTGCCATGCCATGCATAATTAAACCGGACATGCATCATACTTGGATGTGCATCGTATGCCATGTTTATGCTTGTGTGTTTACCGTGTTGTTTGCTTCTTTCCGGTTGCTTCTCTTGTTAGCTTCGGGTTCGTTTCGGAGTTGTGAAGTTTCTGTTTGACTACTTCATGGACCCGTTCTTCTTCCTTGCGGAATCCCAGGCAAGATGACCACACCCTTGGATACATTTACTACCATTGCCATGCTTAGTTGTCTCGATGCTATCGTTACATGTCGCGCTACCCATCTTTTATGTCAGCCACTCCTTGTTTCCATGAAACCTCTAACCTTTGAAACCTTCCTAGCAAAACCATTGTTTGGCTATGTTACCCGCTTGCTCAGCCCCTCTTATAGCATTGTTAGTTGCAGGTGAAGATGAAGATCGTTCCAGGAGGGAACTTGTTGTTGGAATATCACAATATCTATTATTATTATTAACACACCTATATACTGGGCATGGGTGGAAGGCTTGGCCTTTTGCTTGGTGTTTTGTTCCACTCATGCCACCTTAGGCGCCGATAAACCGGCATTATGTTCCTTGATTTTGCGTTCCTTACACGATGGGTATATGGGGACCCCTTGACACTTCGACTTTGAATAAAACTCCTCCAGCAAGGCCCAACATTGGTTTTAATTTGCCCCATAATAACAACTTAATTAATTAATTAAATTTGCATAGGGGGTCGCACCCTCGGGTACTCTTTTCTACATAGCAGGGGGGCCAGTGCTGATGGTGTTGGTCCCAAACGGGGGTCCTGTGGGGCCACCACGGGGAACCTCGAGGTTTGGTTTTACCTGTAGCATCACCCATCCGGTTGTGGCCTGAGACGAGATACGCGCGGCTACTATCAGGGTGTCGGCACGCGGGGAGGTCTTGCTGGACTTGTTTTACCATTGTCGAAATGTCTTGTGCACCGGGATGCCGAGCCTGATCGGATTTCCCTAAGATAAGGGGTGATGATATTATATTTATCACTTCAGCTAATTGTGAGAGCTTGTGATGGGCTAAGTTGGGACACCCCTGCAGGGTTATGATCTTTCGAAAGCCGTGCCCGCGGTTATGTGGCAGATTGGAATTTGTTAATGTCCGGTTGTAGAAAACTTGTCAGAGGATCCGAAGTAAAACACACAACTGTGTGAGTAACCGTGACTGTCTCTTTTCACTTTGAGAAGAGAACACGGTGGGGTTATGTTTGACTCGTAGGTAGTTCAGGATCTTTAGCGATCACTACTAGTTTGCGACCATTTTCGTAGATGCTCATCTTACTCTTGTACTCGTAAGTTAGCCACCATATTATGCTTAGTCGCTGCTGCAACCTCACCACTTTACCTCTTCCTACCCATAAAGCTTTGCTAGTCTTGTTACCCATGGTTATGGGATTGCTGAGTCCTCGTGGCTCACAGATACTACAACACCAGATGCAGGTTCAGCCGAGTATGAAGCAGGAGCTGGTTCAGAGCTTCACTGGGAGCTCGATGAAGAGAGTGGCCGTATGCTTGTGACGTTTTCGGCAATCAGTAGTGGTTTCTACTAGGGGCGTTTCGGTCCTGTGGCTTTATGTTTTGGTATCTTTCTTTTGTATCTTCGCCCGTAGTCGGGTTGTGATGTTTTGGATGATGTTTTGCTTATATAATGTATTGTGTGACGTGGCGAGTGTAAGCCAACTATTCTTTTGCAATCTCATCCCTATTTTTACATGAGTTGTGCAAAGATACCAAACTTGAGATCATTCCAGAATGGGCTTATACCTTTAAGTCGTGCCTCGACACGTAGGAGGTATAGTCCCATCCTGGGCATTACACGTTCGCTGTCTGCGGTTAACTAACGAAAACCGTTCATTAAAACGAACGTACGGACGAACGTCCGGTATTTAACTAAACCATCGGAAAATAAAAAAAACCGAACCGATCTATAAAAAAACAGATCTAGGTTTTCTAAAAAAAACGCTCGGTTAAAAACAAAAAAACTACCTCTCTCTCCCACAACTCCGGCGGGATCTCCGGTGGGTGGTGGCGCGGCGGTGCTCCGGCGGGGCGACGGGGCGGCGGCACGCGGGCGGCGGGGCGGCGGTGGGCGGCGGCGCGGCGCTGGCGGCGGGTGGCGGTGCGGCGGGTGGCGGCGGGCGGCGGCGCGGCGGCTCGGGCAGCGGCACGCGGGTGGCGGGGCGGGCGAGTCGGCTAGGGTTCGGCACTGGCGGGCTGAGCGAATCGGGCCGGATCTGGCGCTATTTAAAGCCCAGAGTCCTGGTCCTTTACTAGTCCTAGTCGGTTTCTCTTTTTTTTAAATAGAGTCCTGGCGCAGTAAAACTAACGAATGAAATACCAAACGGACTCCAAAATTCCCGAAATAAATTTTCACCGTCCTCTAATAATATTTAGGACAAAGTGAACATTTTTCCTGGACCTAAATACAATTTTGAAAAACGCGTATTTTTCCTATGCAAATAAATCCAGAAAAATACCAAAAGTGATTTTAATATTTTTCCTCCAATATTTCTGTTATTTTGGAGAAGTCATATTATCTCCGCTCATTTATTTTATTTAGAAATACTTTTAGGAGGGAAAAATAATTAGAATCACACTGTCCTCGTACCGGTATTCGAGCGAACTCAAATACGAAAACGGTAAAATTCCCAACTCTCTCCGTAGGTCCTTGAGTTGCTTAGAATTTCGAGGAACTCCACGAACAAAATGCAAAATCATGCAAATGCAATTATGATCTATGTATAACATTCCAAATTGAAAATTTGGGATGTTACAGTTGCATACATGCACTTTTCCAAAGTGAGGCCTTACAAAATGGGACATGCTAGTGATGCTGAGAGACCTAATAAACCCGGACGGAGGGAGTATGCATTAGAGCAAGTACAATAGAGTGACATAAGCAGGCTACATGGAATAGAATAATATAGATGTGCTTAGTTGGAGGAAAGAGAAGAGGATAGAGAGAAGAGAAGCGGGCTCTTGGTTAGTGGAGCCAGCTGCAACACGAGACCCAAGACACTTTGTGAGGATGTAAGGTGGGCCAACTATTGATAAACTAGTACATATTTAAAACTTATTATTGTACATGTCGGCTAAGAGGTTGGCTGTATATGACATGGCAACTTCTTCTAGCCAACCGTTGGTTGTATTATTAGAGCATCTCCAGCCGTTGGCCCCCCGGGAGGCATTTTTTCGACGCCTCGGGGCTGCGGTTGAGAATTTGAGTCTGGGACTGAGATTTCTTCCACTCGTTGCGGCCCAGGCAGCAACGAGCCGGCGGAGCAGCATCAAGCGCGGGAACGGCGCGAGGAGGCCGAGGCTGACGAGGAGGACCTTGGAGGCGGAGAGCACCGACGCCTAGTGCCCCCACCGCAGCCAGCGATGCCAGGAGGAGCGCCCACCGCACTGGAACTCCAGTCATGGCGCGCGGCCGGGTCAAGGCCGGCAGGGGCGGGGGCGCGTGATACGTCTCCGTTGTATCTATATATTTTTATTGTTTCATGCCAATATTATACAACTTTTACATACTTTTGGCAACAATTAATATGATTTATTTGGAGTAACTTACTGATCCAGTGCCAGTTCCTGTTTTTTGCATGTTTTATGTATCACAGAAAATCCATATCAAACGAAGTCCGAACGCAATAAAAATCGACACAGAATTGTTTTGGAATATATGTGATTTTTAGGAGTTGGAAGCAACGCAAACGGGGGCCCACAGTGCCCACAACCCACCAGGGCACGCCACCAGGCCCAGGCGCGCCCTGATGTCTTATGCTCACCTCGAACGTCAATGGGGGCCCTTCTTCTGGGGCAAGAAAGATAATTTATGGAAAAAATCGTGTCAAAATCTCAGCGCAATCGGAGTTACGGATCTCCGGGAATTTAAGAAACAGTGAAGGGCCAGATCTGGGGGACGCGAAACAGAGAGAGACAGAGAGATAGATCCAATCTCGGAGGGGCTATCGGCCCTCCCATGCCATGGAGACCAAGGACCAGAGGGGGAACCCTTCTCCCACCTAGGGAAGAGGCAAAGGAAGAAGAAGAAGGAGGGGGCTATCTCCCCCTCGCTTTCGGTAGCGCCGGAGTGCCACTGGGGGAACGATCGGGACGGTGATCTACATCAACAATCTTGCTACAGTCCACACCAACTCTCTCCTCCTCATTGCAGCGGTGTAACACCACTTTCCCCCCGCTGTAATCTCTACTTAAACATGGTGCTCAACTCCATATATTATTTCCCAATGATCTATGGTTATCCTATGATGTTTGAGTAGATCCGTTTTATCCTGTGGGTTAATCAGGATCTTGGTTGGTATGATTGTATATTTTATTTATGGTGCTGTCCTACGGTGCCCGTCGTTCTCGCGCAAACGTGAGGGGCCCCCACTGTAGGGTGTTGCAATATGTTCATGGTTCGCTTATGATGGGTTGTGAGAGTGACAGAAACTTAAACCTGAGTAAGTGGGGTATGACGTATGGGAGTAAAGAGGACTTGATACTTAATGCTATGGTTGGGTTTCACGACCTTAATGATCTTTAGTAGTTGCGGATGCTTGCTAGGGGTCCAATCATAAGTGCATATGATCCAAGTAGAGAAAGTATGTTAGCTCATGCCTCTCCCTCATATAAAATTGCAAGAATGATTACCGGTACTTGTTATCGATTACCTAGGGACAAATGACCTTCTTGTTAACCAAAGCTATCCATTTTTATTTTCTTGCAAAGTAGTTCTAGCATCACACCTACAAAATAGTTTCATACTTGTTTTTGGTAAAGCAAACGTCAAGTGTGCGTAGAGTTGTATCGATGGTCGATAGAACTTGAGGGAATATTTGTTATGCCTTTTGCTCCTCGTTGGGTTCGACACTCTTATTTATCAAAGAAGGCTACAAACGATCCCCTATACTTGTGGGTTATCAAGACCTTTTTCTGGCGCCGTTGCCGAGGAGTTATAGCGTGGGGTGAATATTCTCGTGTGTGCTTGTTTGCTTTATCACTAAGTAGTTTTTATTTTCTGTTCTAAGTTGTTCTCTATCTTTAGTCATGTATATGGAACACGAAACACCAAAAAAATTAGTGGTACTTGCTGCTCATGGAGATGGGGAACCTCCTAAAACCCTCGATGCTGGTTATGTGAAAGATATTATGCACTACTTTGATAATCCTGAGAAAACCCCATTCAACTATATAATGGGAGTAACATTGGATCAACGTGAATACTTTAGGGATTATCGCTTGACTCATAAATGGAAATTGTTATGGGATCAAATTCATATGTTGCATTGGTATGCTTATAATTTATGCTTGAGATATGATTATACTTGTTGCTCTAGGATGAATGATACACACCTACCCTTTTCATGTGAATTCAATGATAATAAAACATTGGCTTCTTATGCTAATGGTATATATGGTTATTATGATGTGGAACAAATAGAAGAATTTGTTGCTTTTAAGGGTGCTTGTGAAATTAAATGTTTGTTTGAAGAGTATGAAAATTATGATGATGTTGTTTATAGATCTAAAAATCTTGCTATACATAAATATTTCTATTTGAATTATAAATACAATGCCCATATTGATGCGTATATTGAGAAGGTCTCCACTGTCCAAGAAGAGACTAATATTTTGTAGGAGTCTCTGGAAGAAGAAATTAATGACATTGTGAGCTCATTGGATGAAAAAGATGAGGAGGAGAGCGAAGAACAAAAGGACGATGAGCGGATTGATCACCCATTCCCACCTTCTAATGAGAGTAACTCTTTATCCCATACATTGTTTAATTTCCCTTCGAATTTACCGAAGGATGAATGTTATGATAATTGCTATGATCCCGTTGATTCGTTTGAAATATCCCTTTTTGATGATGTTTGCTATGCTTGTGGCCAAGATGCCAATATGAATTATGCTTATGGAGATGAACTTCATATTGTTCCTTACGGTAAGAATGAAATTGTTGCTATTGCACCTACGCATGATAGTCCTATTATCCTTCTGAATTCTCCAAACTACACTATATCGGAGAAGTTTGCACTTATTAAGTATTATATTGATGGGTTGCCTTTTACCGTTGCACATGATGATTTTGATGAATATAATATGCATGTGCTTGCTGCTCCTACTTGAAATTATTATGAGAGAGGAACTACATCTCTGCCTCTCTATGTTTCCAACATGATAGAATTGCAAGAAACTGCTTATACTATGCATTGGTCTTTACTTGATGTGCATGAATTGTTCTCATATGACATGCCGATGCATAGGAAGAGAGTTAGAATTAGTCATTGCTTGATATATGTTGCTTTGTGCTCACTACTAAATGCTAAATCATTGTTGATTCAAATTGGCTTTGATATACCTTGAGATCTAGGTGGATTCATTACTTGAGCACTTTATGCCTAGCTTAATGGCTTTAAAGAAAGCGCTGCCAGGGAGACAACCCGGAAGTTTTAAAAAAAAGTGTCATTTATTTCAGTTGAGGGCTTTTATAAAGTTTAAAAACAAAAAAAACAATATAGAGGGGAACCTAAAACATTTTCAAAAAGAAAAGTGAAAGTGAGAGGGGCAAGCATTGTGAAAGTGGGAGCTAGCCTTGAACTCTGTTCATGCCCATGGGACCTTTGTGAATCTTAATTATAGAAACTTTTCAACAAAACTAATTATCCCTTTGTACAATTCCATTGTATTATAACAATAATGTGCCAAGAGTTTCCTTTAGGATGATTAAATTGCTGGTTGGTTTGTGCGGTGCAAAAACAGAAACTTTGGCTGTAGTGCGTGATTTTCAATTTTTTTACTGGAACATCAGAAGGTTCTCAAACTTTTTGCAAAGTATTTCTATACAAAATTTATATTTTTCCTAAAAATTTCGGAATTTTTAGAGTTACAGAAGTATGGTGGATGTTCAAATCTTTACAGACTGTCCCGTTTTCACAGATTGTTGTTATAGCTTCATTAGTTGCATATGTTTGAATTCTTGTTGAAGCGTCCTTGAATTGGGGCCATAGAATTGTGATAGCATACAATGGGTAATGTTTGATTATAATTATACAATAATGTTATAGCAGTACATGATGGGATTTCATTGGTCATATGCACTAACCCCACCCCTAAAAGTTGTGTGGATGAAGTGTTCGAAGATCCAGGAGGTCTCGATGTGAGGAGAAGGAGGAGAGGCAAGAGCTCAAGCTTGGGGATGCCCAAGGCACCCCAAGTAAATATTCAAGGATACACAAGCGTCTAAGCTTGGGGATGCGCCGGAAGGCATCCCATCTTTCTTCAACAAGTATCGGTATGTTTTTGAATTCGTTTCGTTCACATGATATGCGTAAATTCTTGGAGCATCGTGTGCCTTTTATTTTTCTTTTAATAATGCACCATGCCGTTATGAGATAGTCCTTGGCCAATTTATAGAATGCTCATTGCACTTCACTTATATCTTTTGAGTATGACTTTATAGAATGCTTCATGTGCTTCACTTATATCTTTTGAAGTTTGGATTGCCTGTTTCTCTTCACATATAAACCGATGTTCGTAGAATGCTCTCGTGCTTCACTTATATTTGTTAGAGCATGCTCTGTTTTAAAAAGAATTAAATTCTCATGCTTCACTTATATCTATTTAGATAGTCAAACAGAATTGGTCAATTGCATGGTTAGTCATAAAATCCTACATAAAACTGATAGATCATTGAATTCCTTGCAATGGTTTTGCGATATAGAGATGATAATATGTGGGAGGTACTATTAGATGATCGTGTTTAGTAAGATATTGATGTTAAGGTTTGTGATTCCCGAAGCATGCACATATAGTCTCTCGTTATGCCGGGAAGTTGGAGCACAATTTATCCTTGATTGTCTTTTCTTTGTGTGAAGGTCGAGGGCGCGCGATGGTTAAATCCTACCAACCTCCCCCCTAGGAGCATGCATAGTATTACTTTGCTTTGAGGGCTAATAAACTATTGCCATGCACTTCCATCATATAGTTGACTTGAGCATTCATTTTCATATTGCTTTGCATGATCGGAAGACAGCTAGCTCGATATTTTCATGGCTTGTCCCTTTTTTTGATATTCTGCTATGCTAGACCATTGCACATCCTGGTACACTGCCAGAGGCATTCTTTTAGAGTCATACTTTGTCATAGGTATCGAGTTTTTCTTTTTTTTCTTTTGAGTTATAAGTAAATAGAAGTGTGATGATCATTATTATCTATTATTAGAGCATGTCCCAGTGAGGAAAGTATGATGGAAACTATGATTCCCCCACAAGTCGGGATGAGACTCCAGACAATGAGAGAGAGAAAAAGAAAAATGGAAAAAAATAAAAATAAAACAAGAAAGAAAAGAAAGAAAAAATAGAAAAAAGAGAGAAGGGGCATGCTAGTTCCACACTTGTGCTTCAAAGTAGCACCTTGTTTTTCATATAGAGAGTCTCCTATGTTGTCACTTTCATATACTAGTGGGAATTTTCCGTACTAGAGTTTGATGCATGCCCACTTAGTTTCATATTGAGATTTCATACACTTATAGCTCTTAGTGCATCTGTCGCATGGCAATCCCTACTCCTCACATTGATATCGATTGATGGACATCTCCATAGTCCATTAGTTTGCCTAGTTGATGTGAGACTTTCTTCCCTTGTTTTCTCTACTACCACCGCATTCTATTCCACCTATATTGCCATATCCATGGCTTGCGCTCATGTATTGCGTGAGAGTTGAAAGTGCTGAAGCGCGTTAAAAAGTACGAACCAATTGCTTGGCTGACACCGGGGTTGTACATGATTTATACTTTGAGCTAGGAAAACAGAGCGTGACAAGACTATATGATTTTGTAGGGATAACGTTCTTTAGCATTTGATATTCTGAAAGACATGATTGTTTATTGGGATGCCCGTGTATTGATGTCTTTATGTCAAATTATAGACTATTGCTTTGAATCACTCATGCCTTAATATTCATGCACTGACTAGATATATGACCAAGTTTATGCTAGGTAGCATTCCACATCAAGAATTATCTTTTTTATCACTTACCTACTCGAGGACGAGCAGGAATTAAGCTTGGGGATGCTGATGCGTCTCCGTCGTATCTATAATTTTTGATTGTTTCATGCCAATGTTATTCAACTTTTACATACTTTTGGTAACAATTTATATGATTTATTTGGACTAACTTACCGATCCAGTGCCAAGTGCCAGTTCCTGTTTTTTCGCATGCTTTTTGTATCGCAGAAAATCCATATCAAATGAAGTCCAAATGCGATAAATATTGATGGAGAATTATTTTGGAATATATGTGATTTTTAGGAGGTGGAAGCAACGCAAACGGGGGCCCACGGCGCCCACAACCCACCAGGGCGCGCCACTAGGCCCAGGCGCGCCCTGGTATCTTATGCTCACCTCGAATGTCGGTTGGGGCCCTTCTTCTGGCACAAGAAAGATAATTTATGGGGAAAATCATTTTAAAATCTCAGCGCAATCGGAGTTACGGATCTCCGGGAATTTAAGAAACGGTGAATGGCCAGACTTGGGGGACGCGAAACACAGAGAGACAGAGAGACATATCCAATCTCGGAGGGGCTCTCGCCCCTCCCATGCCATGGAGACCAAGGACCAGAGGGGGAACCCTTCTCCCACCTAGGGAGGAGGCCAAGGAAGAAGAAGAAGGAGGGACTCTCCCCCCCCTCGCTTCCGGTGGTGCCGGAGTACCACCGGGGCAACGATCGGAAGGATGATCTACATCAACAATCTTGCTACCGTCCACACCAACTCCCCCCTCATTGCAGCGGTGTAACACCTCTTTCCCCCCGCTGTAATCTCTATGTAAACATGGTGCTCAACTCCATATATTATTTCCCAATGATCTATAGTTATCCTATGATGTTTGAGTAGATTGGTTTTGTCCTGTGGGTTAATCGTGATCTTGGTTGGTATGATAGTATATTTTATTTATGGTGTTGTCCTACGGTGCCCTCCGTTCTCACGCAAACGCGAGGGGCCCCGCTGTAGGGTGTTGCAATATGTTCATGGTTCGCTTATGGTGGGTTGCGAGAGTGACATAAACTTAAACTCGAGTAAGTGGGGTATGACGTGTGGGAGTAAAGAGGACTGGATACTTAATGCTATGGTTGGGTTTCTTGACCTTAATGATCTTTAGTAGTTGCGGATGCTTGCTATGGGTCCAATCATAAGTGCATATGATCCAAGTAGAGAAAGTATGTTAGCTCATGTCTCTCCCTCATATAAAATTGTAAGAATGATTACCGGTACTTGTTATCGATTACCTAGGGACAAATTACCTTCTTGTTAACAAAAGTTATCCACTTTTATTTTCTTGCAAAGTACTTCTAGTTTTATTCTTGCAAAGTAGTTCTAGCATCACACCTACAAAATAGTTTCATACTTGTTTTTGGTAAAGCAAACATCAAGTGTGCGTAGAGTTGTATCGGTTGTCGATAGAACTTGAGGGAATATTTGTTCTGCCTTTAGCTCCTCGTTGGGTTTCTTATTTATCGAAGAAGGCTACAAACGATCCCCTATACTTGTGAGTTATCAGCGCGCGTGAGGAGCGTCGGGCGAGGGGACGCGCGAGACTCTCGGCCTACTGCTCCCCGACGTGCTGGAGGCCCAGCTCCGCTGCGGCAACGAGGAAAGCGGAGGAGATCACCCTGTGCACGTCGGGGATGGAGCTCCACGCGTCGCCAAGCTCGCCGCCCTCAGCTCGACCGGCCTCCATCCGTGGCTCAGCACCTGCTCGACCTCCCGCCTCCGCGCGCGTGCATGCTCGACTTGCACATGACCCGAGCTCCGCCCCGAACGCCGACCACCACGAGGTCAAGGAAGGAGAGTGTAATGCCCCGGATGTAATACTTTCCCTTTTGGGCAATATATATATCTTTGGCTCCATCAGTTCCATTCCGGGTTCTACGTCTTTTCGGGTTTTCTCGTTTTGTCGTGTGCGTGTGTGCATTCATCCATGTCATGTGGTCACGTGCACTACATTGCATTTGTGTTGTCGTTTGCGTCCGGTCCCACTCATTCTTTTACGTTTTCCGTTTCGAGTTCCGGAGCTCTCTCACGTGTCCGTGGCATCCACGAGGTCTACTTTGGTGTTTGGCCGTGTAACGGTTTCCGGTTTGGCGTGAGACTTGTCGTGCGATGTTGTTTTGTTGTGTGTAACCCGCCTGTCAAATCTCGTCGCGTTTGGAGTTCGTTTGATACTCCAACAGTTATTCCCGTGGGCTGAAAGTACCTCCTCTTTGAGGCCCAAGACACCCCTCCAACAGCCCACCAACCCAACTCAAACCCCTCCCTTCATCTAGGCCATCCAATTGTGATCTCGTGGTCGAAAACCTCCCCTCATTTGGACAACCCTAGCTCCTTGTGCATATATAAACGTCCACCCCATCCAATTTTTGCGTCTGAAACCCTAATGTTTCCACCTCTGTCGCGCTGTGCTTCCGACTCGTCGCCGCCGTGCTTCCGACTCTTCGTCGCCGTGCTTCCGACCTCGTCTTCAACCTCGCTGCACCTGTGCTTCCGACTCGTCGCCGCCGTGCTTCCGACCTCGTCTTCAACCTCGCTGCACCTGTGCTTCCGACTCGTCGCCGCCGTGCTTCCGACTCGTCGCCGCCGTGCTTCCGACCTCGCCGCCGAGCCGTGCTTCCGAAGTCGCCGAGCCGTGCTTCCGAAGTTGCCGTTCCGTGCTTCCGAAACTGCCGCGTCGTGCTTCCGAGCCAGCCGCCGCCGCCGTTCAAAGAGGATCGGGAGGAGCCCGATCCAGATCTGCCTCTCCGGGCCAAAACCCTAGCGGGCCGGGACCCGGTAGCCCGTTAGCCCGTGGGGATCCGCCACCCGCTTCGGCCCGACCCTCGCCGGATCTGTTGACCGCGCCCGTTGACTTTGACCCTGAGGTTGCTTCTAATTTCACTAAGTCCCCAGTTTTCAGTTTCTGATGTTGTTTTGCGAGGTGGATAACTTTTACTGTGCATGTCCGATTTGAGCATATGATATGTCAAAATGATCGTGGTGACATGTACTATATTTTGTTCCATTGTGCCATGCATGTTTGAGGTCATCTAGATGTCTTAATCTTCATGAGAAGAGTGCTACTTGTTATAAACTGCTGCTATTAGATGTTTTCATGCCATGTTTGCAATGTGATATCTTGGTGCATGTTTATCCAAATGATGCAAATTATATGTCCACATGTTCATCATGAAATGCTCTACATGTTGTTTGCTTTAGCTTGCATGATAGATTTCATCTTTCCATGTTTATCTCCTTTGCAAAAGTGCTAGTGGCTGTTATGTTGTTAAACTTGTTACGAGATGCCTAGTTGAGGAGCTCGTTGCTATTGATGTGGTTGTCCCCTTGATGCATGCTTAGATGTTTTGGATTCACCATCATGTGTACTTTGCTGTGGTGCAAACCACTTGCCATGTTATGCTTTGAGGTGACTTAAACTTGCTCACAAACATGCCATGTTATTACTGCTGTTTTAACACTTAGTGAAATTTCACTAAGTCTGGAATCTGTAATTTCCAGATGCCATGTTTGCTTGTTGTTCTAGGCAAATCCATGCTAGTTTTGGGGTGACTCTTGATGATTCCTTGTTGTATATGTTGTTGGCTATCCATTCATGCCCTCACATGCTTATTTGGGTGGTTGTAGCATATTTACTTCTTGCTCCCAAGTTGCTATAAATTACTGCTGTCAGGATTTTGTTGTCAAGTTCAATATGTCATAGCTTGTTGCTATTGATCCATGCCTCCTTTGGAGATGCTCCAATGGATATGTTTGCTGTAGGATATGTCTAATTTAGGTTCATGCTCCTTGCCATGATGTTTGAGTGCTGTGGACTATTTATCTCTTGCTCCGAAGTTGCTATGTGGTTGTTAATTTCAGCTTGTACATGTTTATTATTTCGGGTGTATCTTTTAGCCCGTTGCTCCGTTTTGAGCAAGTCCTATATGAAACTTGCGTGATTTTGCATGTAGATTCATAATATCCTCATGTTATCATGTTTTGAAGTATTTTGCTTGTTGCACATTGTCATGCTCCTTGTGCGGTAACTCTGTGCTTCCAATGTTGACTTTCTGTGCTTCCTAAGTGCATCTGTAGTGCTTCCTAAGTGCATCTGTAGTGCTTCCTTAGTGCATCAGTCATGCTTCCTGTGGTTTGCGCATTGCATCTTGTTGATTTTCGTGCCTTGTGTGTTTTGTGTTGAGTAGAGCCGGAAGCTGAGACCGAGTACGAGAACGAGGTTACTACCGAGGTTGAGAACGAGGAGCCCCCTTACGATCCCATCGACGACTCTTCAGGCAAGATGACCTGACCCGGATAACATTACTATCTTGCCTATTGCTAGAAGTCTCGCTCTATAGCTTTTGCCTCGATGCCCATGTTTTCCTGTCAGCCTCCTATTGTAACCATGATCCTGTCTAACCACCCTACCTATGCAAACCATTGATTGGCTATACGTAGGCTTCGCTCAGCCCCTCTTATAGCATTGCTAGTTGCAGGAGAAGATTTGAAGATTCTTGCTTCTTGTTGAAGCTTGTTGGGATATCACACTATATAATTATTAAATGAAATCATCTATATATTGGTAATGGGTGGAAGGCTAAGCCTTTAGCTTGGTGATTTGTTCCACTCATGCCGCCCTAGGAACCGTATAAACCGGTGTTATGTTCCTTGATTATGCGTTCCTCACACGGTTGGGGTTATGGGACCCCCTCGATAAACCGCTAGGTGCTAAGTCTTTTCCAGCAAGTCCCAACATTGGTACTATTTGCCTAATAACTAAAAACTTGCATAGGGAGTAATTAACCCTCTTTCTTAATCAACAACCCCGGGCCAGTGCTCCACATGAGTGTTGGTCTGAAACGGGGAGTCTGCGGGGCCACCTCGAGGGAACTCAAGGTTTGGTAAAAACCTGTAGAATCGCCCATCCGGTCGTGGCCTGAGACTAGATACGCGCGGCTATTGTCAGGGTGTCGGCACGCCGGGAGGATTTGCTGGATTAGCCTTACCTTAGTCGGAGTATCTTGAGCACGGGATTCCGAGGATACTCGGGCCTTCCCACCTTGGAGTTGCGACTCCGCGGGTCGTGGGCTTGTCATGGGCCAAGTTGGAACACCCCTGCAGGGTTATGAACTTTCGAAAGTCGTGCCTGCGGTTATGTGGCAGATGGGAATTTGTTAATATCCGGTTGTAGAAAACTTGACACCATGTTCAGAATACACTACCAGCGTGAGTACCGTGACGGTCATTTTCCGAAAGGGGTTCGGGAAGTGAACACGGTGGGGTTATGTTTGACTTGATTAGTAGGATCACTTCGTGATCATCTTTCGTCCGAGGCACTTCTCTTCTCGCTCTCTTTTACGTAAGTTAGTGCTAGTGCTGCTGCAACCTCTTGTTCTTTCTTCAGCCTTGTTCCACACCCAAGGCTTGGATAGTTGTGTTACCCGGGAACGGGATTGCTGAGTCCTCTGTGGCTCACAGATTCTACCACCACACCAGATGCAGGTACTCAGGCGATCTATTCAAGTGACGGAACCGAACTGTACTGGGAGTACGACGAGGACCGTAGCCGTTACTATGTGCACTATCCCGACGATCAGTAGAGGTTTCTACTAGGGGCGATTCAGTCCTGTGGTTTAATGTTATGTTTGGTATCTTTCATTTGGATCTTCACCCTTAGATGGGTTGTGATGTTTATTTGAATGATGTTTGGACATGTAATGAATTGTGTGACGTGGCGAGTGTAAGCCAACTATCTTTTCCGCTTTCATCCCCGTTTTTACATGAGATGTGCAAAGGTACCAAACTTGCGATCATTCCAGAATGGGCTTATATCTTTAAGTCGTGCCTCGACACGTAGGAGATATAGTCCCATCCTGGGCATTACAGAGAGCGCCCGGATCGTCCGCGGCCTCCTCCTCCCCCACACTCGACCTCCGCGGCGGTGATGGGGGCCTCCACGGTAGGCGAGGCCACGGCGGCGAGGTTGGTGCTCGCGGACGACGAGCTGCAGCGGTTCCCCGGGGGCACCCAGGCGTCGCAGGCGATGAAGGCCGCAGGCGACGGACTCTGTGCGGTGTCCGCGGTTGCCGGCGAGGGGTGGGCGAGAATAGGCCACGGAGGCGCGCCCCTGGCATGCGGCGGCGAGGAGGAGGCCGCGACGGTGGCCGGCCGCGCGAGCTCTCCGCTCTGGCCGCACGAGCTGTGTGCGGTAGATGGGGCAGCGGCTGAGGAAAAGAGAGAGGCGAGAGACAATAGAGAAAGGAGAGGAAAGGGGAGAGAGGGGGCTGGCAAGTGGGGCATCGGTTGCAAAAAGCAAATGCGACGTCCCCAGCTGCCCCCAGGGGGCTGGGTGTGGGGTGGGCGTGCCGTCGGTAAAAAATCACCAAATCTGGCGCAAAACGATGTCCTGGGGGCCTGGCTGGGACATTTTTTACCCGACGGTGCTTGGGGGCGTCCTGGGGGCCCTAGTGGAGATGCTCTTAACCATGCTCTTAGTGAGGTAGCTAGTATATCATAGTCTAGCTAGTTTCATATATATATGGATGATAGTAGTATATGATTGGTAATACCTCCGTAATGCGGCATGCATAATATCATAAGTTAGTATCTTAGGTTGCCTTATTAATTGCCATGCATGACACAAAGTAGTACAACATTTAATATGATATTATATCATGATATGATACCATACCCTCTCTTTCCTCATTTAAATGTGTGCCACATCATCCAACAAGTCTAGTTGGCATGCGTGATACCGCTTGATACTCCCATATTACGACCAGCCTTAGGGTGGCCATAGTGGGGGTATCATAGCCGGTATCATGCACTCGGGAATATCAAATATGATGATGTGGCAAAGAAGCAGTAACATAGGTAGATACCGTAACATATATAATAAATGATATACTACTTTGTGTCATGCATGGCCATAAATACAGTCATCTATGATATATACTACTCTATGATACTATACTCCATCCTTTACGGTTTATAGGGCTCATCTCAAAAAGTTTGTTTTTCCATTTTATAAGTCTCAATTCTACTACTTACCATCACATGTTCAGATTTCAAGGTGTATTAAATCACTGCATGCAAGGATGAAAAAAAACTCACCAATGCATGTAGAAGTTCTTGGGCATTAAGTGGTCATGCATGCATGTGGTGTAATTAATGCATCGGTTTACACAAATTTTTGAGAAAAACGAGAGTACTATAAGTACTTTTGCAAACTACGGAATTAATTCCACCATTCATCATCTACCTTGGTTGAAGAAATTTTCAAATTAAGCCCTATAAACCGGAAGGAGGGAGTATATGCACTATGAAGGTACGTACGTAGTAACATACACTAATATCATATGCATGATACTATATATATAGTGTATGATACTCTGCAATATATAAGGCTTGCCATAGTGGTGGTATCATAGCCGACGATATCATGCACTCGGAAATAGCAAGTATGCTGATGAGGCAAAGAATTAAACATATATATAAAGGGTTAGAGTAACATATAGATAGATAACGTATCATGTTAAATGCGATGCTAATTTGTGTCATGCATGGCAATAAATATGATCTATGATACTATACATTATGTATTATACTATGCGCTATAATTAATTAAAGTGTAAGTGCATCTAGTGCCACCCCTAGTTGGTTTTGGAGTATTGACGACAAACCTGGTTGAGGGACTAATGTGTTTGTGAGAATTGCAGGATAACACAGGTAGTAGTCCTTCATTGATTCGGTTTACCTATCGGAGACGACCCCTAAAAATGTATGAAGACATTGACATCTGTGGTGGTATATAAGATAATCCTATTGAAGAGTATGACAAGAGAAGACATTGTGTGAAGACTATGGAGAGCGAAGACTTAGACGTTTCGTTGTTTCCTTTTCTTCTTTGTTGAGTCATAGGAACCATCGTACTGTTAAGTGGGGTCCAAGTGATCTAAGCCAGAGTGACTGAAGTGATGCTCAACCAAATCCTATGTCTTCGAGCGAAGACAATGAGAGCAAATCGTATCCAGAGTTGGATGAGTCAGCTTTACTTGGAGCCCAAGTAAAGTTGCTGTGTGAGTGTTTGAAATCTGACCGTTGGAACACGTGTCAGTTCCTTAGTGACCCAGGGTTACTTTGGACAAATTAGGTCGGGTTGCCCAGTGGCTATAAATAGCCCACCCCCTACACCATAAATTGGTGGCTGCTCAGAGTTATTACACGACTTTTGTCATTTGAGAGCAACCCACCTCCGAAGCCTTTGAGAGAGAAATCCTTGCGAGGATAAAGCCAAAACACCCAAAGCCAAAGAGTGTTAGGCATCACTGAAGTCTTTCTGTCTGTGCGACCTGAAGACTTATTATACTTAAGGACTGTGTTTCCTCCAGCCGGTTAGGCGTCACATTCTGAGCATCCAAGAGTCATTTTGGATCGCCGGTGAATGAAGTCTGTGAAGGTTTGGAAGTCTACCTTGAAGACTTACCAGAGTGATTGGGCGAGGACTAGGTGTCCTTAGCTCAAGGGGAATAAGGTGAAGACGCGGTCTTCTAAGTTAAATCTCAGCCTCCCTAACCAGACGTACAGTTGTCACAGCAACTGGAACTGGTCTAACAAATCATTGTCCTCCCCGAGCTACTGGTTCTATCCTTTCCTTCCCTTTACTTACTGTCCTATATTGTGAAGTCATTGCCTGCTTGCCTTATCTGATTGACTTCACTGAGTATCTACTTGTTGTGATTGGCTTCATTCCTTCTTCCATCTTGATCCCTACTGCCTAGTTGCTATTAGTCTTCGTGCTTTCACTTCATTGAATACATGACTATGGCTTGTCTAGTGTAGTCTACTTTCCACTGCATACTAATAGGATTGAATTTATCTTTTGTCTTCAAAACTACCATGTTTTGAAGCATTTCATAAAAATCACCTATTCACCCCCCCCCCCTCTAGTCGATATAAAACACTTTCAATTGGTATCAGAGCAAGGTACTCCCTTGTTCTGTGTGATTCGGTTTAACCACCTGGAGTTTTAGCTATGTCAACTGCAGGGGTAATTAAAGTCTCCGATGCGTGCCCCGTCTTCGATGGCGCCGAATATCCCTACTGGAAGAACAAGATGCGCATGCACCTTGAAGCCATTGACGTGGGCCTCTGGTTTGTCGTCAAGAACGGCGTTCCCAAGACTGGTGAAGGTATCACCCCTGCTGATGTCAAGAGGCTCATTCAACTGGATTCAACGGCCAAGAACATCATCTGTGGTCATCTGACCAAAGGACAATATGGTCGCGTAAGTGCTCTGGAAACGTCAAAGGAAGTCTGGGACTGGCTCTCAAAGGTCAACGAAGGAGTCTAAACCCAGAGAGATCAAAGGATCAGCGTCCTTCACAATCTCTTCAATCGCTTCAAAAGACATGACAATGAAAATGTCCAGCACACATTCGATCGTCTCACTGACATCACTAATGAGCTTCAAGCGCGGCACACATTCGATCGTCTCACTGACATCACTAATGAGCTTCAAGCACTTGGCGCCACTGAGATCACCAAGCATGAAATCGTCAAGACCCTCCTGAGATCACTTGACAACTCATTTGATATCCTTGCCCTGGTGATTCAAGAACACCCTGACTTCAAGACTCTCGATCCGCCTGATATACTTGAGAGGCTCAATACACATGAGTTCCAGCTATCTGAGAAACATGACATCTATGGTCCCAACTATGGCAGATCTTGCGCCATAAAGGCAAAGGTTGTTTCTTCATCTGAAGAAGAATCTGGCTGTAGTTCTGATGATCCTGAAGACATTGGAAAGGAGCTTGCCATGCTTGTGAAGAAGTTCCACAAATTCACTAGGAAGAAAGGCTTCAGAAAGTCTTCACGATCCAGCTCAAGAAATGATGAAGCTTCTACCCATGACTACAAGAAGAGAACATGTCATAAGTGCAAGAAACCTGGTCACTACATCTCTGAGTGTCCTTAGTGGGACAATGAGAAGAAGAAGAAGAAGAAGAGCAAGGAATATGATTCTGATGACAAGAAAAAGAAGAAATACTCAAAGTTTTCTTCCAAGTCTTCATCAAAGTATTCATCACACAAGAAGAATTCATCTGGCAAGGCTCGCACGTTTGTTGGCAAGGAGATGGATTCAGAGGAGGAGTCTGCTTCTGAAGAGGCGGAGGTGCAGTCGGAGGAGGAGTCTTATTCTGGTGCTGCGAGTCTGGCTCTAGCCACTGCCTACATGGCCAAGTCCATCTTCAACACTGAAGACAATGGCCCCGTCCCCAACATTGTTGATGAGGACGACGACTCTGCTCCCACTTACTGCTTCATGGCACACGGTGCCAAGGTAAAATCACGTGATGCTTACTTTCAAACATCTAGTGAAGATGACTCTGATTGTGAATCAAAACCTAGCTACAAAACACTTGCTAAAATTGCCACTGAACAGCAGAAAGCCATGGAACATATTCAAAAATTGTTAGACAAAAGCGATGACCTGTTGGACGCAGAAATGACCCGTTCTCAGTCCTTAATTGAAGACATAAAAAATCTTCACGTTAAGTACAGGGAACTTGAAGGTCTTTATGAATCGCTCTCGAAAACTCATGAAAAGCTTTCCCACGATTACATTCAAAGGAAGCGAGAACTTGAGAAATTGAAAGCGGCTCATGAAGATCTTCAAAAAGAAAATGAGTCACTCCGCGCACAACTGATCAGCTCCACTCACGAAGAGTTTGAACCACCATGTCTAAAATGCATTGAGCGTGATAACGCTACATCTATTGCTGAATGTTCTACTGCTGCCACTGTTGCAATATCTTCAACTACTGATATGGTAACTAACCCCTCTGCTGAGGATACCACTACTATTGCTGATGAAAATGCTAGGTTCAAGACTTTGCTTGAAACAGGGATGTACAAAAGCCTCAAAGGGCATCAGACTCTATGTAATGTCCTCAAAAAGCAGATACTGAACCGAAACCCTAGGAAAGAGGGTGTTGGGTTTGACAGGAAAATGAATGTTGATGGTTCATACTGGAAGCCTGAGCAGTATCCCAAAACCACATGGGTTGCTGCAAAGGAACCTTCAGTGGATCCATCTACCCTATCTGGCTTCACTTGTGCTAATCCTCTTATCATTGATGAATCCTTTGATGCAAACTATAAACTGTTTAAGAATCAAAATGGTGAAGTATTTGCTAGGTACATTGGTACTAACTGCAGGAACAGGCCACCTATGAAGAAGATCTGGGTACCCAAAGGTTGTCTTGAGAAACTTCCAGCAAACGTCATCATGACACCTCTTGGGAAGAAGACAAACCCCAGACCAAAGGCTTCATATGGTCCTAAGGCTTCATACAGACAAAGGACTCACCTGAGTCACCCTAACGCGAATGTTTTGCAGGGAAACCATACTCAGGCCCATGAATATGAGCGTGTTTCTACAAACCGCTATATTCATAAAACAAAGAACTTTTCTGCCTATTCTTATGAGTATTATTCTCCTCCTGCAAGATTATTTGCTAGGGCTCCAAAGCCAAAATTCTCATATGCTGCTCTTAGACTCATTGCTTCTAAGCCACCCCTGAAGATGTGGATGGTTAAGAAGAACTAACTTTCTCTTACAGGGAAAGGTCTCCAGCCGAAAATCAAAGGCGTCTGATGCTATTGCTGGGGACCTAAAACACTTGTTGGCACAAGATCAAATGCCCAAAATGACTTGCTGCTCATAAATCACTTGCTAAACATCTTATCAGTCCTAACTTTGGTCTAAGCTTTCATAATCCACTTATACGTCAAATGTTTATGCTTCATAATGGCTTTTGGTGAAGCCTATCCTCCTAACTGCATTGTAGGGAGTGACACCAAAGTCTTCAGAATGGATTATGGACAGCGGATGCACAAATCATATGACTGGAGATCGAAATCTTCTCATGGACTCAACCTTACGTCCATCTAACAAGAGTCACATCACATTTGCTGATACTGGTAAAAGCAAAGTGTTGGGTCTAGGTAGAGTTGCAATCTCAAGAGATCAGCACATGGATAAAGTCATGCTTGTTGAATCTCTTGGTTTCAACTTAATGTATGTCCTGATGCTTTGTGACTTAAACATGATTGTGATCTTTGGTAAATTTCGTTGCCTTGTACTAATGGAATCTGAAAAGTCTTTAGTATTTGAAGGATACAGAAAAGGTTATCTGTATATGGTAGATTTCTCAGCTGGATCGTAGATGGCCGTATGTCTTCTAGCAAAAGCTTCAGAGTGTTGGCTCTGTCATCGGAGGCTAGGACATGCCGGCATGAGGAACTTGCACACTCTCTCAAAGAAGAAGCATGTCATAGGCATCGAGGAAGTCAAGTTCAAGAAAGATCATCTATGTGGTGCCTGTGAAGCTGGGAAGATGACTAGAGCCAAGCATCCCTCGAAGACAATCATGACGACATCCAAATCCTTTGAGCTGCTTCACATGGACTTATTTGGCCCTACTCACTACTCCACGTTCTCTACCACAGCCTGTCTCTATGGCTTCGTCATTATTGATGATTATTCAAGATACACATGGGTGCACATAATACTCTACAAGACTGAAGTGCAAGATGTCTTGAGACGCTTCGCCAACCGTGCCATGAACAACTATGGCGTCAAGATCAAGCATATCAGAAGTGACAATGGCACTGAGTTCAAGAACACTGGCCTTGATCTTTATTTGGATACAATGGGAATCACTCATGAATTCTCAGCCCCGTATACACCTCAGCAAAATGGGATCGTTGAGCGCAAGAACAGAACTCTAATTGAGATGGCTCGAACGATGCTCGATGAATACAAGACACCAAGAAGGTTCTGGCCCGAAGCTATTGATACTGCATGCCATATCATCAACCGTGTTTATCCTCACAAGCTTCTGAAGAAAACGTCCTATGAACTCCTCACTGGTAGGGCTGGAATTCGAGCCGAGTCGAGCCAACTCGGCTCGACTCGCTAGAGCTCGTTACGTTAACGAGCTAGCTCGACTCGACTCGTTACTATAACGAGCTCAAACCCAAGATTGACTCGACTCGTTTAACTCGCGAGCTGGCTCGTTTAGCTTGTTAAGCTCGTTAAAGATATGAACATAAAACCTCAAATATGATAAAAATGATTATGTATATATTAAACATATACATCACCAAAAATTGTAATTTCCTTGTAACACATGAGTCTTCTGGGCGGCTGGGCCTTCAATGGTTGGGCCATGTGTTGTACGCCTAGGATGCGAGGTGCTGAGTGGCTGATTTTTTTTGTATTGGGAGTGGCTGATCATTTGTACCGAGCCTAACGAGTCACACGAGTACTCGTGAGATTGGCTTGTTTAACTTGCTTTGTAAACGATCTTAAACTAAAGCTCGACTCGACTCGTTATTCTTCGAGTTCGAGTCAATTCGAGCCGAGTCACGAGTTACTCGTTTAGCTCGCGAGCTTCGAGCTTTTTTTCCAGCCCTACTCACTGGGAAGAAGCCTAACGTAAGTTACTTCAGAGTATTTGGAGCTAAGTGCTGGATCAAGGATCATCATCACAAGTCAAAATTTGCACCGAAAGCACATGAAGGCTTCATGCTCGGATATGGAAAGGACTCACACTCCTACAGAGTTTTCAACATCTTTCTCTATAAAATAGTTGAAACTGTGGATGTGCGGTTTGATGAGACAAATGGTTCACAAAGAGAGACCCTACCAAATGTGCTAGATGAGGCTTCACCAAATGAATCTATCAAGCTAATGGGAACCGGTGAGATCATGCCTTCTAAAGCACAACCTGACGAGGAACTCATCATCTCTGCTCCAAATCAACCTGACGACAATGCTCAGCCTGAAGACAACCCTCCTGACGATGACAAAGTACAGCAAGAGCAAAATCTTCGTCCAGCTCATCCTCGCGTTGCAAATGAAGTACAAGTTGAGAAGATAATTGATAGCATAAATGCTCCTGGTCCACTTACTCGTTCAAGAGCAACACAACTAGCAAATTTCTGTGGGCACTTTGCATTTGTCTCAATATCAGAACCTAAGAAAGTTGCTGAAGCTTTTATGGAACCTGAATGGATTCAAGCAATGCAAGAAGAGCTTCAACAGTTTGAGCTGAACAACGTGTGGGAACTTGTCAAGCGTCCTGACCCTCGCAAGCACAACATAATAGGCACAAAATGGATCTATCGCAACAAGCAAGATGAGCATGGTCAAGTGGTCAGAAACAAAGCTCGTCTCGTTGCTCAAGGATACACTCAAGTCGAAGGGATTGACTTCGATGAAACATTTGCTCCTGTGGCTAGACTTGAAGCTATTCGTATACTGCTAGCCTATGCAAATCATCACAACATACTTCTGTATCAAATGGATGTAAAGAGTGCCTTTCTCAATGGAAGGATTGAAGAAGAGGTGTATGTTGCACAACCACCTGGCTTTGAAGATCCAAAACGTCCTAATATAGTATACAAACTCAACAAGGCATTGTATGCCCTCAAACAAGCGCCTCGTGCTTGGTATGACACACTCAAAGACTTCCTGAAGAGCAAAGGCTTCAAACCTGGATCCCTAGATCCCACACTCTTCACGAAGACATATGATGATGAACTATTTATCTGCCAAATCTATGTGGACGACATTATCTTCGGCTGCACTGACAAAAGATACAGTGATGAGTTTGGTCACATGATGCAAGAGCAATATCAGATGTCCATGATGGGTGAGCTGAAGTTCTTCCTTGGTCTTCAAATTCGTCAGCAAAGCAACGGCATCTTCATATCTCAAGAGAAGTACCTTAAAGACTGCCTGAAGAAGTTTGGAATGCAAGACTGCAAAGGGTACTCGACGCCTATGCCTGCTAAGCACCATCTGGGTCCCGACACGAATGGTAAAGAGTTTGATCAACAGGTATACCGCTCCATGATTGATTCCTTGCTTTATTTATGTGCATCTAGGCCAGATATTATGCGTAGTGTTTGCATGTGTGCTCGATATCAAGTGGCACCAAAGGAGTCGCATCACTTAGCTGTGAAGCGAATACTTCGATATTTGGCTTACACCCCAACACTAGGATTATGGTATCCAAAGGGCTCAGAGTTTGATCTAGTTGGATTCTCAGATGCTGATTATGCTGGTGACAAAGTTGATCGCAAGTCTACATCAGGCACATGTCACTTTCTAGGACGATCTCTTGTCTGTTGGTCTTCAAAGAAGCAGAACTGTGTATCACTCTCCACGGCTGGATCTGAATACATTGCTGCAGGATCTTGCTGCGCTCAGCTTCTCTGGATGAAGCAAACGCTCAAGGACTATGGCGTCCATCTGAAGCATGTGCCACTCTATTGCGACAATGAAAGCGCTTTCAAGATTGCCAACAACCCAGTTCAGCACTCGAAGACAAAGGACATTGAAATTGTCATCACTTTCTCAGAGATCATGTCATGAAGGAAGATATTGATATCATACACGTCAACACTGAAGAGCAACTGGCAGATATCTTCACAAAACCCTTGGATGAGAAAAGGTTTTGCAAGTTGCGGTGTGAGCTAAATATCTTAGAATCCTCAAATGTCCTGTAATCAGGCACGCATCCTAACACTTACGCAAATTGATGACTTAGATGTGCAACACACGAAGTAAAGTATATCTTCAATCATTGAAGACTTACATTCTAAGTGTGAATACATTAACATGGAATTTGACTTCGGAGCACCACGGTAATTGTGCGCCGTGTCTGGGTCTAATACTTCCTATACGGTGGGTAACGCCACCACCAAATCGTTGTTTGAAGTGTTTCTCGTGGCGCTACATTTGCAAAGTCTTCGCACTTGGTTTATCTTCGTATAGGATATATATATATATATATATATATATATATATATATATATATATATATATATATATATATATATATATATATATATATATATATATATATATAGTTGTGTTCTATCCTCTACAGCATTCACTTATAGCTATGTCTTCTTATTTGAATCTTTTGAACTAAGTGAATGTGATCGGACCCTAACCTCTCTATGCTTTCTCATCTCACACTCTGTCTGTCCAAATCATATGCATTATGTTGGAACTGTCGAATATCTTCTTTGCGTCCTTGTCAGCAGAAGATACGGAGACAAACTTTAAATCTGATTTTAATGCTCCATCCTTTATGCGTGAAATCCGGAGAAGCCGGAACGACCACTCCGACAGTCGTGGTGTACGTGGGATCGTGGGACAACTCCCAATGCGTTACACGACCGCCACGTGTCCCTCGTATGTGAACCGCCAGGGGCACCTGCGTAATTACGCTGTGCCGTCTCCCATGCTTATAAATGCACGTCCCACGGTCAAAAGTTCTTCTACCACCTCTCCACCTCGACCAACCATAGCGCCTCCGCTAGCTCTCGACGACGCCGGCGACGAAGTGCTTCACTGCCCCAACCTCGTCGACGCCGTCTTCACGCCGGCCGCGGACATTGTCTACTCCGCCGTCGCCGTAGCTGTCCTCCGTCACCAAGTTAGGGCACAGAAGATCGAACTGCTGGGCATCCAACTCCTCTCCGTCTAAGCAGTTCATTGTGTGGTAAATAAAACTTTCCTTTTACCATCTTCTAGATCCAGAAAGATTCATCACTTTTACCATAAGAGGTTTCTGCCTACACAAATATATAGATCTATCATGTTTGCATCTCATATCTTGCCTAGTACATTCACATATGCTTCAAACACAGTTAGATTCCTCACTTGTACCTATTCGTGGATTTGTACAAATCTGGAACCAACTCCCATCATATGAGTGAATGTCTTCGCACTATGATGTCAAAGTCTTCAAAACTGTTTTATCTTCAAAAACTTCTGAGAATGCATATGACCTCTTCCCCTTCCCTCACATCTCTAATGCTGTCACAGGTACATGTCCGTGGGAGAATCCCTTGGTTCTCATAGTCTGCATTCATTTGCAGAATTCTTGCAGCGTCACATTCACTCCCCTGAAGACAGTTCCTGTCTGACCAGTAGACCGAAGCATTTGCCAGTGTTGAAGCCATTCAGTTTGAAGCCCTTCAGATTGAAGCCAATGGCAACTGACAAGACAGTTAGAAAGGGTGGCAGACAGCGTCGTGGCAACACCTCCAAAGATTTGCCTCCTGATCTAAGTGAAATGTACAAGACTGATCCAGAGAAGGATTACAATCAGAGGAAGACACGAATCCAATGGATTCGAAGATTTTGGGCTGAACACTTGTTCAAGTACAGGTTCGTCACCCAAGAGTATGCTGAAAAGAACGCCATCAAGCATCCATGGGGAGATATCACCTACAAAAATCTTCCACCCAAGACTCGTGCTGAAGCCATTGCTCAAGGCTTCTACCCTTGCATGGTCAGAGGGCCTCAACCTGCTGATGCTGATCCTACTTCTCTGCTCTGGTGTCGCGACGACAATTTGTTCAAGCGAAATCTTCAATATGCCAAGAACTCAGCCAAAGAGAACAAGAAGAATTGGGGATTGGACTTCAATCCTGGCCCCTCTGCGCCCCGCGCTGATGGCACGCGCGAAGCTGAACCAAACCTGGTTCGGCCCTTCTACAACTTAGAAGGCCTCATCAGTCACATCAGGGTTCAAGGGGCGGATGTGGATCAACCTGCAGATGACGCTGATTCTGATGAAGCGCCTTCAACCCCGAAGCCCAAGAAGAAGAAATCCAAGGCTTCGAAGACCACTCCACCAATTGCTTCTAGAGTGAAGCCTTTGGCCACTACTCCACCAGCACCAAGTGTGCAGTCTGAGGAGCACTCTCGCATCTCCAAGAGCAGACAGCTAAGGAAGAAGCCCTCGCACAACCCCAGTCCAGCTCTCACTCCTGACGTTGTTCTGAAGACTGCCAATGAAGCCCTTGATCTCTCGAGCGATAAGGATCTTGGTGACGATGCTCTGGAGCAACTGATCAAGAGCAAGCAAGATGCTGAAATCTTCAATGATTTGCCGCTCTTCGACGTGGAAGTGCTCAACAATTTCATTGATGAATGGTTTGACACCCCCAACCTTAGCTTCGACGATCTGCAACTTCCAGTTGGCCTTAGCGTCTCCTTCCATGGCGCCATTGCTTCTGAGCTAGCTCTGGCTCAGAGAATTGTTGAGCTGAAGCAAAAGATCGATTATGAAAAGGCTCAGTTCAAGAAGCATGTGGACAAGCTCAGCGTCCAAGAGATTTAGAACTTCAAGGTAATGATGCATGAGCTCAAGGAAGCCTTTCGCCAGAAGCGTGATGAAGCTAAAGGTTCTCGTGAGCGAATCAAGGACTTGGCTGCCAAATGCGTTCAAGCTTTCAATGAAGCTGAAAAGCGCAAGGCCCTTGGGCGTCCTGGCATTGACCCAAGGATGGCTGCCAAGAAAAAGAAGAAGCAACCTGTGCCCGAAGCTGAAGAGTCCAGGCAAGAAATGCCTTGCATAGTCTTCCCTGCCAGCATGACTGGCACGAAGCCTAAGGTCACCCCAACTGCTTCCGAGCTCAAGAAGACAAAGGTGGCTGAAGCAGAAGCTCGCAAGCGCAAGCAAACTACTGATGAAGCTCCACCCACCAAGAAGCGCAAGACGAAGAAGGATAAGGCTGCTTCCAAAGAGCCTATCTTTGTCGATCCCATATCAGTTGCTCGCCCTGCCTCTACACACCGAGAACGTCGCATGACAGTCCATGAGCCTGCTCCCACAGAGGCTGAAGACATTCCAGCTGTTGACCCCACCGCAGCTGAAGACATTGGTCCTCATGACAATGTTGAAGATGATGAAGTCCTTCCTCAGATCGAGTACAACGTTGAATCTTCGCCTATTCTTACGAACAGCGAACGCATCAGCATTGGTCGTCCATTGACGCCAATTGCACAGGATGACTCGTGGGCTGATCACCCACAAGATACACCAGTCACACCTCAACCAACTCAAGACACCAGTTCGGCGCTTGAAGATGAAGACTTTGAGGCCCAACAACCTCCATCCCTCAGGAGTCGCCAGCATTTTGCAGGCTTCTCAAAGGACCAAGGCCTCAAGTCGTCACCCTAAGTGTTCCAGAAGGAGTAGAGCAACAATCAGTACCTGACGCTGCTCCTACTGTGAACCCCTTAGAATCTGAAGCCAGAGTGGCTGAAGATATTCCGGCTGCATCAGCCGAAGAAGAACAACCCCAAGCAGAAGAAGCATGTACTGCCACACCCCATGTTCTCGAGGAGAACGTGTCCGACCCTCCAGCTCCTAAAGTGGAGGTTAGAAACTCATATGATGCCACCACAAACACTGAAGCCAATGACGTGCTCATGGCTGAAGCTAATGTGGCACCTGAAGTCATAGTGGTGCCTGAAGTAATGGCGCCTGAAGCAAGTGTTGCACCTGAAGCAAATCAGCAGCCTGGAGCCAATGCCTCTACTCTTGTTCCGCCTCCAAGGCCCCATACAATTGAGCAAGCATACAACCAAGATGATCAGCTCATTTCAGTCTGATGGCCCATTCTGACTCCACCACCTGCTACTGGAACACATGCTGCTGGTCCTCAGTTTGATCATCATGTTGAGCACATGCCTCAAGTTCAGAAGCCTAAGCCAAGACTGCCAAGGTTTCCAGGTATTGCCACCTCTCAAGGGTCATTCAATGCCAATAGCTTCACTGCGCACAACACATTCTTTGACAGCGCCAAGAACCCATATTCCAAGCCAAGAATATCATCAGATAGGTTCTGGAGCCATCAGCAACGCAGTTATTACTCAAGAGTACTCTATGATCAAGGGCGCATTTTCCCTCATATGCGTCTTGACACTGAAGCTATTGCTGGACTGCCCTGTCTGGAGGAAGCTCTTGATTGCTTCCGTGATGCTGGCCTGCTAAATTTTGTGACTGACAAGGAGCATTGGAATGAAGAGCTGCTTCTGCAATTCTATGCAACCCTCCACATTCGAGGCTACAGCAAGGATCCGAAGACATGGGTCCTTGAGTGGATGACAGGCAATGTCCATCATGAAGCCAAAGCCTTTGATCTCATTGAGCTTACTGGCCTGCCCACTCCAGGAGACATGTATGAACCTGGCTGTCAATTGCCCAATGAAGCCTTGGAGAGTATCTTTCAGAAGCGCAAGCCCAACATGAGCCAAATGCTAAGCATGATGAAGCCTCTGCCAAGTGATGCTGAATATCCTAAGGAATTCTTTGTTGAAGACCTAGAGTACCTGCCACGCACCATCTATCATATCATCAGGCGTACTCTATGGCCCGTCAAAGGACATTCTTCATCAGCCAAGCTTGAAGGCACCATGAAGACATTGGTCTTCTATATCTTCAATGGCATCAGCTTCAATGCTCAAGATTTCTTCATTAGGCAATTGGCTATGTCTGGCTCTGATATGTTTGGTCTGAAATTCTATGCCCCATGGATTATGCGCCTCATCAAGCTTCACTCAGCTATCACCTATCAGCCCTCTGCTCGCAACCATCATATATTCTTGCCTGAGGTTGATATGTCAGCTGAAGCTATATACCAAGAGCCTGCCAAAGAGCCTGTTAGTCTTCACAATGCTGATCACCAGAGCTTCACTCAGCAAATTGAAGGAGTTCCAGCAGTCTCTCGCATTTATCCTCTGGCTGGCCGTACTCGTCTACCTCGACACGCTGAAACCGAAGCTACTGAGAGCACCATTGCCCAAAGGCCTCAAAAGCGATCTCGGGTTCTCAATAACCGAGAGCTTCTGGTTGCCCTCATCAGAAACAGGATAAGCATCACTACTGGCTAAAGCGTCAGATGCAAAGCCTCTTGGTGGACGTCAATCGCATTCGCAATCTTGCCACCAAGAATGCCTTTGTTGCTCATGAAACCTGTCGGAGGTCTTGGAAGAGTTTAACCTTGCTGAGTGCTGAAGCGGATCTTCAAGACGATGGCTTCACACAGAGATTCAAGTTTGACCACATTCCTCCAAGGAATGTTGTTATGCGTCGAACTCCGTCTCTTGAAGATTCTGAATACTCCTCCTCCGCTGCAACAATTGACGCCAGGGTGATCGATGATCAAGATGATGCTACCTCACCTCCTCCTACTTCAGCGCGTATCGACACTACACCAACTACTTCTGCACCTTCAAACACCAACGTCGACCCTGCATCCTCCCATGCTCCAATTGGGAACAAGTAGAGGCTCTATGTCTTCAAACCTTTTTGGTCCTTACTGACAAAAGGGGGAGAAGCATATGAGTTGATAGTCTTCAAGCGGGTCCATATGGGCGGGTGCTTTATATTTTGCCTAGTGATTACAACTCTCGTTTTTGCTACATTTGGTTCTTTGAGTTGTAACACTTAAACTGATGGTCGTCTGCTACGTTTTCTGCTACTCTGTAATGCGATGATAAATTCCGCATCTGCTACGTTATATTCCGCACTTAGTCATTTATTGCAGACGTCCATTTTTCATTATGCATGTCATTATATTCGACATATCAATTGTGCATGATGAATTGTCTTCATAAGTCGAAGAGGATCTCCACAAGTACAACCTGCCATGTGCATTTGCATTCAAAGGCAAATCAACTATATGAACATCTTCAGGGGGAGCCTTTTGCTACTTACGAAGACAATACCTCTATCCTTTACAACTTCACACACCTTTTATCCCCGTTGAAAACTTCAACCAGTTTGTCATCAATCACCAAAAAGGGGGAGATTGTAAGTGCATCTAGTGCCACCCCTAGTTGGTTTTGGAGTATTGACGACAAACCTGGTTGAGGGACTAATGTGTTTGTGAGAATTGCAGGATAACACAGGTAGTAGTCCATCATTGATTCGGTTTACCTACCGGAGACGACCCCTAAAAATGTATGAAGACATTGACATCTGTGGTGGTATATGAAGATAATCCTATTGAAGACTATGACAAGAGAAGACATTGTGTGAAGACTATGGAGAGCGAAGACTTAGACGTTTCGTTGTTTCCTTTTCTTCTTTGTTGAGTCATAGGAACCACCGTACTGTTAAGTGGGGTCCAAGTGATCTAAGTCAGAGTGACTGAAGTGATGCTCAACCAAATCCTATGTATTCAAGAGAAGACAATGAGAGCAAATCTTATCCAGAGTTGGATGAGTCAGCTTTACTTGTAGCCCAAGTAAAGTTGTCGTGTGAGTGTTTGAAATCTGACCATTGGAACACGTGTCAGATCCTTAGTGACCCAGGGTCACTTCGGACAAATCAGGTCGGGTTGCCCAGTGGCTATAAATAGCCCACCCCCTACACCATAAATTGGTGGCTGCTCATGAGTTATTACACGGCTTTTGTCGTTTGAGAGCAACCCACCTCCGAAGCCTTTGAGAGAGAAATCCTTGCGAGGATAAAGCCAAAACACCCAGAGCCAAAGAGTGTTAGGCATCACTGAAGTCTTTCTGTCTGTGTGACCTGAAGACTTATTACACTTGAGGACTGTGTTTCCTCGAGCCGGTTAGGCGTCGCGTTCTGAGCATCCAAGAGTCATTATGGATCGCCGGTGAACGAAGTCTGTGAAGGTTTGGAAGTCTACCTTGAAGACTTACCAGAGTGATTGGGCGAGGACTAGGTGTCCTTAGCTCAAGGGGAATAAGGTGAAGACACGGTCTGCTGAGTTAAATCTCAGCCTCCCTAACCAGACGTACAGTTGTCACAACAACTGGAACTGGTCTAACAAATCACTGTCCTCCCCGAGCTACTGGTTCTATCATTTCCTTCCCTTTACTTACTGTCCTATGTTGTGAAGTCATTGCCTGCTTGCCTTATCTGATTGACTTCACTGAGTATCTACTTGTTGTGATTGGCTTCATTCCTTCTTCCATCTTGATCCCTACTGCCTAGTTGCTATTAGTCTTCGTGCTTTCACTTCATTGAATACATGACTATGGCTTGTCTAGTGTAGTCTACTTTCCGCTACATACTAATAGGATTGAATTTATCTTTTGTCTTCAAAACTACCATGTTTTGAAGCATTTCATAAAAATCGCCTATTCACCCCCCTCTAGTGGATATACAACACTTTCATAAAGGTAGTATCATACACTAGTATCATATATATATGCATGATACTAGTATATGCCACTTTCCACTATGAGTAGCCTAAGTATATATAGCCTAACTAAAACACCCACATGAGTTGTAGTAGGGTTTTTTACTTTAATTATATGCACTAAAATGCAATGCAAGGTAAGTGCAAAGAATGACTTAAACATAGCAGACGACCTGAAATGGGTCGGAACGATGTAGCTAGTAAGTGACGATTTGTAGTCCGAAGTGTCGCGTCTCCTTTTGAAAACTATGATCCTTCTTGTGAGATGCTCCGGTATGGAAGGTGCGAGCACCAAAACTTGTGCCAAACTTTACCAAAAACTTTCCATGCAAATGTGAGAGCATGCGACAATGACACAATGATTTTCGTTATTTTCTGAACTCTATATGCATTTCCTGAAATTAAAATACCAACAAGGCCTACGCCTCTGGCCGCACCCTGCAGCCGAACTGTTTTTTTTTCTGTTTCTCGCACAATGAATGAAAACTCGCAAAGCGACACACAAATGATCTTGCTAACACACACGTGTAGTTGCGACTATATACATACATACAAACGAGATCTTTTTTTGCATATTCAAAGTTTGATATTGCTAGTGAGGCCTGCCACCTGGTAAAATCTACCAAAAATCGAACCATAGGGTAAAATCATGATTTCTTACCGTGGAAAAAATTGGAGGCGAAACGATGAACTCATGTTTTCATTCAAACAAAAATATGATGTTAGGTAATGCAAATGTTTTCAAATAGCACATGGTTCACTCACGAAAGCCGTGTGTCCACTAAACCGTGGCCGATGCCCCCCCGCCACGCGCGCGATCTGAGTCGTGCGTTCTGATTGGCCAAAAACCCAAACCCCATGGATCATACGTCTGTACCGTTGGATTCTCCTTGATCGAACGACGATCCTCATCCCTTTCGACAGCACATGCAGTTCCGGTTGTGATTTTATTTATATCCATAAATTGCATGTTAAATTCAAAAAATACCTTAAATATAGCAAATGATTCCTAAAATGCGTTAGAAAATCAAACCCGTGGTATAATGATGAATTCGTATCGTGGAAATTTTTATGAGGCCAAACGATGAAGTCACCGATCACTGGAGTTTGAATTGACATGTCTCCTTTGGAAACCATGGTCCTTCATGTGAGATTCCCCTATTTGGAAGGAGCGATCATCAAAACATGTGCCAAACTTTACCAAAAAATTTCCCCGGGGTCGTGAGAGCATGCCACGGGCACACACCGATTTTGATGAAGTCTGGACTCCATCTGAATTCCCAGTAATTAAAATACCAACTAGGCCTACGCCGGTGGCCACACCTCGCAGCTGAAATGTAACACCCCATATGTGATACTTTCCTATTATGGAAATAAAGCAATTCTCATTTTGATCCTTGTCCTTATCCTTGGGGGTTCCTGTCATTTAAGCTTATTTTATTTTTCTTTGCATTGTCATTTCGTTTTATTTTGCATCCTTGCATTGCTTCATCATCATGGCATCTTAGTCATCTTAGTTTACTTCTTGTTGATGTGTATGTGTGAGGCACCTTGTGATGTATGTGAGTGTGGTGCCTAACCTTGCCCTTGCAACCCTAGACCCCCCCCCCCCTCCTTTGTTTTTTCCCTCTTCCTTCTTCCTTCTCTTCCCTTCTTTATTTATTTTTGCAAGTCACCTAGCCTAGTCCATTAATGTTCTTTCTTTTCCTAAAAACCTTGCACTATGTCTACATCCTCTCTGCCAAATTTCATCCTTTTTGGAATTGATTTGGTTGGGTTCAAAAATGACAAGGCTTTGAACCATATTCAAACTCCTTTTATTTTTCTGCCTCCAAAAATGTCCAAACCAATTTTATTAAATAGGGCATAAATCCAGGAGCATGGCGATATTTTCTTTATCTCCTAACTCTTTTCCTTTGAGCCTGCACTTTTCTTTTCATTTTCTGTCTGAAGAAAAAGGGAAAAGAAAAGGAAATAACCGCAGCAGCAGTGGCTTGGACCACCTCCTCCTCCCCCAGGCCCAGTCCTTCTCTGTTGCATCCCCCTCGGCCCACTCTTCTCTCCCGTAGTGGCCCAGCCAGCGCCAGGAGCGTCGGACCGTTCACTTTTTTTCCCCGTGGTCCCACGCGTCAGCATCACACCCCGCGTCGCCATCTTCCTCCGTCAGGCTGCTGCTGAGGCAGAGCGCGAGCTTGCCGTCGCGTCGTGATCACGGACGTCGAGGCCTCGCGATCGGCGCCCCCTTTTAAACCCGAGCAACCGCAGCCCTAGGCCCCCTCCTCCTCCTCCCTCTTTCCCTCACGGCGCCGCCCAGGTAAGTGCCCACGCGCACCCGCACCGCTCGCATGGCCGGCCCGATCCCGAGCTCGTCTCCGGCATAGAGTCGTCGCCGTCATCCACACGCAAGCGCACGCCTCCCAGAGCCGTTCTGGAGCAGATCTAGGCCCCAGGACGACGAACCCGACGCCCACGCCGTCTGCTTCCCCTCCGTCGTCGACGAACAGCGTCTGCGCCAAAATTCAGAGCTCGCCGTCCTCCTCTCCGGCGCGTCTCCGTCGGCTCCTTCCTGTCCTAGGGTAAGGAGGTACTCCCTGCTCCTCCCTGCCTATTCTGCATCGTTGTTAGTCCCCTGTGCTCGTCGCCATAGCCATGGCGTCTTCGTGCTCTCGGTGCCCCCCATCATTCTGAACTTGCAGATGTCGCGCGCTTCAGTTAGTCGCCCTAGGCTTGCGCTTCGCCGCTCTGGACCCGCAACAAGTCGCAGCAGCTCCGCCGCACGATCCCGCACGCCCGCCGCTCGTCGCCGACCCGCCTAGGTCTTGCTTGTCGCGTAGAGCTCCGTCGCCGCCGATCTGTCGAGAGCTCGTCGTCGTCGTTGTAGTGCGTGCTAGGTGCCGCAAATGCTTCGAGTGGATGCGGCGTTCCCCCAGGAACTGCCCGCACACCTCCGCCGTCCCTTTAGGTGGCCGGAGCAGCTCTGACGAGCTCCTCCGACGGGCCCTGTTTCTCTCTGGTTCAGGCTTCTGCAGATTACACTTAAGGCCACACGCACCTTCTCTGTCAGATGCACGCTCGTAGCCCAATGGTGTGTCTCTTTGTCAGTTAGCTAGCGGCGCGGGTTCGATTTCGCCCGGGGGCAGTAGAATTTAGCCCCCTTTTTTGTTTCGCGAGAGGCTGACAGGCATGCCCCACCTGCCACCCATTTAGCTCTCTTCCACCCACTTGCGCACCCGCTGGTGCCACCTCAGCATCGCTAGGTCCACTCGTCAGTGTCTCTGGCTAGAGTAGGCCTGGGTCAGTTTGACCTCTGCGCCTGTTTTTCCATTTTTGTTTTTGTTTTTCCTTTTCCTTTTTCTGTTTTTCTTTGTTTATTTAATATCTGTTGATTTATTCTTCTGATGGAAATAAGTTGTACGTGAAAAATGCTTAGTTTTTCATGTAGATTATGGATATGCTGTTTGTTGCCATGTTTAAAAACATTTAAAATGTTGTTTGATTTATTCTTGTTTTAAATATGTTTAAAACTTGTTAAAATCATAACTAAATATCCACAACTCCAAATGTAACAAACTTTATATGCATTTGGGGTGGGAAAATGTGTAGAATATTATGGTGCTGTTGTTTTGCATGTTTAACAACTTCATAACAGAAGTTTTCAGATCTGTCCCAAATGCATTTAATTAATTATGGGAGTTTCTGGATATTGTTGTATGTTATTTCCAGCCCATTTAATTATGCTAGCATGTTGTTGTAATCTTAGTTGCACCCTTGCCATGTTAACCAACTCCTTTAAACTTGTTGGGTGCTTGTTTAAATAACCTACATAAACTTGTTAGTTTGTTCTTTTGTTTGTTTTCTTTCATGTGAGTGAACTTGTTTTGCTATGATGTCATTGCACTCTTGTGACCCTAGGCCATGCATCATTTCTTCCCATGTCCATATGCATCATGATCATGCATCATGTGGTTGAGCATTGCATGATGATTGATTGTTGTCCCGGTGTTGCTTTTTGTGTTGGTTAGAGCCCGGTGACGATTCGGAGTACGAGGTTCCTACCGAGGCTGAGTTTGAGGAGCAAGGTTACGACCCCTCCGTGGAATCAACAGGCAAGATGAACATACCCAGATATCACTACTATCTTTGCCTATGCTAGATGTCTCGATCTTTAGATATTGCCTCGATGCCTATGTCTGTTTGTCAGCCCTCCTATGGTTGCCATGAAAATCTCTAACCACCCTCCTAGCAAACCATTGTTTGGCTAAGTATGCATCGCTCAGCCCTTCTTATAGCGTTGTTAGTTGCAGGTGAAGATTTGAAGATTCTTGCTTCGTGATGAAGTTTTTGTTGGGATATCACAATATATAAATTGTTAAACTAAATCATCTATATATTGGTAATGGGTGGAAGGCTAAGCCTCTTGCTTGGTGTTTTGTTCCACTCATGCCACCCTAGGAACCGTTAAACCGGTGTTATGTTCCTTGATTTTGCGTCCCTAACACGGTTGGGGTTTATGGGCCCCCCTTGATAACTCGCTTAGTGCTAAAGCTTTTCCAGCAAGGCCCAACATTGGTTTTACATTTGCCTAATAACTAAAACTTGCATAGGGCGTTCCAAACCCGAGTTCTTAATTAACAACCCGGGCCAGTGCTCCTCATGAGTGTTGGTCCAAACTGGGCAGCCTGCGGGGCCAACCTGAGGCAACTCAAGGTTCTGGTTCTACCGTAGCTTTTCCCATCCGGTCGTGGCCTGAGACGAGATACGCACGGCTACTATCAGGGTGTCGGCATGCCAGGAGGTCTTGCTGGATTAGTTTTACCTTTGTCGGAATATCGTGAGCACGAGATTCCGAGAATACTCGGGTCTTCCCACCTTGGAGTTGCGACTCCGCAGATCGTGAGCTTGTGATGGGCTAAGTTAGGACACCCCTGCAGGGTTTGATCTTTCGAAAGCCGTGCCCGCGGTTATGTGGCAGATGGGAATTTGTTAATATCTGGTTGTAGATAACTTGACACCATGTTCATGAATACACTACCTGCGTGAGTAACCGTGATGGTCTCTTTCCGAAGGGGTTCGGGAAGTGAACACGGTAGGGTTATGTTTGATCGGAGTAGTTAGGATCACTTCTTGATCAACTTGGCGATCATTGGCACTTGTTCTCTTCTCGCTCTAAACTCGTAAGTTAGTGCTTAGTGCTGCTGCAACCTTGTTTTAAGCCTTTTCCACACCTAAGGCTTTGATAGTCTTGTTACCCGGGATCGGGATTGCTGAGTCCTCTGTGGCTCACAGATTCAACACAACACCAGATGCAGTTACCGTTGAGAACTACACAGGTGGTGGTTCAGAGCTGTATTGGGAGTTCGATGAAGAGCGTGGACGTTACTATGTATCTTATCCCAACGATCAGTAGTGGCTCTTACTAGGATGATCCGAACCTTGTGATGTTTTATGGTATCTTTTCGTTTGGATTTCTTCCGTAGTCGGACTCTGATGTTATTCGGATGATGTATGTTAATGTATTTCATTGTGTGACGTGGTGAGTGTAAGCCAACTACTATTTTACACTTTCATCCCTGCTTTTACATGAGTTGTGCAAAGATACCATACTTGAGATCATTCTAGTATGCGATTATGTCTTTAAGTCGTGCCTCGACACGTGGGAGACATAGTCGCATACTGGGCATTACATGAAATGTTTGAAACTTCTTCCCGTTTCTCACACAATGGATGAAAACTCGCAAAGCGACACACAAATGATTTGTACACCTTCTTTGCTAACTAACACCCCAGATGTAGTTGTAGAACAGTTTTGAATTTAATTATAATATGCACTAAATACAAGGTAAGTGCAAAATTGACTTGAATATAGCAACAAGACCTGAAATGGGCCAGAAAATCATACCTAGGGTATATACATGATTGTTTACCGTGAAAATAATTCAAAGCGGAACGATGTAGTCACTGACAATTGGAGTCCGAAGTGCCGCGTCTCCTTTTGGAAACTATGATCCTTCTTGTGAGATGCTCCGATATGGAAGGTGTGAGCATCAAAACTCGTGTCATCTTTACTAAAAAAAAATCCATGTGATCTGGAGAACACGGCACGGTGACACACCGATTTTCGTTATTTCCGGACTCTATATGCATTTCCTGTAATTAGAATACCAACAAGGCATTCACCTCTGGTCGCACGCCGCGGCCAAACTGTTTGATTTTTTTTCGTTTCTCGAACAATGAATGAAAACTCCCAAAACGACACACAAATGATCTTGCTAGCTGGCTGGCACCCACGCGTAGTTGCGACTATAGCAAACGACTCAAATATAGCAAACGATACCTCAAATGCACGAGAAAATCGAACCATAGGGTACAATGGTGATTTCTTACCATGGAAAACAATTTGGAGGCGAAACGATAAACTATTGTTTTCATTCAAACGAAAATGTGTTGTTAGTTCATGTAAATGTTTTCAAATAGCCCCTCGCAAAAAAATGTTTTCAAATAGCACACGGTTCACTCACGAAGGCCGTGTGCCTACCAAACCGTGACCGATGCCCCCCTTTGCTGCGCGTGCGATCTGAGTCGTGCGTTCTGATTGGCCAGAACCCAAACCACACGGATCGTACGTCTGCACCGTTGGATGCTCCCAGATCGAACGGCAATCCTCATCCCTTTTGACCGAAAATACAGTCCGGCTAGGAATTGATTTATATGCCAAAATGCATGGTAAATGCCAAAAAATGTCTTACGTGTAGCACACGAGACCTGAAATGCGCCAGCAAATCAAACCCGTGGTATAATGGTGGTTGCTTAACTTGGGAAAAATTTAGAGGCGAAACGAGGAACTCACGTCTTCATTTCAAAATTAGTACATCTTCATTTCAAACGAAATTATTCTCTTTGTGCACATGAGCGCTTAGAGGCAACTGTTTGCATAGGCCTTTCCGCGCGGCGACCAGGGATATTTTTCACCCTTTTCACCTAGGCCGCCAACACCCCCCATCGCCCGCCCGCGTTTCACTCAACTAGTCCACCCAATCTCCATCGTCAGCCCCCCCCCTCCCCAGATCGACAGCAGAACCCTCTCCGACGCCGCCGTGCTCACCCCGGTAGTGTGCCCGCTCTTTGGCGTCAAGCCTACCTCCACTGCCGTTCCCAACACACGACGGCCCGTGCCTCGCCGTATGCATTTGCTCGCCAGCCACCCTTGATCATATCGATGTTGTAACCCTCGCCACTCCTGTGATCCGGGCGGGTTTGCATTAAGAAGCCTGTTAGTTACTGCTTCCCATCGCAGTGAGGCTTTTTTCTCGCAATCCCTCTTCCTATTTCGTTTCGTATGTTCCCAAATTGGCTATAAAATAACGGAGAGCGTATATATGTTCATTATCTACCTTCCTTACTACATATAAGTTGTATTTGTTCCAATAAGTTACTACCTATTTACAGATCGTGGGCGCCCGAGTCACACAAACTTAACAAATTAGCCGTACATTTTCTAAATTATTGCATGACATGTTTAGAAGGCTTGATACCAAGTTGTTAGTTTTATGCTTATCCTCCTTTCCCGAGTTTCGCATGTGTTCTTTGTAGATGTCGAGTAGCAGCGACAACACTCATGCTTCAGGCAATGTATCTTCATCTGATTCCGACAACCCTAGGTCTTCAACAGATTGTGAGAGATCAAGTAATCTTGCACGGGATAGAGCTGCAGCAATTACCCTTCCGGTCAGGACATGGAGGAACGCTCCAAGGAAGCCCACACACCAACCTAAAGGTGTATATGAAGTAAGCGAGATTGATTTAAAGTCTTGGGCTCCAACTAAACCAGATAAAGCACACACGAGGTTCAGGAGTGTGTGTGGATTTGTTGGCACGGCAAGGCTCAACATTAATCCGGGGTTTCGGAAGGCTGACACAGAAACACGGCGAAGGATAGTCTGGGAGATCATGGTTTAGTTCAACATTCCAGAGCAGTGGAGAATGCAGGTGGAATACGCTGCACTGAAGAAGGCTAGGGATGCTTGGAGAAACTAGAAGCACGTATTGTACAAGAAGTACTTGAGTGAAGGCAAGGACCCAATCCCCGCATACCCCCAAATTATAAAGGCAGACTGGGCAGAATTCAAAAGGGTGAGGGCGACTAAAGAGTTTGCTGAGAAGAGTTTCAAGCAATCGGAACTTCAGAAGAAGAACATACACCCCCACCGTATGGGTGTGGTGGGATACTACGACATGAAACTAATATGGGACCAGGAGGACAAAGAAGCAGTAGCGGCGGGTGGGAATCCGGCCTTTAGTGAAATCAGGGGCCAACGTGCGAGATACTACTTGCGGGCCCGTGCAAGGAGGCGCGATGACGGACCTTATTACTATAAAAACTCACATGATGAAGAACTGTATCAAGTGATGTTAGAGGCTTCCAAGATCCCTGGAAGGTTCTACAGGAACTCAGGTCCATGTGACATTCTGTCAGTTGCTATGGAAACAAAAGAGCCCCCTAGCTGTGCTAGGGGTATAGGTGTTAATGTCCCGCACAAGAGGGCTTTCACACTCAGCAAAGAAGAGATGCTCAACATGAAAAAGCGAGGAGTGAAATGAAGCAGAATGCATTGTATGAAAGGTTGAGGAAGGAGATGTATCCGGCTATTCGAAAGGATGTTAAGGAGTCAATGATGATGCAGAAGACTCTAACACTGACAGATAGGCAACAGATGGGAGGGGAGGCGGGCATGGAGGATGCTGCTTATTGCGTGACAACACTGCACAAGAGTAGCTGTGCATCAGCTGACCCCAGCGACACTGAGACTGCAGCTGCTCATGATGATGCTATATCTAATCTATCTGGAAAGAAAAACAGACTGAAGGGTGCGCTTACACATTATGAAGGTACATTAAAATGTGCAACAGCCTGGGTTTGCCCACCCTTCTTGGAAGATGGCCTCTTGTTGGACAATGTGCCATTGAAGCCGGGCTGTGTGAAGTGCTACATGACTGAAGTAAATCCTGGATTCAATGAATTTGCCCTGAAGAATGTCCTAGGAGACTTTGATGAGCAAAGGACCTTGGGAGAAACACTGTTACATCACATCCAGTGGCCACGAAAGGAAATAGAGTTCACCGATGAGATCCCTGAAGCCCCGCCAAGAGCAACCAATGTCGCCCCTCAACCGATGACGCTCTTCTTGCCACAGCAGCTCTCGCGTGCTTCCCCAAAGAACCTTATACTCGTAATCCGACGGTTGATGCATCAACCTGTGATCAGTCGGCCCAACTTTGTGGCGTACATGCCATGTCATCCTCCGCCCCAAAGCAGCTAGTGGCAAGGCCTACAACTGCTAAAGATGCACCACCGGTTCAGATGTCGGTCACTGAAGCAGCGGGGGGAGACCCAGGTGCAGCACATGCTCAGCAGACCAACCTAGTGGAATGGACTGCTAAGCAGTCTGATGCTTCGGAACCGCCTGCTAAGCAGTCTGTAGGTCCAGAACCGACTGCTCATCAGTCCGTTGGTCCGCAGTCGTGTGATCAGCATACCAATGCGTCAGCACTTCCTGCTCAGCAAACCAACGCGTTGGTACGGCCTCCTCAGCACACCGAAACCTTGACACCACCTGCACAGAAACCCGACATAGCTTCAACGCATGGTCAGCAGTCTGATGCCTCTGCTTCTACAGCCCATCAGTCCATCACAGCAGCAGCACCAGCTCGCGGTCCGGCATAGATAAACTGTCTGCTAAGCAGTCCGTCGAAGCTTCACTGTCTGCTCGGCAGTCTAGCTTGCAGCCAACCAGACGTTATGCCAGAAATGCTTCAAGAAGCAAGAAGGAAGAGGTCAAAAAGGCTACACCCACGAGGAAGCGCAGCGGGAGAGTGAAGAGGAAAGATAACGATTGCCTCTTACTTAAAGCACTCATTGCACAGAACCAAATTAACAGCAGCTTGTTCGAATTGGGGAGTAATATTATTTCTGACGCCATGGATGATGAAGAAGTACATTTGTTGCTTGCTAAAAGTAAATCAGACGTTGATGAGTGCAACTCCAGTTGCCGCGAGTTACATGAATATTGCATGGATCTAATGTCAGAAGGTCATCATGGTTTGCTAGTCCACTACAACAGAGATCATTTCTGACATGATGCTGGTTCCATCAATGTGAGTTTTGAGGACTTACATCTCTTCTTCAACTTCAACGAGCTCGATCTTGTTAGATGCCTGATTTTGTAAGTACTTAACAAACTCTGATCAACTTCTCCATACAAGGCTATAAATGATAAACATCTAACTGCATTTTATTCCTCTCAGAAAATTGAACGCGCAGAGAAGAAAAAAGAAGAGTGTGTATTTCGTAGATCCTAAATTAGCAAATGGAACAACAATACATGGTAAGGACCTACGGGACTGGGCCGTTAACACGGTCGTCCGTCTCTTCAGAAACACGTCCCATACAGAATCATTTCTCTGGCCATATCATGAACGATAAGTCAAGTAAACAACCACACATACACTGATTGTCTTTCAGATTTTGTCATAATTCATAAGTTCATGACTTCCTTAATATGTAGCAATCACTAGATATTGGTATTCATTGTTCCAAACAAGAACACAGTTTACTACATCATTTCTCTCGGAGAGTCAACAAACGCTTAGGATCTGACGCATCTTCAGCAATTCATGGATAGCTATTGAATTCTATGATGTTGAAATTAATTTGCATTCATACCTGGTTCAATAATTGATGTTGTCAAAATTCATCGTCATTTGCAGTGTGCTCGCATTGTGGAAAACTAAACCAGGGAACCTATTCAAGAAGGAACTATCTGTGCAGCACGAGATCGTTTCTCCGGTAACACACCAAAATCCGTTATTTTTGGAAAATTTATCCAACAGTCTGCAAATACCTTTTCTTACGCTAGTCAAATGTTCAAGCTTCTAAATAAACCTCTTTCTATTTTGTACAAAGAAAAAATAATACATCTAACACCGATTAGGTTGTTCCAAACATGACAAATACATAACTAATTATGTACAAAAAAATTCAGTGTCCCCAGCAAGAAGTAGGGACCAACCTTTGTGGATAACGTTTGCAGACACATGATCTCCATCTGCAAATCTGCTGATAGTTGTGATGATCCTCGCGAATTAGTACCAATAAGTCTATCTTAATAAATATCTTCTACTCCACTCATATGACACATTTTGATCTTAAAAATATTGCAGCTCATCTTAAAACCGAGGACCCCTGAACCGCTCCCGGCTGGTGAATTGCTGATGGTTCGGAGATTTATCAGCGACTTTTTCTTGAATCACTACATCAATCCCATCGGTGATAATGAAGATTTCAGCATGCGTTCTCCTGAAACATCGAGTAAGAGTTAGCCGCTAAACATATATGTACACATAGATCCATTGTTTTCCATCTGATGAGGTCTTCGTATTTCGAACACTATGATTAATTACGTAATACATATATGTGTGGACAAATCATTGGAATTTAGCTACCATATGTTCAATTGCAATTGTTGCGAAATCTGATGAATGTTCTTTCTGTGGACATTATTTGTTCAACTGAATATTGTGGCGAATTTGCTTTTTGCGTGCCGATTCAAAATGGGATATTTTTGTTCAATTGAATATTATGGCGAATTTTTTTTTGCGTGGCTATTCAAAATGGATACTTTTGTTTATTTGTTCAATTTAATATTGCGGCAAATTTGTTTTTTGCATGCTGATTCAAAATGGGATATTTTTGTTTTAACATGGCAATTGCTCCGCACACAGTTCAACTAAATGAGTGTGTGCGATCCACATCAGAAAGCATACACCAATCGTAGCGGAACTGTCAGTGATACACGACAGATCGCAAACGATTTGCAGCGCCACTACGTGTGCGTAGGGTCTCCGGAACCGTTTGTGGTATCGCGTTATCGCACACGAGAACTCGGAGTAAACCGTGCCCAATGTAAAATACAATCCCAGTAGTAAATTTTTCAGGAAACGTGTGCGATACCAAACAAAAAGCACACGTCACTCTTGTCGCAACCGTTGGTGATACACAACAAATCACAAACGGTCTACAACACTTGTATGTGTGCGAAGGGGCTCCTGAACTGTTTGTGATAGAACATTATCGCAGACGGTAATTGTTGAGAAACGTGTGTGATGGAGTCTTGCATGTTAGACGGGTTAAGCAGAAAACTCGTGTGCGATGGGGCACAAATCACACACAGTTCATATGTTGGCCCATGTGCCTTACATACTGTTTCCCAAACGATTCATTATGACACACCGTTTGGTTTCACTGCATCATTAGAAACGTTTAATCACCGATCCCACACGTGCGTAAGAATTTGGTGTGTGCTGCATCGCACACGATTACATTTTGGAAGGCCTCTGGATCATTGCTCCATATCCCCGACGGTTTCTTGATCGTGTGGGAAGGACCCCCTATCGCCCACACTCACTTGGCGACGGTCCCAAATGCCGTCGCGGAAAGGGGTTAGAAACCATTTGTATAGCATCAACGCATACCAGTGTATACCCTCCAGTAGGCCATGCAGAGGCCGCGGCGGCGGTGGCAACAGCGGCGTCCTCGGTGGCCTTCTTGTCGGCTTTGAGTTTCTCGGCAGCGAGACGGTCGGTGTTGGACTGCGACATGGTGATGATGAAGACGACGCGGACGTAGAGGAAGTAGTGGATCTGAGGCGAGCAGTCGCGTAGTCGCTTCCCAAAAACCTATTCGCCCCTCTCCCGTATAGGAACCGGAGGGACGGGGTTTCAGAAACTTGCTCTCCCATCGATCGTGCACGCGACGGACGGGATGGAGTCACCAACGGTAGCAGCAGCAATGGAACGATGGTGGGCGTGCGCGTGGAGCAGATGTGATATATTCGTGGCGGCTAGGGTTAGGAAACACCGCACACTTATATAGGCACAACCGCGTGGTGAGACGTGGGCTCGACCCACATCCGAGTCTGTGACAACCCACGATCCGATGTCTCAGATCGTGGCCCAGCTGTCAGAAAACTCTCTGTTACTGACTGGCAAAAATAAGCGCATATGTGTGAGCTCAGCTCGACCCATTCCCGCAACCCGTGGCGTGTCGTGGCGAGCCGTGGCAAGGCGGGCGGTGGAGAAGGAGTGTGCGAGGGCCTCTTCTCTTCTCAAGCTCCAATAGGATGTAAAAGGAAACCCTTATAAAGAGGTCCAACTCCTCTCCAACTTCCGAGGTGGGACTAAACTTCCCAGTACACCTAGTGCCAATAAACCCACATGGGCCCTTAGAGATTTTCAGAAATGGCTAGATAGGCCTAAAGCCCACCCCAAATTTCAGCAATAATTTTTATTATTTTTGAAATGCTTTGTAGTACTCCCTTCATTTTTATTTAGTTTGCATATTAGATTGGAAAATGCTATGCTTCAACCGGCTGAAAACACCGTCCGCGTGCGCCGGCTTCTCCGGGCTAGACGTGGCGCTGAGGGTACACCAAGCCTATCTCCTTCCTTTTCTCAACCTTATCTTCTCCTCCGCCCGTGCGTCACTTTTCCTCCTTCCCCGGTCTACATCCTATTCATCCCTTCTGGCTCTCATCCCGAACCCACGCATCGTCGCCGATGGGCATGCCGATAGCCAAGCCTCCGTCAGCCACACCCTGCCTCTTCTTCCCATGCATCCATCTTGCCCAAGTTCCTCCGTCGACGCATCTGGAACAAGATCTCGAGCCGCGTATGCCGTCCCTGGTAGCACCAGCGTCCGCGTCCGTCGTCGTCCTGCCGCTCGAGGAGCACCGACGTGGACAGCCGTGGCTGACGCCTCCTCGAGCTCAGTTTCCCGCAGCAAGTTTTCTGCAACAACAATGCTTCTGCAAATGGTGGCGGCTGAGGGCGGTGAATGACGGCTCTACTAGTGTTGCGCGATGCATCAAAGCCACCCCCAGCAGCCGCGCTCGCCTCCCTCATCCATGGCTGCACTTGATTCCCCATCCATGGCCGTGCTCTCCTGCCTACTGCAGAAAAATATTTTTGCAACAACAATCTTGTTGCAAAAGGCTCTCTGGAACAAAGCTCCTGTTACAGAGATCAAACGAAAAAAATGTTTAGAAAAGTTCTGCAACAAAGTTGTTGTTCTTATTGCAGAAAATTAGACGCAACGAAAGATGTTGTTGCAATTTTTGCAACAAGGATCTTGTTGTGGAAAATTAGACGTGTGAAAGATGTTGCAGAAAATTAGACGCGACAGAAGATGTTGTTGCAATTTTGTAAGGGTCTTATTGCAGAAAATTAAAGAAGAAGAGGTTTTACAACATGGGTCTTGTTGCAGAAAATTATAGAATATGAGGTTTCGCAACAAAGGTCTTGTTGCAGGAAATCAAAGAAGACCAGATCTTTCAGCAAGAGCATCGTTGCAGGAAATTAGTGAGGGGATTGAACGGCTCGCGTCACACAATCGAATGGCTCGCGAGGCGGGGGATCTTTTTAAAAGATCCACCGTCCGACGCGTAGTACCCCCCAAAAAATATTAGGGAAATGGTTTAAATCACCCGACCGATAACAACGACCTCGTCCGCTGGCTCCGTGGCCGTGAGATCGGATTTTAATTAGATCCCTCGGAGCAACGTATTACATAGACTAGTTTTCGCAAGCGAGCCGTTGTTGCTATCCCCCACCGCAACAAATGATGTGTTGCAGGATCTGGATCTAGATCCTCTCATGCTCTCCAGAACTCTCCATCAAGCCGACGCCTCCATGCGCTGCTTCAACTGCCTCTACCGCTGCTCGCCGGCGGCAGCACACGAACGAGGCCATCAACGAGGTCACCTCTCCCCGTCTCCCTGTGTCCGCTTGCGACCAGTGGTCATGGCCGCTCGAGCGCGCACACCGGAGCTCTACTCCGGCCGTCGTCGCCCATCTATGCCGCTCTGGCCTCATGCTGGATCGCCTCCAGCACCACCATCATCGCATATGCAACACCCCTCCTCCCTTCTCCAATAAGACCGAGCTTCTGCTCGAGGCCATGGCCGCAAGCAATGTAACGCGGTGACTTTATGCAACAAGACATCGGTTGCAAAAAAGAATTACAATAAGAGTTTTGTTTCCAAAAATATCAAAAATATTCTGCAACAAGTTGCAAAAAAAAAGCATGCAACGTAACCTTTGTTACAAAATTTCGGCAACAAGACATGTGTTTCAAAAGGGTTCTCACAATACGACCTCTCGACACTTGACCGGAAGACCGCGTCAGATAGGGCGGCTCGTAGACCGACGGATTTTTTTTAAAGATCCACGGGCCGACGCGTAGCATGACCCATATTTTTTGGGAGCTGCTACGTGTCGGCCGGCGGATCTTTTAAAAAAGATCCGCCGCCTAGCGAGCTGTCTGATATAACAAAATAAATCGGCTGAATGTCTTTCTCTTTTTTGCAATAATGATCTTGTTGCGGAAATGCTTGTAACAGAGATTGTGTTGCGGATTTTTTTCCAGCATAAGTTGTATTGCAGGAATATATTTTTGCAACATAGGTTGTGTTTCAGAATTTTTTTCGTGTCCTATTTTTGCAACAAAGACGTTGTTGTAGAAAATCTTTGCAACTGAGGTGTTGTTGCAGATTTTTTTTTGTCTTCGCCTCTATATAGTGTTACGGAGAAAGTTTTGCAACATGACTGTTGTTTCTGCAACAGGATGGATGTTGCAAAACAAAAGCACTTGCGTAGAGAAGAAAGGTTGGTCTAATAAGCCACGTGTCTATCAAAGAAGGTGGCGGATGCCCGTGCTAGATCCGCCGGTTGAGCAATAGCTTTTTCCATATTTGTTTTGTCTCTAAACTTTGTCAAAGTTTATAAAGCTTGACTTTGACAAAAACTAATACGTGGAGTGGAGTAAATAAAAACAGAGATGAACTTTTATACTAGTCCTAGTAGACCTGATCCTTTCCAAAAGAAGACCTGCAGGGACAACTGAAATAAAATCCAGAATTTATTATCTTTCGCATCGAGTCTGGACTTGTGGTCTTTCGGAGGGAGGCGAGGCGACCCCACGGCGCAGTGAGACAAAACTCCCGAAAGGCCTCCTCCTATTACAACAGTCGAACACAACGGCCCAAACGATCCCCATCTCGCCGCGACCGAGAAGATATGGCGGACGAGGGCCCAGCCCCAGCCCCCACGGCGGCCGCCGCCGCCGTCCCCGTCGGCGGGGCGTCGGCCACCATACTCGACTCGCTCGGCGAGGACATCACCCGCATCGTCGGCCCGGTCTCCGCCTGCATGCTCATCGTCGTCCTCCTCGTCTCCCTGCTCTCCTCCCCTTCGTCCCCGTCCCCGCTCACAGCCTCCTTCGCCGGCGGCCCCGGCGGGGGCGGGGGCGACGACCTCGCCAGCGCCCTCGTCACCGCCGTCGTCTTCGTCGTCTTCGTCACGGCCGCCACCTTCCTCATGGCGCTGCTCTTCTACTTCCGCTGCACGCCCTGCCTCCGCGCCTACCTCGGCCTCTCTGCGATCTGGATCCTCCTCCTCCTCGGCGGCCAGATGTGCCTGCTCCTCCTCTCGCGCCTCCGCCTCCCGCTCGACGTCGTCTCCTGCGCGCTGCTCCTCCCCAACGCGGCCGCCGCGCTCGCCATCGCCGCGATCTCGCCGGCGTCCGTCCCCATCGCGCTCCACCAGGCCGCGCTCCTCGCCATCGCCGTGCTCACCGCCTTCTGGTTCACGCTGCTCCCCGAGTGGACCACCTGGGCGCTGCTCGTGGCCATGGCCGTCTACGACCTCGGCGCCGTCCTCATCCCCGGTGGCCCCCTGAGGGTTCTCCTTGAGCTGGCCATTGAGAGGAACGAGGAGATACCGGCGCTGGTCTACGGGGCAAGGCCAGTGGATCCCAGGCACGGCCAGAATTGGCGGCTTTGGAGGGAAAGGGCGCGGCAACCCGGCGGGGATTTGGACCCCAACTCCACAGTTGAGGTGATTGGTGAGGTGCTGGGGAGAAATCCTCTTCTCAATTCAGGTGGCAATTCACCCAATTCGACGACCCAAGCCGGGGAGCAGACCAACTTGACTGGTGCTGTTGGCAATTCAAGGCTCAGGGAGTCACCGGTGCCAGATTTGAGCTCTGGTTCTGCCAATGCACAAGCCAGAGAGGCGCTTGCATTGCCGGAGACTAGACTGGATATTGCTGAACTGAGGGTACCGTTGATCCAGCCACAGCCAGATAGAACCAGTGACGACGACGACGATGATGAAGATGGCATCGGGTTGGGCTCATCAGGGGCAATCAAGCTTGGGCTGGGGGACTTCATATTCTACAGCGTGCTCGTCGGGAGGGCGGCTATGTATGACTACATGACAGTCTACGCGTGCTACCTTGCCATCATTGCGGGGCTCGGCATCACTCTGCTACTGCTGGCATTCTACCGCAAGGCATTGCCCGCACTACCGGTGTCCATCACCCTCGGCGTTCTGTTTTACGTGCTCACAAGAACATTGCTCGAGACATTTGTTATGCAGTGCTCCACAAACTTTCTCATGTTTTAGCATCCATGTTTGTATGTCATTATAGTTCACATTCAAGGCCTTTTCCAGTTGGTCAGGTTGTATTTTGGGAACTGTTCATCCTGGTACGCCATGTTTGTGAAACTGTTAATCTGATGGCGTACACGACATGTTGATATATGTACCGGCTCTTTGCCATTACTGTCAAAAATTTACAGTATGGATACTTGATTTCTGGAAGAGAAGGTACTTTTGTTTTGAACCTGCTATTGCACAATCTGCAGTCTTGTTTGCTTGCTATGATTTTTCTCATATCATATGGTATGCTATAAATTTTGAGCCTGCAAAAACACATCAGACCACAATAGAGAAGAATTAATCTAAAAATTCCTTGGGTTTTGAGGTTCATTTGCCCTTTCCAAGGCACCACGCTGAGTCCGCCAACAGGGAAGAACTTGTAAGATGATAACACTTGATATTCTGTTGCTCAAGTATTTTGTTCACCTTAATTTCCATGTTACCGTTTTCTTCAGGATTTCCATGCAAGACCCACAGAACCCTAACCTTTGGAGCACTCGTAAAACAAAGCCATACATTTTGGAAAATGTTGCGCACAACCACAACTACGGGAGCAACTGAATCAAGGGCTAACACCTAATGACCTCTAGAGTTGAAGAAATAGGAGCCTTCATCAGAAAAAGAAAAATCAAGGGCTTAGGTAGGCCACTTTGAAACATGAGACCGCTATCACGCTGAGACGATATCAGAAAGCGTTATCTGCATGATTCAGTGAGCATATTTCTTCATCACAAAGGTGCTGCTGGATACAAGGAACATACTACAAATCATTTCAACAGAAAGGTGCTGCCTGGTATGAAGAGCACATACTACAAATCATTGATTGCATGAACTGGTTTTATCCGCAACAATCCATGCATGAGATTTCTGTAATTTGGTTTCTGTCATGTGGAAAGTATCAGTCTGGAATGAAGAAAGCACACAAGAAAGATCAAAACACATTCTGAATGCCAGGAAACTGAAGCATTGAATCTTCACAGCCACATATGATACTACATACTGATCAAAGCTAGAGCTGAGCGATAAGCTGTTTTGAAACACGATCAGGCGAACCAATTTGGAAGCCAAAGCAAAGCTGAGCCAAAACTAAACTAGGAAATTACAATGAGCTGAACAAATTTGGAGATCATAACAGTTGCCACAGACTCTCGGAGACAAAAATAAAAATAAAATTGAATTGCTGCAACCTGGACGACGCTGCTCTCTACCTTACTAGGGAATAACCAATCTAGAACTAATGCCCTGATTGTTAATGGGCACATTTCAATGTTTGGGAACCAAAAAAGGCAGTGCAACATGTAAGACCACTGCCAAATCCAAAAGACAGAGTTGTCCAGAACGATTGTACAGACTACAGAGATCATCCCTGGTATCATACTCTTTGGCTATCGACTGCTAGCAAAAAATGTGGATTAGCTACAAGATCTATGAAGAAACTGTAACCACTTTCAGATAACGCCCAGCATTCGTTCATCCCAAAGGCTGCTTGCGACCAACGACAGTGGATTCGGTTCAGGCTTTGGTCTTGTGCTGCTGCAGTTCCATATGCTGGGAGCTGGTGGGCTGAGAAGGAGCGACCGGCGATCTGGTGGAAGCAGCTCTTCACAAGGTTGAGTCGCTTCAGATTTGGGAGCGGTTGGAACTCTACCATGATCAGCAAAACTGTGACGCTTTCTGTGGCCTCCCAATGCCCGACCAGAGGTGAAGACCTGGCCACAAAGCTTGCATTCATAGCTAGCTGTTGCCTTCAACACCTTTGAGAGGCTGACAAACTTCACTTCCTCATAAGAGCTAGAAGGCTCTGGCTCCATCAACTCATTGTCTCCAACTTGGCCATGATGATGAGGAGAACTCAGCGCCATCTCTGTCATGAGTGTATCGAACGCCATGTTGACATCCATCTCACCACCTTCACCACAATCAACAAAAGCCGAGCACATGCCATGATCTCCTGAAAGCGACACAAGAATCCGTGCGGCATCGGCCTCCTCTATCCCATATGACTTCATCAGTGGGGAAGGAACAGTGTCCAGAACCATCCTCCTCGACCTCTTCCTCTTCATCACTGGAGCAGCAGATAGAGGAACATTGTGATCACCATCACCTACTGATGCCTGGTGCTCCACAGGCATCTTCCTGCGGCGCTTGTGCATCCTCATGTGCAACGACAGGGCATCAGGGGACGCAAAAGACCTGAAGCACAACTGGCATTCAGTCTTGGGGAATAACGCCCATCGGTCGTCGTCGCTGGAAGCGGAATCTAGCAGCCACGACGTCTTCTGGCACCTCTCCCGGAGGCCGTACCTCTCGCCGGCGATGCTCGGGGTGCGGCTCTGCTGTTTCTTGCGCCAGTTCCTGTGGACCGCCATGTGGCCTCCAAGCGAGGCCCCCGAAGGGAAGCTCCTCTTGCACTGCTTGCACCAGTGCTTCCTTCCCCTCGGCGGCATGTCTGGGCATATAGCAGCAGTGGTTTAGTACTAAGGATTGAAAGAGAAAAAGCTGATAGCAACAACAAATCGGATGGTGTCCAGCAATTCATAAATACGGCTTGTAAAAGGGGCTTCTTTTATGGCGGCGGAACGGAAACAGGTTGGGAGTTGGGAAAAACCCTTTCCTTTCCGTCTTGAAATTCGATCTTATCTTGCGGAATAGGCAGAAGAGATTACCAGAAACCTTGGTTCCTCTGTTCCGCTGAGAAATGAAAAAAAAAAGTTCGGAATTCTTGAGGGGAGACCATAATTAACCTGTCGCGTGGGAAAAAAATCAAGAAGGCCAAATGGAGCGGTTTGGGAGGGGGGCAGAGAGTGGAATCATTCGTGAGAGCCTAAGAATTCAAACTTCATCCAAGAAGGCGGCTAGGGTTCCGCCAGATTCTTGACGGAAGCCAGCAACTTTTACACGGAGGGAACAAATCAAGAACTCAAAATTCTCAAAAAACAAAAAAGGAAGAAAAAAGGAAGGAAGGAAGAAACCCACCTCCGGTGTCCTGGATTCCAGGTTCTTGGGCGGTGGGGGAGGAAGAGGGGAGGTTCTTGCTTGGCACGTTGGTGGGGGGGAAAGGGCGGCTTGCTGTCCGTGCGTGTAATGCGCCGCGGCGGTGTTGTTCCTTGCTGACGAGTTGCCGGTTTTGGGAGGGAGGAGAGGCGTGGGCCGGCCGCCGGGGCCTACTTTTTCTTTCCTTGTTTGAGGTGGGAGGAGGGAGGGGGCGATGGTGCTTTTCTTTTTTCCCTTTCT
>LR738712.1:71910013-71928935 GCA_902687465.1 Secale cereale
GAGAAAAAGGCAAGACTTAACCGCGACGTATCAGACGACAGTACCAGGAGATATTACCATCTTCCTTCTTCTGTTCACACAGAACAAAAGCCTACTGGTCAGCCTAATCATAACCACCTTCGGATTTTTATAAATGCACACAAGATCACTAAAAATATATTTATATTCTTCACAACAGATAAAAGTACCCAGTTCTGATTTATACTGCTAGCCAACAAGCTAACCGGTGCTTCAGATTTGCAACTATGTGAGTATGTTGCAGACCCCATACTCATCGTAAATAGAACCTTAGCAGACCCTGGAGTAATAATGTAGTTGCTTCAGTCACCACATCCACGTGGCCTTAGCAGGCCCTATCTCCTGCAGCCATGTACTCCCTCTGTAAACTTTTATAAGATCATTTCTGCTTCTATCAACTCATCAATGCGACGATATCAGGGCCTTGTAGAACGGAACTAATTCTATACATATTACCCAAACATAGGGCATCAATGTCATGTATAGAAGAGAACAAATGACAATAGATGAATGCTAGGGCATCATTCTTTCTTTGGAGTATTTAAGAAAATCCCTTATAATTTTCTAGCAAGAAAGTGGTCGGACCCTTCCCCGGACCCTGCGCAAGCGAAAGCTACATGCACCGGGCTGCCCTTATAATTTTCTAACAAGGAAGTATATATAGCAATCAAACAGGGAGGTGGTGACTTGCTATGTTAAAATATATACACCAGTACACCATGGCTGCTTCAGATGTTCAGTTATATTCGGAAAAGCATGATGCGTGTTGAAATGAAATGGTTACTGAAAAAGGATCTCACCTTGTTCCAGCAGAACATGTAGTGATCCATAAACATGGTAAACGTTCTCTGAATTTATTGGATCAGGCCTCATGGTTCCACATCATGGTGATGCGAAAGAACGACTTTTTTGAGAATTAAGTAGCAAACCTGTTGTTCATCCTTAAGCAAGTTTAGTAAGAGAGAACATTTAGCAAGAAAAATATGAAGTTCTCTTTAGAAGATTGCAGCGATAATGCAATGCATGACACTGAATGATTCAGAAAAAGCAGGAAGCGTGTGTTCAGAATTCAGATGATTACCGAAAAAGGGATTTCACATTGTTCCAATGGGACATGTAGTGATCCGTAAACATGGTAGATGTTATCTGAATTCATTGGTTCAGATCTCATGGCTCAACAGGATGGTGCTGCAAAAAGCACAAATTTTCAAGAAATTAGTACTGAACCTGCAATGTGCAAAAAAGATCAATTTGTCTAGCAAATCTGTCATCTGTCCTGAAGCTAGTTCAGTAAGAAAGAGCATTTATCAAATCAGATGTTTTTCTTTTTAAGTTTGCGGCAAGCATGCAATGAGCAGCACTGGTAAATCATTAATTCTGAACAAAAAGAACAAAACAGAACACAGAAGAATCCTGATACTCAAGTAACCACTGCCTGAAAATATCATGCTGAAATTTTTACATTGCCCATGAATTCTCCGTATCCTGATCAAAGATCTCCTACCTAGAGCAGAAGTGATACCAAACCTGAATTATATCACTTAGATAATACTTCCAGTGACAAATTCCATTATTACTGCAGACCGTGGAATCCTAGATAAGTTGACAGCATACCGTATAGTATGCAGTACACATGACAGCAAATATCAGGTATATGTACTAATAGTAATCAGTATTTGACGGGATGTTTCAGAAAGTTCATCCCAATAGATTGCTGAAGAGGCGAAGAAGCTCTTCTTCAAGAAAACCTAGAAATTACTCCATTATAATTCTTGAAGAGTTATTACAAATCTAAAAAGAACAAAACAGAACCATCCAAGCTATTGATGTATTAACAACTATCAGCAGCTTCCAGCCAAGTATTTTAAGAAACAAGCCCAAGGGCAAGAAACCAACCCAAGAAAAATACCTTCAGCAACCTTAAACTGGCATCCTATGACTTCTTGAGGGGTATTGTGGCTTGTTGCGCAAACTTTCCCTTGGTTCTGTAATAACGACTTATTTGTGTTGACGACGATGCCTATGTGGCTTTATTAATTTAAAGCCGGACGCTTCTAGCGTCTACGTTCCAAAAAAAAAAAAACCTTATGAATGGATTTGTCAGTGCTGCCTCCCATCCTTATCAGTGCTGGACAGCATTTCCTCAAGAGACGGCGTTGGCGGTGTCGATGAAGCGCTACAGCTGGAGGAAGAGCTCGGCATGATCAGATCAATCTAGATGAATTGCTAAAAGAGGAAGATGGCTCGTGATACCATGTGAGAATTGTGGAAGCGTCTCTACCTCCATTGGAGGCCGCCTGATGTTTATTTATTGGTGCCGAACGTGGCAAGCGATGTACAGATTGGTTTTCTAGATAGATAGATCTTGGTCGGCAAGGAGACAAGTCTATACAATTCCATCTCTAATGCCTCTAGATCCCTCTAGAAAACCGCAGGTTATAGATACAGTGGAGCCTAAGTATCCTGAGATCCCAGAGTTGCCAATCCATTACCAAACCATCTTGCGCTCAATCGCTGAAGCAGATTGTCCTTGACGTCGCAATACCTTTGCGCCCAATCAACCGGTTCAACTCCGTCAACTCCTAAGCCGGGGGCCCGATCAGCGGACTGAAGGTTGATCGGATCTCTCCAGTCAGCCACGTAGGCGGACACTCGACGTTTGAACTTCTGCTTGAACTCACTCCATGCCTGGTATTTATAATGGTTGACACGGGCCTGCAAGTTCCATATGCTTCTAAAACCATCCTTGAGCGTGAAATGGTGTATTGCATTCTCCAAAGAATGGTTCACCGCAGCAAGAAGAACCAGTGATTTGTGCCGCATAATAATCTTTCGACGGCATGTGTATCCTTGGATGACACCCTCCTGTGGGTGTGATGTTTGGCCAGAGGGAGCAAAATCAAAGCACCACAGATATACCTGCCCGACGTCTGGATCAACGGGAAGAATCGCTTCAAGCATTGATTTTGACGGTTTCTCGGATCCAATCCAGTTTGGCGAAAAAATGAATTCATCGACGTCGATAAATGCCATCCACTTGCAAGAACTCCGGTGCGTTGCAGCAGAATGGGAGAAGCCAGCTTCCTGCATTTTGATCCACGGCCAAGGCACTGTGGAGATGCTGATTCCGGCTGACCTCAACTGAGCCACTTGGTCTGCAAAGTCGTCCAGACTTCCATTGTCATACAGGAAGAAGTGCTCCACCCCGACAGCGGCATGGTACAGCACCCACTCGCGAAGAAACTTGGACACGTTGTGGACCATAGTGCAAGCGCAAATCAAGTTCTTTGGGGCCGGTGTCACCACCAAGCCACTCTGACTCTGCTGTGGGCGATAAGTCGCAATTGAGGGGATAGGGTCTTCGCCGGTGGCTGCCACCGTGACACGGAGCTCTGTGTTCCTGTAGTTGAGATGCATCGGTGGAGCAGGGAACCGGGTAACCTGCTGTACCGACGTGATGGCCGGGAAGGAGGCCACCACGCCATGGCCGCAGTGGCGATAGATGCACTGGACTCCGCCAGCAGCATGGTTGACGCCCTTTGCAAAGACAAGGACATCGCCACTGTCGAGAGTTGCAGAGCTGAAGGCGATCCGGTCGCTCCAATTCAGCAACGACGTGCGGCCAGGGCAATCGGCAGAGGCAGAGGCAGAGGCAGCGGAGGTGGGGAGCAGCAGGGGCGCTTGGAGCGGCTGGAGGCTCCGGGCAGGCTCGGGCATTAGGCAGACGTAGGCGTGGCGGCCCGACCCCGGCAGGCTCCCGAGCGCGCTCGCCGGGGACGACGCCCCACCCTGGAAGGCGCACGTCGCCTTGGCGCCAGCTGGCTCGGCGTCAGCCAGGAGAAGGATCTCCCCGTCCGGGAGCAAGACGGCATCAGCGTCGTCGTGCTGCGGCGGCGAGCGATCGGCCCCCGATTCCGAGTTCGAGGGGAGGCAGGGCGGCGGCGGCGGCGAGCGGTGGATGGGCAGAAGGCGCCGCGGGAGGTTGGTTTCCGGCTGCGGGGGCGAGGCGTCGGCCTCCAAGTCCGACAGGAGGTAGGGCGGCAGCGGCGAGAGGGCGAAGGGCGGAGAGCAGTCGGCGCCGGGGCCGAGGGGCAGCAACGACGGCGAGAAGAGCGGGACGCCGGCGTAGGTCCCGCCGCCGGCGAGCAGGAGGAGGCCGGCTGACACACCGCCGGCGATGGTGAGGACACGGCGCAGGCAGCTGCGGCGTCGGTGGTGCGCCATGGCGGCGGCGCGATTCGGGCGGGGGAGCTGGAGATTGGAGTTCGCGCGAAAACTTTGCGATGGATTGCGAGGAAAGATTTTGCCGGGTTTGGGCGTCGCCGCTAGGTATTATACGCCGTATCGGGTCCGACTACGGCACGGTACGTATACGGTAGCGTGCTATCTACGCATACGCCGTACCGACTTATACATACCGACCGACCGATGCAGCGAGGTTTGGGTTCGACACCAGCTGTTCCCTCGAGTCGAACCGCCGTTGCTTCGCGTGAAAAAACAACAGCTACGTTGGGCCGAGGCATCGTTACACATAGTACGGGCTGGTGGACACTAAAAAAAATTATTTTGAGTTTGAGTTTAAGTTTAAGTTTCTTCCTGCTCCCTCTTTTTATAAAAAAAATTATTTTGAGTTTAAGTTTGAGCCTTCGTTACACATAGTACGGGCTGGTGGACACTAATTTTCTTCCTGCTCCCTCTTTTTATAAAAAAAAAATAAGTTTAAGTTTGATCAATTTTTTAAAAAAATATGCTAAAATCTAAATGTCAAATACACATAGTACGAAAATATTTTTTTGTATGATGTTCTAGATGTTAATGTATTTTTTTATAAATTTGGTCAAACTTAACCAAATTTGAGTCAGGTCAAACATAGAACTTCAATTATTTTGGAACCTTAGGGAGTAAATAATAAAGCCAATTTTTTATTTAGAGTCACCCAAATTAATCTCTTTATCGAGAAACCTAAATTAGTGTTGATCTTCTTCGTCAGCCTGCAAGAGGTGGCACGTGCCTTCGATTCAGGCATATGCGGCGCCGGCCGCTCGGGCACAAGCACCCATCAATGGTCGTGAGGAGCATCCGCCAAAGGGGTTGGACGACATCAGGCCTGCGCGGAGCTGCGCGCGGTGCGCGATAGGCCAAGACATATCGGGGTCATTTGAAGAGACCGTTTGGATGACGCAAAACTAACCGGTTATTGATCAGGTCGTCCGCCCGGTTAGTATAGGGAGTCCGGCTATAGATGCTCTAACCGCGCTCAGTTGCTCATGTTGTTTCTAGGGGTGGCCTAAAGTGCTCTTGAGTCTTGGCTCGTCGATGTTGATCTGGTATCGGTTTCGCTCTTCACCAAACAACCACCAAAAACATATCAACATTTCCCCCCAAAAAAACATATCAACATTTGTCTCTTTTTGATTAAAAGACATGACCGCCATTGAGTGTACCCAAGTTATATTAATTGGTCATTTGGGAGGGTCAAAACATCATAATCCTTGGACGTAGGACGCTTGTCAAGTCGTCCGTAATCACCTCCCAAAGCATCCTCCACAGCCTAAACAAGACCGAGCAGGCATTCCTTTGGTCCGCCGCCAATAAAACAACCAATGCAAAGTGCAAGGTCAACTGAGAGACCATTTGTCGACCACTTGAGTATGGTGATGTCGGGGTGCTCAACACCGACAAATTCGCATGTGTTGCAGGTGCCAGTGTGGGCGCGAATGATGTGAGGAAGGGGCGTGGTTCCTATGTGACCGAGGTTCGGGCGAGCGGCGGGCTTCGTCAACCAATTCGAGAGGAGGGTGTGGCTTCTTGAGGCGAAAGCCTTGCTACGGCTTGGTAGAAGCCAACAATGGCGACCCCAACGAGAACTGCTTACCTTCTTGGAGGCGTCGTGGTTCAAGGGCATCTACCCTTCATTCTCAGGCTCCAAGGGAACCCTTGTTCTTTTCGTCCTACAACGAGCGTTGGTCGGGTACTTCATAGATCCTTTGTGTGGGTAGCCACTTTGGTCAGGTACCCTGTCTTGCGGGCATGTTATAATGGTTTCCGTCCCGTGTTCCACAAATTAACCAGGAAATTTCCTTCTTCTTTTTTGACGAATCAAGATCCTCTTGGAGTAACTCCAGCATCAGGTTTGCAGAATGTAGCGAAGAAGGTCTAGCTGTTTATTTGACCTCCAACTGAAATCAAATAGACAGGGACAAAAAAGGCAGAGAAAAGAGTAGGGCCTAAAACGTTCTCACCTAACGACCCTGAGACGCAAAAATTTGGGGCAAAACTTATAGCATGGACAAGCAAGCAAAAATTGGGGCAAAACATACAGCAAGAACACTGGGACAAACCTGGAAGGAACAATGGCAGATGCAACACAGCAAAGCATCCCTCACCCCAATTTTGCTTTGTCTAAGCTTCGCCAGCATTGTTCATCGGGATTGGGACTCCGGGGGCCTTGCCTTTCCCTCTACAAATCCACAAGATTTTTCTAAGAACATCAAAAGGGACAGCAAAATTTAGTCATAGACTTCAGCTAGTATCATCATAATTAGACTAGAGCTAGCAGGGAATAAGTATTTTCAGAAAACTGTAAAACCAAAGGATAGGTACAGTAAGTCATGATCAAACAGAACTGTAATTACATAAAGTGGGTGCTTTGATCTTGCTGATGTAGATAGAGTACAAGTGCAGATTACAAGCTAGTACTACATATCAGACTTACACTATAGCAAACAGCAATTTTTAAATTTTCAGAAAACTGTAAAACGAAAAGATAGGTACAGTAAGTCATGATCAAACAGACTGTAATTACATGAAAATGGTGCTCTGATCTTGCTATTGCTACAGAGAATAACTGGTACTTCTGATCTAGAAGCTCAGAGAACATAGGCTCAAGAAACAGCAGAGGCTGACGACTCAGTACACTAATCATCTGTCAACTAATGACCTACAGTCCCAAAACCCAAACTTACACTGAACTATATTGGCAACAAACCGACTTCCGGAAACAGTAAATACTGGCATACATGGACCGAGTAAATGGACTGTGAAAAAAGAGATTCACGTAACAGTAAACTGTGAAAAAATATCTTTCATACTACCGGAATTAAACTTAAAATAGCGATCAACAGTAGCAGGTACTAGAAGACAAAGAGAGAAAAGGGAATTATATTAACCTACATACATGGACAAAGAAAATGGACTTCAAACAACAAGTAACTGAAAAAAGGTCAAATACAATTAAAAAATATACTTGCTAAGGTGATGAACAATAGCTGGAAATAAAATATAAAATTCATACATACATAGACACAAATAGTTGAGGGAAATTATATGACAAACTAAAACAAAGAGAGAATAGGGAATTGTATTACCTACATACACAGACATAAAACATCGGAACACAAAGAGAAAATACACCTACCTACAATAAAAAAAGAAACAAAATGAAGACTGTAAAACATATACATGCACACGGTGTATGCTACTGCAAGCCTATATATTACTGAAAAGTGAAAACTAACCCAAAAAACAAAAGAAATACCAAAAATATAAATCAACAAGACTGTCATTTCAATTTGCATTCAACATATCTGGCTAATGAACATTCCCTATCTCAATGTGCAGGCACATGATACATCAAAAGCAAACAGAATCGATGAACTTTCTGCACACACAAAGACTACATACCACATTTCTAGCACCGACCGATGTTTGCTTCCATTTCAGACATTTCACTTTCTGCACACACAGAAAATAAAAATGGAGCATCAGGTAAACACCATACTGTCTAGAATCACCGAGCCCGCAATCAAAATGGAAAACTAAGAGTATAGGCTAAAATACTGACATGGGTCGCATTGAAATCATACAAAACTTTATCAAAAATTATCGTCATCCATCGGTAGCTTCTGTAAAAGCTGCAATAAAAAGAAACATAGTAAGCAGTAGTACAAAGCATGAAAACCTATTAAACTCGTAAAAAAAACTAAAAAGACATAAATTAACCTGGGAAATAGGGTATGAATCATCTTCAGCAAAGTCATTGGAAATTTTTTGCCTCCGGAATCAGCAGTGTCAAAAGAAGATTGTACTTGAATATTCGGCTTGGAAGCCTTGCTGAGTACCCATTAGAGTAATCTATATATTACAAGCCACAAAAAATAGAGTTCAGTTGATCTCTAACTAAGATCAACTGTAAAAAGAAGGATATAAAACAATATGAATGATACAGTGCAAAGTACATATATGTTCCGTGACGATTATATAGAAAATTACATAAGGGATACATGTCAATTACAATAATCATAGCACAGTACTTTGAAAGGTACCTTAACTGTTAAGTGCCTAAAAACTGCAACCACTAGCTACTCCATCAGCGGAAGTGATCATAAGAGTGAACAGGATAATTTCGCAAGAACATCAATACACTCAACATATACTAATCAGTCTTGTTGATAACACAGCAAGAACCTCACAGAAGGGAATACTATAGCACAACATCCAGGTCACGGTAACAAATAGAACTAACAATCCAATAATTTACATCCACTAAAAGAATATAAGAGCAAGCCACAGGTAATTTGCAGTGGACAAAGAAATTTTACACAAAGAGCAGGGGGGTGAACATTGCTAAAAAATATATTGCATAACTGAACATTGACATTACACAATAATCCAAGAGCTACATAGAAGGCAAATTAGATAAGTGACAACACTTGATGTACTGCTCACGTAGTTCCCTGATAAATACTGACAAGACGCCTAGAAGTTACGACGCCAGCATGGAAGGAATAAACCAATTACACCACCACACATGCATACAGCAGAGCACTTGTATGCAAAAATGGGATCAAAAAATACATGGGGTATCACAATCATCTAAAATACACTTATTGTTGAAAACCCACATGCTCATATAAACTGTTTGAAAACTCATAAACTAAACAACTTACTACAGATAAAATGCAGGCATACAACAGAAATTCGTTTTGGAGCTCATTTTTTTTAAATCAAAACAAAAGTTTCAATGCTTCAAAAATTATGAGAAAAATCCACAGTATCATATGGATGTATACTGCATAATCACAATTTTTCATGACGAAATACATTGACATGAGAGCTACATAAAAAAGACAAATTGCTGACATTGGAAACAGTGAACACTGTGTCACTGTTCACTATATAAAACCAACGATTTTCACTGTTTTGTGTAGCTCACAAGTCAATGTATTTTCTCATGAAATTTTACACACTTGTAGTATACATCCGCATGTCGATGTGGAATTGTTTTCAAAAAAATTGAAACTTTGAAATGTTATTTTTGAATGTTCCAAAAAAAAAAGGCTCCATGTAGCCCAAGCACCAAAACGCCGCACTCCCACTTCACGCAGGCGCGCGAAAAATGGACAGATAGAATGGACCAGCATTTACGCCATACGCTTGTGAATGCAGGCTATAGGTCAAAAGATAGCAAAGTTGCATCTATGTCGACAGTGTGGCGGATGTAAAAAATCTCGATCAACTGAACATGAAAAATAATCCTATACTTCATAATCAGTGCTGTTTGAAGCAACTTGGAAACTACACAACAAATAACTAAACAAAATGCTACAGAAAACACTGCCAACTCCCCCAAAAAACTAAATCCAAACATTAGAACCTAGTAATATGCTGCCCAAAGCTAGCTCTCAATTCTCATCGCTGAAGAACTGCAGGATAAAAAGGGAGCATATTTTTGCTCCAAATTGATTAAAATTGTATTCGGGGACAAATCAGAAGAGCTACCTACGGGATACACTCCCTCAATGTGACCGAATCACGCCGATATAACAAGTTTACAGTCAAATTAGTGCTGAAATCTGATGAAACCAAACCAACACTACACGCCCAGGTGAACGGATCGGCGAATGGACTGAATCACTCAACCACTTAACACATTGCACTACCAAATCAGCAACACGGCCAGCTGAGCAAGGACAGGCTCACCGGCGTGGTTGAGGTCGATCACGGAGCAGGGCGTGGCTCGGTCGTCGGAGCAGGGCGTGGCTCGGTCGTCGGAGCAGGGCTAGGTGGTGTGGTCGGCCGGAGCAGGTAGCTTGAGGCCGCCGGAACCGAGCCAGGGGAGGCGGGCGTGCAGTGGACGTCGGGGGTCAAGCGAGGGAAAGCGGCCGAGTAGAGGCCGTCAAGGTCGTGGCGCCGTGGCGGCCGAGCAGGGGAGGACGGTGGAGGTTGCAGGGGCCGGTGTAGGAGGGCGGCGGGGCGAGGGGAGGGTGGCGGAGGCAGGAAACTGTAGACAGAGGAGAGCGGGCAGCAGCCGGCCAGCCCACCAAATTCCTCGCGCCGCTGTGGTTGGCAGGGGGGGACATTGGTCTGGTCTCTGGTTGGACTGGGACAGAGATAGGGATGTTTTTTTTTCTCTTTAAGTTGAGCAATGGATAGTTTTGCCATGGGTAATTTTGGAGTAAAAAAACGAGTGACATTTTAACGGGAGTGCTATTTTAGAATATCATTTGAGACTAGAAAACAACCCCGACGATCGTTTTATAGTTCTTCTTCTTCTGAGCCTCCCCCGCTCTCCCCTTCCGACCTCTCTCCCTCCTTGTTTCGACAACTCCGAAGGTCGGATAGGTGAGGGAGATGGGTGAGGTCTTGATAGTGTGGATATTAGATTAAGTATCTTCTCAAATAAAGCAGTTTTCGATGCAGATCTCTCACTTCTTGTTGATCTTACTACGGCCATAGTGGCCAGAGTATTGCTAGCCCGAGTTGGCTTTCTTGTGGGATCTGAGACACTACTTGCTACCATCTCAGATCTAGAGTATCATGATACGTCCATTTTGCATCATGCTTTTATATTGATATTTATTGCATTATGGACTATTAATTCACATTATGATACAACATTTATGTCTTTTTATTTTACAAGATTTACATGAAGAGGGAGAATGCCGGCAGCTGGAATTCTGGATTGGAAAAGAGCAAATCTGAGATACCTATTCTGCACAACTCCAAATGTCCTGAAATTTTACGGAGAATTATTTTGGAATATATAAAAAAATATTGGGCGAAGAAGCAACAGAAGGGGACCCACCAGCTGGTCACAAGCCTGGGGCGCGCCCTACCCCCCAGGGCTTGTGGGCCCCCTGGCCATCGGCTGACACCCATCCTCTGGTATATGAGGGGTTTTGACCTAGAAAGAATCATAAGAAAGCTTTCGGGACGAAGCGCCGCCGTCTCGAGGCGGAATCTGGGCAGAAGCAATCTAGGGCTCCGACGGAGCTGTTCTGACGGGAAAAGTCCCCTCTGTGAGGGAGAAATGGGTTGCTAGAGTGACAGAAGCCCTAGTTTATGCATTGCTTCGTAAGGGGCTGATTCGGATCCATGTGTTTCATACTATGATTAGATTTATCTTAATTCTTCTTATGCTTGTGAGAGGGGTTAATCATAAGTGGGAGGCTTGTTCAAGTAAGGTCAGCACCCAAGCACCGGTCCACCCACATATCAAATTATCAAAGTAACGAATGCGAATCATATGAGCATGATGATAACTAACTTGACGGTAATTTCCATGCGTCCTCGGGAGCAATTTGCTTTATATAAGAGTTCGTCCAGACTTATCCTTTGCTACAAAAGGGTTTGTGCCACCTTGCTGCACCTTTGTTACACTTGTTACTTGTTACCCGTTACGAATTATCTTATCACAAAACTATTTGTTACCGATAATTTCAGTGCCTGTAGAAACTACCTTGCTGAAAACCGCTTGTCATTTCCTTCTGCTCCTCGCTCGGTTCGACACTCTTACTTATCGAAAGGAGTACGATAGATCCCCTATACTTTTGGGTCATCAAGACTCTTTTTTGGCGCCGTTGCCAGGGAGTGAAGCGCCTTTGGTGAGTGGAATTTGGTAAGGAAAAATTTATATCACGTGCTGAAATTTACTGTTACTTGTCACTATGGAAAATCATCCTTTAAGGGGTTTGTTCGGGGTATCTTCACCTCGATCGTAAGAACAAAGAGTTGCTCCTCAACCTACTGAACCTACTGAAAATATTTATTATGAAACTCCTTCGGGTATGATAGAGCAACTGCTAGCTAATCCTTATGCAGGAGATGGAACACTACATCCTGATATGCATCTAATATATGTAGATGAAGTTTGTGGATTATTTAAGCTTGCATGTTTACCCGAGGATGAGGTCAAGAAGAAGGTCTTCCATTTATCTTTGAAGGAAAATGCATTGACATGGTATAGGCTATGTGATGATAGTGGAGCTTGGAATTACAACTGATTGATATTGGTCTGGTCTCTGGTTGGACTGGGACAAAGATAGGGATGGTTTTTTTTTTCTTCTTTAAGTTAAGCAATGGATAGTTTTGCCAGGGGCAATTTTGGAATAAAAAAACTAACAAGCCATTCACATTTTGACTAACAGAAAATGAGTGACATTTTAACGGGAGTGCTATTTTAGAATATCATTTGAGACTAGAGACTGACCCCGTCGATCGCTTTACAGTTCTTCTTCTGAGTCTCCCCCACTCTCCCCTTCCGACCTCTCTCCCTCTTTCCTTCCGACCTCTCTCCCTCCTTTTTTCGGCAAACTCCGGAGGTCGAAGAGGTGAGGGAGAGGGGTCTGGTCTTGATAGTATGGATATTAGATTAAGTATCTTCTCAAATAAAGCAGTTTTCGGTTCAGATCTCTCACTTCTTGTTGATCTTACTACGGTCATAGTTGCTAGAGTGACAGAAGCTTAAATCCTAGTGTATGTGTTGCTTCGTAAGGGACTAATTTGGATCCATATGTTTCATGCTATGGTTAGATTTATCTTAATTCTTCTTTCATAGTTGTGAAAGCCTGCGAGAGGGGTTAAGCATAAGTGGGAGGCTTGTCCAAGTAAGGTCAACGCTCAAGCACCGGTCCACCCACATATCAAATTATGAAAGTAGCGAACGCGAATCATATGAGCATGATGATAACTAATTTGACGGTAATTTCCATGTGTCCTCGGGAGCACTTTGCTTTATATAACAGTTCGTCCAGGCTTATCGTTTGCTACAAAAGGGTTTGAGACCCCTTGCTGCATCTTTGTTACACTTGTTACTTGTTACCCGTTACAAATTATGTTATCACAAAACTATCTGTTACCGATAATTTCAGTGCCTGCAGAAAATACCTTGCTGAAAACCGCTTGTCATTTCCTTCTGCTCCTCGTTGGGTTCGACATTCTTATTTATCGAAAGGAGTACGATAGATCCCCTATACTTGTGGGTCATCAAGACTCTTTTCTGGCGTCATTGCCGGGGAGTGAGGCGCCTTTGGTGAGTGGAATTTGGTAAAATAATAATTATATCACGTGTTGAAATTTACTGTTACTTGTCACTACGAAAAATCATCCTTTGAGGGGTTTGTTCGGGGTATCTTCACCTCGACCAGAAGAACAAAGGATTGCTCCTCAACCTACTGAACCTACTGAAAATATTTATTATGAAATTTCTTTGGGTATGATAGAGAAATTTCTAGCTAATCCTTATGCAGGAGATGTGACACCACATCCTGATATGCATATAATCTATGTAGATGAAGTTTATGGATTATTTAAGCTTGCAGGTTTACCCGAGGATGAGGTCAAGAAGAAGGTATTCCCTATATATTTGAAGGAAAATGCATTGACATGGTATAGGCTATGTGATGATATTGGAGCTTGGAATTACAACCGATTGAATTTGGAATTTCATTAGAAGTTTTATCATATGCATCTGGTTCATCGTGATCGGAATTATATATATATATTTTTTGACCTTGTGAAGGAGAAAATATCGCTCAAGCTTAGGGGAGGCTTAAGTCGGTGTTATATTCATGCCCCAATCATGAGCTCTCAAGAGAAATTATTATTCATAATTTTTATGCTCGGCTTTCTCGTAATGATCAATCCATACTCGATACTTTTTGTACTAGTTCTTTTATGAAGAAGACTATTGAATTCTTATAGTATCTTTGGGAAAGAATTAAACGTAACTCTGAAGATTGGGAGCTCGATAAAGGTAAGGAGTCATGTATAAACCTTGAGTTTGATTGTGTTAAATCTTTCATGGATACCAATGCTTTTCATGAATTTAACACTAAACATGGACTTGACACTGAGATATTAGCTTCTTTATGTGAATCATTTGCTACTCATGTTGATCTCCCTAAGGAGAAGTGGTTTAAATATCATCATCCCATCGAAGTAAAAGTAGTAGAACCCATTAAAGCTGAAGAAGAAATCATTACTGATAATGATAATCCCGTTGTTCCTACTACTTATGTTGAGAAACCACCTTTCCCTATTAGGATAAAGGAACATGCTAAAGCTTCAGTCGTGGTTCGAAAGAGTAACATTAGAACACCTACACCCCCTAAAAAAATTAAAGTAGAACCTAATGTTTCTTTGGTTAAGGATCTCTTTGAAAGAACATGCGGTGCCCCCATGTTTGGTTTTGGTAATTGATGACAATCTCTATGGACTAATGATTGCCTTGAGTTATATTTGAAGGGATTTTCCATAAGCTTTTCTTGGAGTCCATTTGTTGGTTTCAAGGAGAGTTTGTGATGACCAAGGTGCTATTAAGTAATTATCCAAAGATTGGTCTCATGAGTGTTGAGCTTATTGCAAGCATGTCTTGAAGAAGAAGAGTGTGTGATCATTCATGTTTACCTTCAAGACATCATCCAAGAAAGATTCTAGGTTGATCAAGACTAGGTCAAAGAGTGAATCAAGTCGATCAACACACAAAGCATAGAAGATGTACCGATAGGGATCGAGCGATCCCATGGTATGGTAAGCATTGTCAATTACGCTTTGTGTACTAACCCATGGTCTTCGTGAGAGTTCTTTGTGGGGTTAGGTTGCGGTGTGCAAGTTCAAGTATGATCATCACGAAGAGATCATATGCTTGAAGCTTTCCGTCCATTGTGGTGGTAATGGACTTATGAAGATGTGCCAAAGAGTGGCTCACCCATAGTGGAGTATGGGGGAGCAATCTACTAGTCTTCACCGAGCCAACACTATCAAGAAAGGTGGTCCGGCTTGAGGGAGTCAAGATCGTCTTCATCCAGCTCAAGTGGACTATGAGCAAGGCAAAGGTTTGCCCTTGATAGATTTTCTATTTTTACCGGTCTCATGGTTGTAGTTTGGAGACCGGGTTATAGGATCGATTGTCGTACTATCAAGGGGGGCTCTCGATGAGTAGCTTGATCGTATCGTTCGTAGAGAGCTCAAACCATTGCATCCTTGCATCATCTTTATTGGTTCTTGTTTGATTCTTCTCCTTGTGAGATTTGGAGCTTATGGTCATCTTGATGACAAGCTCGAGTTCATCGAAAACGGAGTTCACTCATGCATCTTCTATGATGTTTTCGATGTTGGAGGTTATGTCGGTTCTTCTCTGATGGAGGGTTCACTCCTCTATATCCTATGCATACCTCCCCTGCCTCTTGTTACTATAACTAGTCGTTGTTTTGATGCTACTCGTCTTCCTCTATCCAACAAGCTTGAGTTTGCTCAATTCGGAGCTCACATGAAGAAGTTATGGCAGTTCTGGTTTTCTTGCATCCTCTGTTTTCTCTGTTGTGTTCTTGAAAGCCTCAAGTGGTAGTACTGCTCTCTCGAGCGGTAGTACCGCTTGTAAGCGGCAGTACCACGGCCCTGTGCCGCGTGTAGTACCGCTGCTTTTGGGGATGCGATTTTTTGTGTCGGGTTTCACGGTATGCGGTACTACCTACCCCCTCAAGCGATAGTACCTCTTATAAGCGGTACTACCTCTCCCTCGAGCGGTAGTACACTTATAAGCAGTACTACCTCTCCCCTCGAGCGGTAGTACCTCTTATAAGCGGTACTACCTCTCCCCTCGAGCGGTAGTACCTCTTATAAGCGGTACTACTGTAACGTCCAAGATGCGACTATATCTCCCACGTGTCGAGGCACGACTTAGAGGCATAATCGCATGTTGGTATGATCGCAAGAAGGTTATCTTCACAAATTCCCATGTACAAGAACAAAGGGGAAAATAAATACATAGTTGGCTTACAATCGCCACTTCACACATTCCCATGTACAAGAACAAAGGGGAAAATAAATACATAGTTGGCTTACAAGCGCCACTTCACACAATGCATAAATAAGTCATACATTCATCCAAGTACAATCATGGTCCGATTACGGACAAGTCCAAATGAAAATAAGATAACCACCCACTATGCCCGATCGGCCCTAGTAGGAACCACTACTGATCGTTGGGATACGTCACGTACATACGCCCACGTTCCTCATCGAACTCCCACTTGAGTTCCTGGCCATCAACTGAATTGTACTCGATAGAACCTGCACCTGTGTTTGTAGTAAACTGTGAGTCACGAGGACTCAGCAATCCCATTCCCGGGTATCAAAACTATTATAGCCTTCGGGTAAGGATAAAGTGTATAAGTGGGCTGCTGCAAGCACTAAGCATAGATGAGGTGGCTAGCTTACGTATCAACAGAGCGAGAAGAGAAGTGAAAGCCATCGGTCGTGAACTAATCATGATCACTAGATGATCTTGTCTACCTACGAGTCATCCATAACCCAGCCGTGCTCTCTTCCTGAACTCCCTCGAAAAGAGACCATCACGACTACTCACACGGTAGTGTATTATTATGTTTAAGGTTTTGTGTCAAGTTGTCTACAACCAGATATTAACAAATTCCAATCCGCCACATCCGCGGGCACGGCTTTCGAAAGATTATAACCCTGCAGGGGTGTCCCAACTTAGCCCATCACAAGCTCACAATCCGTGGAGTCGCAACTCCATGTTGGGAAGACCCGAGTATTCTCAGAATCCCGTGCTCAAGATATTTCGACAAAGGTAAAACTAATCCAGCAAGACCTCCCGGCGTGCCGACACCCTGATAGTAGCCGCGCACATCTCGTCTCAGGCCACGACCGGGTAAGCACTACGTACAGCAACCAAAGGCCCCAGAAACGGGGTGGCACCGCAAGTGGCTCTAGTTTGTACCAACACTCATGAGGAGCACTGGCCCGGGGGTTGATTAAGAACTCGGGTTAATTACTCCCTATGCAAGTTTTTTTAGTTGTTAGGCAAATGGTAGTACCAATGTCGGGCCTTGCTGTAAAAGCTTTAAGCAATGTGAATTATCAAGGGGGCCCATAAACCCCAACCGTGTTAGGAACGCAAACTCAAGGAACATAACACCGGTTTATCGGGTCCTAAGGCGGCATGAGTGGAACAAAACACCAAGCAAAAGGCCAAGCCTTCCACCCATTACCAATATATATGTGTATTAATTAATTCAGATATATATTGTGTTATCCCAATAAAGAAGTCCAAAACATGGAGCAATCTTCAACTTCACCTGCAACTAACAACGCTATAAGAGTGGCTGAGCAAAAGCGTACTTAGCCAATCAAGGGTTTGTTAGGATGGCGGTTAGAGTGTTTCTTGGCAACATAGGAGGCTGACAAGACAAGAATAGGCATCGAGGCATAACTATAGAGCGAGACAACTAGCAAAGCAAGGATAGAGGTGATATCGGGGAACGGCCATCTTGCCTGTTATGTCTTCGGTAGGATCGTAAGCTTGCTCTCCGTAATCGTACTCAACCGGTGCCTCGACCTAGGACTCAAACTTGTCCCCCGGGGCTACCCAAAGTAAACAAGCATCCATATAAACACACATGACAAGAAAAGTAACACATGCTACATGCACGATGCATATGAATGCAAGAACGAAGCTACGGTGCTACCGGTACGGAAGGATATGGTGTCGGGAAGGCACGATGTGTGAAAGATGGATGTGGGCAAGCTCTTGGCAAACCAAGTATGCCACTGGATAGATTGGACGATTACGGTTGAAAACTATATAACGATCACCGGAAACGGATGCACGGTTTGCAAATGACACCCACAACAAGATGCAATGCACAACTGGTAAAAGCAGCAACATGGCAACTTTGGAGCAAAGTTTAAATATGCTACAACACTTTATCATAAGAACTCAAAGCATGGAAGTGAAGTAGACATGTTTTTCTACAAATATGAACAACTAGAACCATCTAACACTTACTAGAGCTTGATTAAAACAGCAGGTCAAGAATGCAAAAGATAACAGTTTTCTGACTTGGTGAAATTTATAGGGCATGGCAGAAAACAGAATTATGAAGCAAGTTTATTGCCCTCAAACCGAATGCTACAGCAACCTATCATGGCAAGGAAAGGCATGGAATCCTAGAGCAATATGCATACAACAATAATGCCCCGCTTAGAATGACTAGATGTTCATGGATCAAATGCTAGCATCAACATAACATGGCATCATGAATAAAACTGTCTCAGACTTAGTGAAAATTTACATGACAGAAAAACTAACATCATGAAGGCATGTTTACAAGCTTATTTCACTCTTCTCATAGCAATTCATGGCATGTGGAGTATATTGACAGAATGTAGACATGATGTAGAGCATGTTCATGTGCAAAACCACCCCAAAGCATATATGGATTAAATTGCACAAAAATAACAAAATGCAATATGCAGCAAAAATGACATGTTTGAAAAATTGCTCCAATGCAAAAACTAATGCCACCACTGGATTCCTTGGATTTTTCTAGCCCAAAAACATATATAATATGTTGGGGTCTTATAGAAAAGTCATCACAATTTTGCAAGATGCAAAACTGCCCGAAATGGAATATAACAGAAATAGCATTTCCTAAAAAGGAAATGTCCAGATTTGGACTAGCCGAAAATGGAAAGATTGCTCTTTCCAGAAATGGAATATTCGCTGGGATCTAAAAAAACAACGAAGGAGGGCTTAGAGGATGACTGGTGGGGGCCGCGTGTAATTGAGATAGAACAAATGAAAAAGAGGGGGGGGGGG
>LR738712.1:71932783-71975498 GCA_902687465.1 Secale cereale
TTTTTATGCAGGCTTGAACTTTACCTCGCGGAACTTGTTAGATTCGGCCGCGGGAGGAACTTTTATGTCAACTACACTTGGTGCTGCCACAAAGCTTCTCGATGAGATGATGACCAACTATTCCCAATGGCACACCGAACGCGCTCCAACAGGTAGGAAGGTAAACTCTGTCGAGGAGATTTCCTCCCTTAATGAAAAAGTTGACTTGATCATGTCTCTACTTTCGAAGCAATCTACTGTTGATCCTCGTGATGTTCCTTTAAATTCTTTGATTGCTCAAGAACAAGTAGATGTGAATTTTATCTCTAGAAACAATTTTAACAACAATGCTTATAGGAGTAACTTTGGTAACAATTCTAGACCGTTCCCCTCTAACTCTTATGGGAACAACAATGCTTATCCTAGTACCAAGAACTCCAATACTGAACTAGAGACCATGCTTAGAGATTTCATCACTACCCAAAAATCCTTTAATAAGAATGTAGAAGAGAAACTACATAAACTAGATGATCTTTCTTTTAAGGTAGACCACTTAGCCAATGAGGTAAAATTGCTAAAAATTGAAACTTCTCCACTTAAGGAGAGGGAAGTCATCCCTATTAATGCTACTCAAGTGCAAATTAATGAAAATATTCGGATGATGGCTAAGCTAAAAGAAAGATGGGCTAGAGAAAGGGAGGAAGAGGAAAGAATTAAGAGCCTTCCTACCCACCACACTGTTGCTACTATCCAAGTTATTGAGGATGTTCACACTCTTAGCACCCAATGTACTCCTGGTTCCAATGGACCTATTAATGGTGATGCTATAGAAACTACCAACCAAGTGAACCTTAAGGACACCACTACCACTTTACTTGATGCTCGTGACCTTGATTTTGATAATTGCACTCTTACAGAAGTTATTAATTTCCTTCACAAGATGTCTAGAGATCCCCGCACTAGCACGCTTAACCTTGCCTTCACATAGCATATCACTAATGCTCTCATCAAAGCTAGGGAGGAGAAACTCAGAGTAGAAACCTCCATACCTAGAAAGCTAGAAGATGGTTGGGATCCTATGATAAAAATTTATTTGAATGACTTCTCTTGTTATGCATTATGTGATGTTGGTGCTAGTACCTCTATTATGCCCAAAAGGATATATGATATGCTTAAATTGAAACCTTATGATTCTTGTTCTTTTGGTGTTCGTCTCGTTGATTCTTCCATAAAGAAACCTTTGGGGAGGATCGATGATGTTCTTATTGTTGTCAATGATAATTATGTGCCCGTTGATTTTACTATTATGGATATTGAATGTGATCCTTCTTGTCCAATTATTTTAGGACGTCCCTTTTTGCGCACCGTTGGTGCTGTCATTGACATGAAAGAGGGTAATATAAAATTTCAGTTTCCTGTCAAGAAAGGGATGGAACACTTCCCTCGAAAGAAGATCAAGTTACCTTTTGAGTCCGTTGTACGGGCTAGCTATTCTTTTACTCTTGATAAAACTTGATCTATGCATTATGCCTAGCTTAAAGGCATAAAAGAAAGCGCTTTTGGGAGGCAGCCCACATGAATAAATTTTTTGCTTTTGTTGTGTCTTGATGTTGTTTATTGCTGTAGCATCATCATTGTATCTTTGCTTTTCATATTTGTGCCAAGTATAGCCTCTGATTGCTAGAAAGTTTAAAAGTTGTGAGGTGCTGTCCAGGAAACAGATTCTGTCCTTGGATAGAAAAATTCGTATAAAATCACCAGATCATCTTTTTGGTCTGAATTTTCTCGACAGCATTCTCTATATAATTGTCTTTCGTGCATCTGTTCTGAGTTTTTTGATTTGAATTGCATAAGTATCCCAAACAGACCAATTACTGCGTGCTGTTCTGTTTTTCACGGATTCTGTCCTGTTTTGCCTTACCTTCACTTTGCAAATTAAGAACTTGCTTTTTCTTTGCAAAAACCTTTTGGCAATCTTGAGAAACAATAGAACTTCAAGAATATCCTTATTTCCAGCAAGGTATAATTATTTTATTAAGGGTACTAACCTCGCTAATCAGATTATGATGAGTTGTGTATGAAGGGAGTTTTCAAGTGTGCGAGGGAAGATGATAAAAAGATTCAGGAGTGTCAAGCGCTCAAGCTTGGGGATGCCCCCGTGCACCCCCAAGAAATATTCAAGGAGACTCAAGCGTCTAAGCTTGGGGATGCCCCCGTGCATCCCCTTCTCCATCAACATTATCAGTTCGTCTTTCGTTTCGCTATATTTTTATCACTTCATGTGTTATGTGCTATGCTTGGAGCGTCTTGCTTTTAGTTTTCTTTTTAGTTTTTCATAACGAGTCGGAACCCAGCATTCCTTTATGTGGGAGAGAAACACGCTCCACTTCTACCTAGAACATAACATAGAATTTTCATGTCTATCTATGCTGTGTGTGTTCTTTGTCTTTTAATAGCTACTATCATGCTCTGCTCTTAGTATTCATGCTTATCTTTTCAAGAGCTTTTATTTAGTTGGTTGCTTGAACTCTCTTTAATTACCATGCTCACCTTATTAAGAGAGTTTGCTTCCGTTGCATGGGTTAATGTGTCTATGATAAAGATGCTACTTTCATGATGGTGCTTAGTAGTTCAGGTTTTCTTATGGTTAATCTCAAATAGCTGGGGGGTTCCCAATGTGTTATTGGAGTACCAACTTGGTTTGTTTGCCTATGATGTGGTATGGTTTAGTAATATCTTCCTTCGAGAATTTATTTTGATTGACTTGGCGTATGCTCACGCATATTCAAGACTGTAAAGAAAGTCTGTCAAGCCTTGATGATCTTTTATTTCTGAGTAGCGATATAACTTCCATGCCTAATTCAATATTGCTTTGTCGCTCTGCATGATTATGACCATCATTGCTCTCTTAGTTGGTCGCTCCCAGTCTTTTGCTAACCTCCACCTGTACTAAGCAAACTAACCATGCAATACATAGCTCATGGGAAAGTAGCCTAAAAACTATTGTGGTAAAGAATATGTTGCTTATGTATCTTATTTCTTATGAGTTGCTTGCTAAGCGGTAACCATGTTTCTGGGGACGCCATCAACTGTCACACTTTTGTTGAATATCATGTGAGTTGCTATGCATGTTCGTCTTGTCTGAAGTAAGGGTGATTTGCCGTGGGTTGAATGAATATGCATATTGTTAGAGAAGAACATTGGGCCGCCAACAGAAGCCATGTATCATGGTGGAAGTTTTAGCTTGGACCTTAATCCTCAATCTCTCATGAGAATATGCCTATGCATTAACGAGGAGTCCATCATCTATTTTCTATGTTGTCCCGGTATGGATGTCCTCAAGTTGAGATCTATCAAAAACGAGAAATCAAATGCGATCTATCTCCTTGAACCTTTGTACAGGTGGCATAGAGGTACCCCTTTGTGACACTTGGTTAAAACATATGTAATGCAATGATAACCCATGGGGATCCGAGCTAATTAGGACAAGGAGCGAGCACTATTGGTATACGATGCATGAGGCTTGCAACTTATAGGATGTTTTATACATGACACATATGAAGTACTACTACCGTTGACATAATTGCTTCCATGTTTTCAAAATAAAAAGCTTTAGCACTTAACCTTTCTTTTACCTTTATGTTGAAGCACCAACTACTGAGAGCATGATTGTCATTCTGAGTGTAATGTGCATTGTCCCAAAGTAGCATTGTCTTTTGCATGATTGTGATATCGTTTATTCTGAAATGATTGTATCTAGTCATCACTTAAACCTTGAAGGTGCCCCTGCATTTATGTTTTGCATCACTAAAGGGGGCAAGCTAGATATCACTTTATCATATTTGCACATCATACTCATTGCAAATCTATTTGATGTTTCAGTTTCATGTTGAAAAACTTTCAGTCATTTGTGATTTTCTCTTGAGGCAACTTAATTACTTTAGAATCATTGTCTCAGTAAGCTTTTGTCATATGACTATGAGAAAGTCCTATATGGTTAATAGCATGTCACCACAGAAATTATTCTTGTTATCATTTACCTACTCGAGGACGAGCAGGAATTAAGCTTGGGGATGTTGATACGTCCAAAACGTATCTATAATTTCTGCTTGCTCCATGCCACTTTTGGGTGATATTGCTATGATATTCATACACTTCCATACACTTTTGATCATATTTGGACTAACTTACTAATCCAGTGCACCCCAATATCAGTTTCTGTTTTCGGCTGTTTTTGTATTTCAGGTTTTCACGTTTCGAGAACTGCCCAGAAAAATCCAGAAAAATTATATAAAAAATCAGCGATCCGGAAACAACACTGCGTCCGAAGGGCAGCCTGGGGGGGCCACAGGGGCTCCAGGCGCCCTGTGGGCGCCCACCCCCCTGGGCCGCGCCGGGGGGGGGGGCGCCTGGGCCCCCCGAAGCCCGTCCGGTGCCCCCCTTTGGCATATATTTAGAGGGACCTCCGAAACCCTCAGAACAGGAACTCTTTTCGCGATCCCATCTCTGTTCCGCCGCCGCCGCCGCTTCCAAGATCGGGAGCACCAGGAGAACTCTTCCCGGCACCCTGCCGGAGGGGAGGATCACCACCGGGAGCTTCTCCACCACCATGGACGCCTCCCGGATGACTCGTGAGTAGTCTCCCTTGGACCATGAGTCCATGACCAGTATCTATGTGATGTTCTCCTCCCGTTCTTGTGCTTCACTAATTAGTCCTCGTGAGCTGCCCTACATGATCGAGGCACCTATGTAATCCTTATGCTGTTGCTATGTTGAGTTTGCTGGGATCCGATGGATTATGAGATTATGTTCAGATTGATCTTGAGTAATATATTTGATTCACCTCTTTTATATTTTAGTTCATAAGTAATTCTTGCATGTTCTCCGTTGTTATTTATTGCTTTGGCCGTGTAATAGGTAGTGACTCCAAGAGGGAACGTTATGCTCGATTGTGGGTTCATGCCCCTCGATGACTAGCTTGAGTGACAGAAACATGAGTCTAGGGGATGTGCTGTTGCCACAAGGGGGAAAACAACGGTGCTTGTGCCCGCGGGTGCAAGGATTGTTTACTTTACGCAAAGTTCTTTTAATGCAGTTGTCTGTTGCATTGAGTTTACACTATGGGTGGGACTCGCAACTTAATACCAGCGAGATGTTCTGGATAGATATCTCAAGGTGGATGATTAGTAGTAGATATTGATGGATTTCGGTCTACTTACTTTGGCGTACCGCCCATGCTTTGAACCTCAACCTTTCTTGCAATGTAGTCAGCATTGGTTTGCGTTCGTGGTCCTGTCAATTGCCCAGCTGTAATTTTTTTACCTCACATAGCTGTTTTATCGTCTTTTGGGAGAGAGACATCACTAGTGAACATCATGAGACTCCGGTGCATATTACCATCATTGATCACATCCACTATTTACTTTCCGTTATTATTTACTATCGCAAAAACTATCTGTCACTACTATCATTGCTTTTAATCCTTTGTGAACTACAAGGCCGGAGAGATTGACAACCTCTTTGTACTCGTTGGGAGCAAAGTTATTTGTATCTGTGTGCAGGTCCACGTTGGTTGCTACTAATCTGGCGCCGTAGCAATTGACACCTACTTGTTGAACCTAGGAGTCTCTGGGGAATCGATCCTTGGCATCTTTGCTAGGGGAAAACACTTCTACTTACTGCATCTTACACCTTCCACTTGGGGTAACCAACGAGGGGTTCGAGGCCCATCAAGGAGTATTTTCTGGCGCCGTTGCCGGGGACTCCACTCTTCAGGATAGGGGAGTTGCATGCTATCTTTTACCTTTGCTTTTTAGTCTTGTTAGTTTACCTTTCATTTTTGCTTTAGTTCCTTTTTATCGAAAATCACAAAAATAGTTATCTTGTTCTTTAGTTGTCATTATGTCGGGTCCTTTTGTCTTTGACGAGGCAGAAGTTCTCACCTTTAAACAAAGAGGTGGGGAAAGTTTGAAAGATGCTTGGTATAGAATTAATGATTCACAAAAAAGAGCCACCAAGAAGCAACCTACTACTATCTTACTTAGAAATTTTTATGTTGGAATCACTTCTTGGAATAGGTTTATTCTAGATACTGCTATCAATGGGAATTTCCTGGAGGCCCCAATTTGGGAGTCTCTTAGTATTATTGAAAATCTTGTTGGGAGTCCCCCTGTTGATAGCATTCGAGAGGACATCACCCTAGCTCACATTATGAAAAAACTTGAAAAAATAGAGCTAGAGATGCCAAGCACTAATAAGATGAATGAGTTGGATCGAAAGATTCAAGGGAATTTGAATAGACTTGATAGCTCCATGCATAATTTTTTTAAAATTTTGGAGACCGTCAAATTCCATGATTCTGACTCTTCTAGGATGAAAAAGATTGAGGAAATATTTGATACCTTAGGAACTACATTCTCCTCGATCAAAACCGAAAAGGTAGAAACTCCGGCGAAGAGGGAGCCTAAGTTCGTTCACGTTCCAAAGGCTCCCCGTTCTAAAAGCAATCTACCTATTGCCAAAGGGGTTGAAACTGTAAAGACTTTGGAAGAAACACCTATCGTTGATGAATTTATAAATGAATCTTCCCTTGACTTTTATCCTTTTGGTCTTCTACCTAGAAGTATCTCTATGAGGCCTTTATTTGAGAGACCTCTTAAGACTAGTTGTATTATTGAAGAGCTTTTTGATGATCTTGATGATGGTTCAATTGATACAACTTGATCTATGCATTATGCCTAGCTTAAAGGCATAAAAGAAAGCGCTTTTGGGAGGCAGCCCACATGAATAATTTTTTTTCTTTTGTTGTGTCTTGATGTTGTTTACTACTGTAGCATCATCATTGTATCTTTGCTTTTCATATTTGTGCCAAGTATAGCCTCTGATTGCTAGAAAGTTCAAAAGTTGTGAGGTGCTGTCCAGGAAACAGATTCTGTCCTTGGATAGAAAAATTCGTATAAAATCACCAGATCATCTTTTTGGTCTGAATTTTTTCGACAGCGTTCTCTATATAATTTTCTTTCGTGCGTCAGTTCTGAGTTTTTTTATTTGAGTTGCAGAAGTATCCCGAACAGGTCAATTACTGCCTGCTGTTCTGTTTTTCACAGATTCTGTCCTGTTTTGCCTTACCTTCACTTTGCAAATTGAGAACTTGCTTTTTCTTTGAAAAAACCTTTTGGCAATCTTGAGAAACAGTAGAACTTCAAGAATATCCTTATTTCCAGCAAGGTATAATTATTTTATTAAGGGTACTAACCTCGCTAATCAGATTATGATGAGTTATGTATGAAGGGAGTTTTCAAGTGTGCGAGGGAAGATGATAAAAAGATTCAGGAGTGTCAAGCGCTCTAGCTTGGGGATGCCCCCGTGCACCCCCAAGAAATATTCAAGGAGACTCAAGCGTCTAAGCTTGGGGATGCCCCCATGCATCCCCTTCTCCATCAACATTATCAGTTCGTCTTTCGTTCCGCTATATTTTTATCACTTCATGTGTTATGTGCTATGCTTGGAGCGTCTTGCTTTTAGTTTTCTTTTTAGTTTTTCATAACGAGTCGGAACCCAGCATTCCTTTATGTGGGAGAGAAACACGCTCCACCTCTACCTAGAACATTACATAGAATTTTCATTGTCTATCTATGTTGTGTGTGTTCTTTGTCTTTTAATAGCTACTATCGTGCTTTGCTCTTAGTATTCATGGTATCTTTTCAAGAGCTTTTATTTAGTTGGTTGCTTGAACTCTTTTTAATTACCATGCTCACCTTATTAAGAGAGTTTGCTTCCGTTGCATGGGTTAATGTGTCTATGATAAAGATGCTACTTTCATGATGGTGGTTAGTAGTTCAGGTTTTCTTATGGTTAATCTCAGATAGCTGGGGGGTTCCCAATGTGTCATTGGAGTACCAACTTGGTTTGTTTGCCTATGATGTGGTATGGTTTAGTAATATCTTCCTTCGAGAATTTATTTTGATTGACTTGGCGTATGCTCACGCATATTCAAGACTGTAAAGAAAGTCTGTCAAGCCTTGATGATCTTTTGTTTCTAAGTAGCGATATAACTACCATGCCTGATTCAATATTGCTTTGTCGCTCTGCATGATTATGACCGTCATTGCTCTCTTAGTTGGTCGCTCCCAGTCTTTTGCTAACCTCCAACTGCACTAAGCAAACCAACCATGCAATACATAGCTCATGGGAAAGTAGCCTAAAAACTATTGTGGTAAAGAATATGTTGCCTATGTATCTTATTTCTTATGAGTTGCTCGCTGAGCGGTAACCATGTTTCTGGGGACGCCATCAACTGTCACACTTTTGTTGAATATCATGTGAGTTGCTATGCATGTTCGTCTTGTCTAAAGTAAGGGTGATTTACCGTGGGTTGAATTAATATGCATATTGTTAGAGAAGAACATTGGGCCGCCAACCAAAGCCATGCATCATGGTGGAAGTTTTAGCTTGGACCTTAATCCTCAATCTCTCATGAGAATATGCTTATGCATTTAAGAGGAGTCCATCATCCATTTTCTATGTTGTCCCGGTATGGATGTCCTCAAGTTGAGATTTATCAAAAACGAGAAATCAAATGCGATCTATCTCCTTGGACCTTTGTACAGGTGGCATAGAGGTACCCCTTTGTGACACTTGGTTAAAACATATGCAATGCAATGATAACCCATGGGAATCCGAGCTAATTAGAACAAGGAGCGAGCACTATTAGTATTCGATGCATGAGGCTTGCAACTTATAAGATGTTTTATGCATGACACATATGAAGTACCACTACCGTTGACACAATTGCTTCCATGTTCCAAAATAAAAAGCTCTAGCACTTCAAGCACCAACTACTGAGAGCATGATTGTCATTCTGAGTGTAATGTGCATTGTCCCAAAGTAGCATTGTCTTTTGCATGATTGTGATATCGTTTATTCTGAAATGATTGTATCTAGTCATCACTTAAACCTTGAAGGTGCCCCTGCACTTATGTTTCGCATCACTAAAGGGGGCAAGCTAGATATCACTTGATCATATTTGCACATCATGTTCACTGCAAATCTTTTTGATGTTTCAGTTTCATGTTGTAAAACTTTCAGTCATTTGTGATTTTCTCTTGAGACAACTTAATTACTTTAGAATCATTGTCTCAGTAAGCTTTTGTCATATGACTATGAGAAAGTCTTATATGGTTAATATCATGTCACCACAGAAATCATTCTTGTTATCATTTACCTACTCGAGGACGAGCAGGAATTAAGCTTGGGGATGTTGATACGTCCAAAACGTATCTATAATTTCTGCTTGCTCCATGCCACTTTTGGGTGATATTGCTATGATATTCATACACTTCCATACACTTTTGATCATATTTGGACTAACTTACTAATCCAGTGCACCCCAGTGCCAGTTTCTGTTTTCGGCTGTTTTTGTATTTCAGGTTTTCACGTTTCGAGAACTGCCCAGAAAAATACAGAAAAAATATATAAAAAATCAGCGTTCCGGGAACGACACTGCTTCCGAAGGGGAGCCTGGGGAGGGGGGGGCACAGGGGCTCCAGGCGCCCTGTGGGCCCCCCCCCCCGGGCCGCGCCGGGGGGGGGGGAGGCGCCTCGGCCCCCCGAGAGCCCCCCGGTGCCCTACTTTGGCAGATATTTAAAGGGTCCCCCATAACCCTTGAAACAAGACTTCTTTTCGCGATCCCATCTCTGTTCCGCCGCCGCCGCCGCTTCCAAGATCGGGAGCACCAGGAGAACTCTTCCCGGCACCCTGCCGGAGGGGAGGATCACCACCGGGAGCTTCTCCACCACCATGGACGCCTCCCGGATGACTCGTGAGTAGTCTCCCTTGGACCATGAGTCCATGACCAGTAGCTATGTGATGTTCTCCTCCCGTTCTTGTGCTTCACTAATTAGTCCTCGTGAGCTGCCCTACATGATCGAGGCACCTATGTAATCCTTATGCTGTTGCTATGTTGAGTTTGCTCGGATCCGATGGATTATGAGATTATGTTCAGATTGATCTTGAGTAATATATTTGATTCACCTCTTTTATATTTTAGTTCATAAGTAATTCTTGCATGTTCTCCGTTGTTATTTATTGCTTTGGCCGAGTAGTAGGTAGTGACTCCAAGAGGGAACGTTATGCTCGATTGTGGGTTCATGCCCCTCGATGACTAGCTTGAGTGACAGAAACATGAGTCTAGGGGATGTGCTATTGCCACAAGGGGGAAAACAACGGTGCTTGTGCCCGCGGGTGCAAGGATTGTTTACTTTACGCAAAGTTCTTTTAATGCAGTTGTCTGTTGCATTGAGTTTACACTATGGGTGGGACTCGCAACTTAATACCAGCGAGATGTTCTGGATAGATATCTCAAGGTGGATGATTAGTAGTAGATATTGATGGATTTCAGTCTACTTACTTTGGCGTACCGCCCATTCTTTGAACCTCAACCTTTCTTGCAATGTAGTCAGCATTGGTTTGCGTTCGTGGTCCTGTCAATTGCCCAGCTGTAATTTGTTTACCTCACATAGCTGTTTTATCGTCTTTTGGGAGAGAGACATCACTAGTGAACATCATGAGACTCCGGTCCATATTACCATCATTGATCACATCCACTATTTACTTTTCGTTATTTACCTACTATTGCAAAAACTATCTATCACTACTATCATTGCTTTTAACCCTTTGTGAACTACAAGGCCGGAGAGATTGACAACCTCTCTGTACTCGTTGGGAGCAAAGTTATTTGTATCTGTGTGCAGGTCCACGTTGGTTGCTACTAATCTGGCGCCATAGCAATTGACACCTACTTGTTGAACCTAGGAGTCTCTGGGGAATCGATCCTTGGCATCTTTGCTAGGGGAAAACACTTCTGCTTACTGCATCTTACACCTTCCACTTGGGGTAACCAACGAGGGGTTCGAGGCCCATCAGCAACATATGATATCATGGAAATGCAATAATAAGCAAAAAGCAAAATAAAAGAAACCACAAAGGAAGGACCCACAAGGAATTTGGATGAGGAGAAGTTGAATATATTGCCAAAATGGGTAAGTGTTACATCTGGGGCATTACAACAACCTCTCCCCAGAGCGGTACTACCTCTCTGGCAGAACTAGAACTCGTGTTTTTCTCTCTCGTTGGGCTATTTTGACCATGCTAAGCGGTAGTATCGCTCCTCCAGTGGTAGTACCGCTTGTGCACGACCTGAGTGCATAACGGTTGGATTCGGGGGTGCCTATAAAAGGGGGTCTTCTTCCCCAATGAACCTTATCCTTTGAGCTCGTGTTCTTCCCCCATTGTTGACCTTCTTTGAGCTTGCCTTCTCTCCATCCCTCCATGGATTCTTGCTAGTTTTGGGGAAAAAGAGAGAGGAGATCTAGATCCACATTTCCACCAATCATTTTCTCCTCTAGGTGAGGGGAACCCCTTGGATCTAGATCTTGGAGTTCTTGGTGTTCTCCTTCTTGTTCTTCCTCTCTTTTCCTTCCCTAGCATTAGTTTCTTTGGTGGGATTTGAGAGAGGAGGACTTGGGCACTCCGTGTGCCCTTGCCATTGCATTTGGCGCATCGGTATGAGTTCTCCACGGTGATACGTGGAAGTTACAAGTTGAGAAGCTTATTACTCTTGGGTGCTTGGTACCCTTGAACTTGTTCCTCTTGGGTGCTTGGGCGCCCTAGACGGTTGAGGTCATCGCGGAGCCATATTCCATTGCGGTGAAGCTTCGTGGTGTCATTGGGAGCCTCCAATTAAGTTGTGAAGGTAGCCCCAACCTTGGTGGTGTTCGGAGCTCAATCATTGTGGTGTAAAGCTCCGGGCAAGCATAGGGGTCTCCAATTAGGTTCTGGAGATTGCCCTGAGCAATTTGTACGGGTTTGGTGACCGCCCCCAAGGGTTGCCATTTGTACGGGTTCGGTGACCGCCCTCAAGGGTCCCTTAGTGGAATCACGACAACTTGCATTGTGCGAGGGCGTGAGGAGATTACGGTGGCCCTAGTGGCTTCTTGGGGAGCATTGTGCCTCCACACCGCTCCAAACGGAGATTAGCATCCGCAAGGGTGTGAACTTCGGGATACATCATCGTCTCCACGTGCCTCGATTATCTCTTACCCGAGCCCTTTACTTATGCACTTTACTTTGTGATAGCCATATTGTTTCTTGTCATATATCTTGCTATCACCTAGTTGTTTATCTTGCTTAGCATAAGTTGTTGGTGCACATAGATGAGTGATACGTCCAAAACGTATCTATAATTTCTGCTTGCTCCATGCCTCTTTTGGGTGATATTGCTATGATATTTATACACTTCCATACACTTTTGATCATATTTGGACTAACCTATTAACTCAGTGCACCCCAGTGCCAGTTTCTGTTTTCTGATGTTTTTGTATTTCAGTTTTTTCCATTACGAGAACTGTCAGAAAAATCCCGGAAAAATTATATAAAAAATCAGCGTTCCAGAAGGTTCCCGGTAGCCAAAGTACAGCCGGGGGGGGGGGGCACCAGGGCTCCAGGCGCCCTGGTGGCGCGCCCCCCCTGGGCCGCGCCAGGGGCGCCTGGGCCCCCCGAGCCTCGTCTGGTGCCCCCCTTTGGCATATATTTAGACCGTCTCCCAAAACCCTCGAGACGGAAACCCTTTTTCGCGATCTCATCTATGTTCCGCCGCCGCCGCCGCTTCCAAGATCGGGAGAACCAGGAGAACCCTTCCCGGCACCCTGCCGGATGGGAGGATCACCACCGTGAGCTTCTCCACCACCATGGACGCCTCCCGGATGAGTTGTGAGTAGTCTCCCTTGGACCATGGGTCCATGACCAGTAGCTATGTGATGTTCTCCTCCCGTTCTTGTGCTTCACTAATTAGTCCTCGTGAGCTGCCCTACATGATCGAGGCACATATGTAATCCTTATGCTGTTGCTATGATGAGTTTGCTGGGATCCGATGGATTATGAGATTATGTTCAGATTGTGTTTGAGTAATATATTTGATGCACCTCTTTTATATTTATGTTCGTAAGTAATTCTTGCATGTTCTCCGTTGTTATTTATTGCTTTGGCCAAGTAGTAGGTAGTGACTCCAAGAGGGAACGTTATGCTTGATTGTGGGTTCATGCCCCTCGATGACTAGCTTGAGTGACAGAAACATGAGTCTAGGGGATGTGCTGTTGCCACAAGGGGGAAAACAACGGTGCTTGTGCCCGCGGGTGCAAGGATTGTTTACTTTACGCAAAGTTCTTTTAATGCAGTTGTCTGTTGCTTTGAGTTTACACTATGGGTGGGACTCGCAACTTAATACCAGCGAGATGTTCTGGATAGATATCTCAAGGTGGATGATTAGTAGTAGATGCAGATGGATTTCGGTCTACTTACCTCGGCGTACCGCCCATGCTTTGAACCTCTACCTTTCTTGCAATATAATTAGCATTGGTTTGTGTGCATAATTCTGTCAATTGCCCAGCTGTAATTCATTTACCTCACATGGCTGTTTTATCGTCTTTTGGGAGAGAGACATCACTAGTGAACATCATGGGACTCCGGTCCATATTACCATCATCGATCACATCCGCTATTTACCTTTACGCTTTTACTTACTATTGCAGCATTACCTATCACTATTATCACTTGTGTTTGATCCTTTGTAAACTACAAGGCCGGAGAGATTGACAACCTCTCTGTACTCGTTGGGAGCAAAGTTATTTGTATCTGTGTGCAGGTCCACGTTGATTGCTAATATATCTGGCGCCGTTAGCAGTTGACACCTTCTTGTTGAAACTGGGAGTCTCAGGGAAATCGATCCTTGGTATTGCCAAGGGAAAACTTCCGCTACACTGCATCTCAAACCTTCCACTTGGGGTAACCAACGAGGGGCGAGAAGCCATCAAGCAAAGTTTTCTGGCGCCGTTGCCGGGGACTCCACTCTTCAGGATAGGGGAGTTGCACGCTATCTTTTACCTTTGCTTTTTATTCTTGTTAGTTTACCTTTCAGTTTTGCTTTAGTATCTTTTATCGAAAATCACAAAAATAGTTATCTTGCTTGCTTGCTACTATGGGTTCCACCGAGAACACCAAGTTGTGTGACTTCACTATTCACAACAACGATGACTTTATCTGCACACCTATCACTACACCTGCCACTTCAGCACCTTCGTATGAAATTAAACCTGCTTTACTGAACTTAGTCATGAAAGATCAATTCTCCGGTGCTGGAGATGATGCTACTTTACACTTGAACAACTTTGTTGAACTTTGTGACATGCAAAAGTACCAAGAAATAGATGGTAATATTGTTAAGCTTAAGCTTTTTCCTTTCTCTTTGAGAGGAGGAGCTAAAATTTGGTTTCAGTCTTTGCCTAGAAACAGCATAGATTCATGGGACAAGTGCAAAGATGCTTTTATTGGAAAATACTATCCACCTGCTAAAATTATCCAACTAAGAAGTAACATAATGAATTTTAAACAATTGGATAATGAACACGTTGCCCAAGCTTGGGAACGTATGAAATCTCTTATCAAGAACTGCCCTACTCATGGTTTGACTACTTGGATGGTTATCCAAACTTTTTATGCAGGCTTGAACTTTACGTCGCGGAACTTGTTAGATTCGGCCGCGGGAGGAACTTTTATGTCAACTACACTTGGTGCTGCCACAAAGCTTCTCGATGAGATGATGACCAACTATTCCCAATGGCACACCGAACGCACTCCAACAGGTAGGAAGGTAAACTATGTCGAGGAGATTTCCTCCCTAAATGAAAAAGTTGACTTGATCATGTCTCTACTTTCGAAGCAATCTTCTGTTGATCCTCGTGATGTTCCTTTAAATTCTTTGATTGCTCAAGAACAAGTAGATGTGAACTTTATCTCTAGAAACAATTTTAATAACAATGCTTATAGGAGTAATTTTGGTAGCAATCCTAGACCGTTCCCCTCTAATTCTTATGGGAACAACAATGCTTATCCTAGTACCAAGAACTCCACTACTGAACTAGAGATTATGCTTAAAGATTTCATCACTACCCAAAAAGCTTTTAATAATAGTGTAGAAGAAAAACTAAACAAACTAGGTGATCTCTCTTCAAAGGTAGACAATTTAGCCAATGAATTAGAATTGCTTAAAATTAGAACTTCTCCTCTTGAGGAGAGGAAGGTCACTCCTATTAATGCTATTCAAGTGCAAATTAATGAAAATATTAGGATGATGGCTAAACTTAAAGAGAGATGGGCTAGAGAAAGGGAGGAAGAAGATAGAATTAAGAGCCTTCCTACCCACCACACCGTTGCTACTATCCAAGTTGTTGAGGATATCCAAACTCTTAGCACCCAATGCACTCCTGGTCCCGATGGACCTATTAATGGTGATGCTATGACTATAGAAACTGCCAAACAAGTGAACCTAAAGGACACCACTACCACCTTACTTGATAGTAGTGACCTCGATTTTGACAATTGCACTCTTACCGAAGTTATTGATTTCCTTCACAAGATGTCTAGAGATCCCCGCACTAGCACGATTAACCTTGCCTTTACAGAGCATATCACTAATGCTCTTATCAAAGCTAGGGAGGAGAAACTTAGAGTAGAAGCCTCCATACCTAGAAAGCTAGAAGATGGTTGGGATCCTATGCCTTCTTGTCCAATTATTTTGGGACGTCCTTTTCTACGCACCGTTGGTGCTATCATTGACATGAAAGAGGGGAATATAAAATTTCAGTTTCCTCTCAAGAAAGGGATGGAACACTTTCCTCGAAAGAAGATTAAGTTACCTTTTGAGTCCGTTATACGGGCTAGCTATTCTTTTACTCTTGATAAAACTTGATCTATATGCATTATGCCTAGCTTAAAGGCATAAAAGAAAGCGCTTTTGGGAGGCAGCCCAATGAATAAATTTTATTTTGTTTTTGTTGTGTCTTGATGTTGTTACTACAGTAGCATCATCATTGTATCTTTGCTTTTCAATTTTGTGCCAAGTATAGCCTCTGATTGCAAGAAAGTTCAAAAGTTGTGACGTGCTGTCCAGGAAACAGATTCTGTCCTTGGATAGAAAAATTCGTATAAAATCACCAGATCATCTTTTTGGTCTGAATTTTTTCGACAGTGTCCTCTATATAATTGTCTTTCATGCGTCTGTTTTGAGTTTTTTGATTAGAGTTGCAGAAGTGCCCCGGAAAAATCATTTACTACCTGCTGTTCTGTTTTTCACAGATTCTGTCCTGTTTTGCATTTCCTTCATTTTGCAAACCTAGAGCTTGCTTTTTCTTTGCAAAAATCTTTTGGCAATCTTGAGAAACAGTAGAAATTCAAGAATATCTTTATTTCCAGCAAGGAACAATTATTTAATTATGGGTACTAACCTCGCTAATCAGATTATGATGAGTTATGTATGAAGGGAGTTTTCAAGTGTGCGAGGGAAGATGATAAAAAGATTCAGGAGTGTCAAACGCTCAAGCTTGGGGATGCCCCCATGCACCCCCAAGAAATATTCAAGGATACTCAAGCGTCTAAGCTTGGGGATGCCCCCGTGCATCCCCTTCTCCATCAACATTATCAGTTCGTCTTTCGTTCCACTATATTTTAATCACTTCATGTGTTATGTGGTATGCTTGGAGCGTCTTGTTTTTGTTTTCCTTTAGTTTTCTTTAGCTTTTCATAACGAGTCGGAACTCAGCTTTCTTTATGTGGGAGAGAAACACGCTCCACTTCTACCTAGAACATAACATAGAATTTTCATGTCTATCCTTGATGTGTGTGTTCTTTGTCTTTTAATAGCTACTATCGTGCTTAGCTCTTAGTATTCATGCTTATCTTTTTAAAGAACTTTTGTTTAGTTGGTTGCTTGAACTCTCTTTAGTTATCATGCTTATCTTATTAAGAGAGTTTGCTTCCGTTGCATTGGTTGATATGTCTATGATAAAGATGCTACGTGCATAATGGCGCTTAGTAGTTCATGTTTTCTTATGGTTAGTCTCAAATAGCTGGGGGGGTTCCCAATGTGTTATTGGAGTACCAACATGATTTGTTTGCCTATGATGTGGTATGGTTTAGTAATATCTTCCTTCGAGAATTTATTTTGATTGACTTGGCGTATGCTCACGCATATTTAAGACTGTAAAGAAAGTCTGTCAAGCCTTGATGATCTTTTGTTTCTGAGTAGCGATATAACTTCCATGCCTCATTCAATGTTGCTTTGTCGCTCTGCATGATTATGACCGTCATTGCTCTCTTAGTTGGTCGCTCCCAGTCTTTTGCTAACCTCCACCTGTACTAAGCGGACTGACTGCTTGTGCATCCACATTCTTTTATACCAGTTATGCCATATGAGTCCACCATACCTTCCTACATGGTATTTACCTGCCATTCCTAACGGAGACTTGCATGTACCATCTCGAAATTATTCAAAGAAAGAAAAGCATTCCTATTTTGTGCCTCTGTTGTAAGTCCATGAGGAAGTAGTAGTTAATTCATAATCTTTTTAAGTTGGACAAGCTTCACCCCGGGATTGCATGTATAATATGCAAACCCATAATACGAGAAGGAACTGGCATTGAGTGCGCCCGGCTCAAAATTAATATAACAAACAAACCCTCCTTCACGCTTTGTTCATGAGAAATCAGAAAACTTTGGCAGTGATAAACAAAGGAGATTAAGAGGATGTGATCGTCCTCATTCGGGAGCCGTTCCTCGAAACTTGTCCATCTCAAGAAGTGATTGAGTTGTCTGCTAGCATTCGTTGACGAAACATGCATGATCTAATTTTTTTTATTATTACCTCTGTTTTAAAACCAAGAGCTCTGGTACATGTTTTGTCTTTGTTTCCGACTACGGGTTTTCAACCTTGCCAACAAAAGCCACGGTTCGAGAGTCTCCACCTTCTTTTAAAAGCACCAACTACTGAGAGCATGATTGTCATTCTGAGTGTAATGTGCATTGTCCCAAAGTAGCATTGTCTTTTGCATGATTGTGATATCGTTTATTCTGAAATCATTGTATCTAGTCATCACTTAAACCTTGGAGGTGCCCCTGCATTTATGTTTTGCTTCACTAAAGGGGGCAAGCGAGATATCACTTTATCATATTTGCACACCATGTTCATTACAAATCTATTTGATGTTTCAATATCATATTGTAAAACTTTCAGTTCTTTGTGATTTTCTCATGAGGCAACTTAATTACTATAGATTCATTGTCTCAGTAAGCTTTTCTCATATGACTATGAAAAAGTCCTATATGGTTAATAGCATGTCACCACAGAAATTATTCTTGTTATCATTTACCTACTCGAGGACGAGCATGAATTAAGCTTGGGGATGTTGATACGTCCAAAACGTATCTATAATTTCTGCTTGCTCCATGCCTCTTTTGGGTGATATTGCTATGATATTTATACACTTCCATACACTTTTGATCATATTTGGACTAACCTATTAACTCAGTGCACCCCAGTGCCAGTTTCTGTTTTCTGATGTTTTTGTATTTCAGTTTTTCCCATTACGAGAACTGCCAGAAAAATCCCGGAAAAATTATATAAAAAATCAGCGTTCCAGAAGGTTCCCGGTAGCCAAAGTACAGCCGGGGGGGGGGGGCACCAGGGCTCCAGGCGCCCTGGTGGCGCGCCCCCCCTGGGCCGCGCCGGGGGGGCGCCTGGGCCCCCCGAGCCTCGTCTGGTGCCCCCCTTTGGCATATATTTAGACCGTCTCCCAAAACCCTCGAGACGGAAACCCTTTTTCGCGATCTCATCTCTGTTCCGCCGCCGCCGCCGCTTCCAAGATCGGGAGCACCAGGAGAACCCTTCCCGGCACCCTGCCGGATGGGAGGATCACCATCGGGAGCTTCTCCACCACCATGGACGCCTCCCGGATGAGTTGTGAGTAGTCTCCCTTGGACCATGGGTCCATGACCAGTAGCTATGTGATGTTCTCCTCCCATTTTTGTGCTTCACTAATTAGTCCTCGTGAGCTGCCCTACATGATCGAGGCACATATGTAATCCTTATGCTGTTGCTATGATGAGTTTGCTGGGATCCGATGGATTATGAGATTATGTTCAGATTGTGTTTGAGTAATATATTTGATTCACCTCTTTTATATTTATGTTCGTAAGTAATTCTTGCATGTTCTCCGTTGTTATTTATTGCTTTGGCCAAGTAGTAGGTAGTGACTCCAAGAGGGAACATTATGCTTGATTGTGGGTTCATGCCCCTCGATGACTAGCTTGAGTGACAGAAACATGAGTCTAGGGGATGTGCTGTTGCCACAAGGGGGAAAACAACGGTGCTTGTGCCCGCGGGTGCAAGGATTGTTTACTTTACGCAAAGTTCTTTTAATGCAGTTGTCTGTTGCTTTGAGTTTACACTATGGGTGGGACTCGCAACTTAATACCAGCGAGATGTTCTGGATAGATATCTCAAGGTGGATGATTAGTAGTAGATGCAGATGGATTTCGGTCTACTTACCTCGGCGTACCGCCCATGCTTTGAACCTCTACCTTTCTTGCAATATAATTAGCATTGGTTTGCGCGCATAATTCTGTCAATTGCCCAGCTGTAATTCGTTTACCTCACATAGCTGTTTTATCGTCTTTTGGGAGAGAGACATCACTAGTGAACATCATGGGACTCTAGTCCATATTACCATCATCGATCACATCCGCTATTTACCTTTACGCTTTTACTTACTATTGCAGCATTACCTATCACTATTATCACTTGCGTTTGATCCTTTGTAAACTACAAGGCCGGAGAGATTGACAACCTCTCTGTACTCGTTGGGAGCAAAGTTATTTGTATCTGTGTGCAGGTCCACGTTGATTGCTAATATATCTGGCGCCGTTAGCAGTTGACACCTTCTTGTTGAAACTGGGAGTCTCAGGGAAATCGATCCTTGGTATTGCCAAGGGAAAACTTCCGCTACACTGCATCTCAAACCTTCCACTTGGGGTAACCAACAAGGGGCGAGAAGCCATCAATGAGCCTAGTTGTTGTAGGTTTTGTGCTTGACAAATTAACCGCTAGGTTTATTCCGCATTTTTTCAAGCCTAAATCGTAATTATGTTAAAGCGTCTATTCACCCCCCCTCTAGGCGACATCCACGATCTTTCAATTGGTATCAGAGCCTTGTCTCTCTTTATAGGGCTTAACCGCCTAGAGCGTAAGGACGTCGACTAGGGGCTTAGGATTCTCTAACACTCTTAGTTTCGATGGCACAAACTTTGATGTTTGGGTAATTCACATGCTTAATCTCTTTAGGGTCATGGACACTACTTTAGAGCGAATTGTAGATATGGGTTTTTCTCCTCCAAATGATCCTCAAAGATTATATTTAGAGGATGAGAAAAAACTCTTATCTCAATGCTCAAGCTTCTAATGTGCTTTTCGATGCTTTGAGTAATGTAGTTATATTTCAACTCATGCCATTCCGGGATGCTCATGAGTTGTGGACAAAGCTTCAAGATAAATATGGTGTGTCCAAGAATTGTGGGAATGATTGTTCTTCCTCCACCTTCGGCAGTGTTGCTTTCTCAACTTCTTCTACTTCACCTACATGTGGATTGACACAAGGTAATGATATGGTGAGTAGTGGTGTTCATTGCAATGATGATAGTGGGCTTATTGTTGATGATGCTTCATCACTTTCTTATTGTAATGCTTCATCTTTGGACTTTAGCACTCCAAATGTTTCACATGCTTGTGTTGATAGTCCTTGCATATCATGTAGAAATTGCTTGACTAAATCTCATGCTGATATGCTTGCTATGTCTTGTTGCCATGATAAAAATGTATATATTTCCTCGAATTGTTGTGCTAACAATGTAGAGGAAATCCAACGCCCCATGGAACAAGATGTGGCCTTGAATGGTGCTTCGAGGGATCCAACACCATCATCTATTGCATATTGTCTTATCTCTTATGGCTAAGGCTTCAAAGGTATCTCCCACTTTGAATCCTAATATATCTTGTGATGATAGTGATGATAACAAGAATGATGATGATGTTAATAGTAATGAAGAGAATGACAATGTTGCCTCCTTAAAAATTAAGGGGGAAATGATTTTTAAAGCTCTTCTTAAGAATAAATTAGCTCGTTCCAACTTTATGGAAATCATGTCTATTGCCATTGAGGGCAAGAAATATATTGATGAGTTGGAATCTCGTCTAGAGGAGCATGAGGTCACCATTGAGAAAATGGAAGGTCATGAGCGTGATTACGCTAATGAGATCGCGCACCTCTCTCAAGCTCTTGAACATGAACAAACCACCAAGGAATCTCTTGAGGAAACTTTTGCTCTAGAATTATCTAGAGTGAGGGAATCTCGTGATAGAGCTCTTGAGGTGGCCAATGATTTTGAAACTAAAAATTAGAAGCTTGAAGTTGCTCATGCTAAACTCCTTGAGGACTTTGAGCACCTCGAAAATGGCTCAAGGGTCATTAAGAGTGAGCTCATCAAACTCACCAAGTCTCATGCTCAAATTAAAGCCTCATATTAAAAAGAGCTTGCCAAGTTGTCTTCTCCTCTTGTTGTTAATAATGATTCTTGTGCTACTAACTCCACATCTATTGAGCTAAGGGCTCAACTTGAGTTGCTATCTAGCACTTATGGGAAATTGGAAGAAATTCATGTAAAGCTCACAAGATCTCATGATGATCTTCTAGTATCCCATAATGTGCTAAAGATATCTCATGAGGATATGATTGTCAAGGTAACATCTAGTGAGCCTCATGTGGATACTAGCACTACTTCAAGTCAAAATGCTATACTGCCATGTGCTAGTCCTTGTAATTCATATACTCACAATATTGGTACATCTTGTGATGAATTACTTTCCTTGCCTTGTTGCTCTTGTGTTGATACTAACCATGTAGAGGAAATCAAAGAGCTCAAGGCCCAAGTCACTTCCTTGAAGATTGACTTGCAAAAGTGTCATGAAGGGAAGTCCACACTCAACAATATCTTGAGTGTGCAAAAATCCCCCAATGACAAAGGTGGACTTGGATTCAACTCCAATAAGAAGAAGAAGTCCAAGAGAAACAAGAAAAAGGGCCAAGAACAACTCAAGAATTCGGCCAAGATTATTTGCTTCAAGTGCAAAATTGAAGGCCATCATGTTAGATCTTGCCCATTGAAGAAGAAGATCATTAGTGACAAGCAACAATGGAAGAGGCCACAAGTTCAATCCCATGCTCAGCCGCAAGTTGAAGAAAGGCCATTTCCCAAGAATACTCATGGTAATGCTTCTCATTTTGAGAAATCAAGTGAGAAGAAAGTGAAGAGTAGATGTTGCTACTTATGTTGTGAGAAGGGTCACCTTGCTTCTTCAGGCACTAGTGGTAACTTGTCCAACCCAATTATTATTGATGATATATATTCTCTTGGGAAGGATAAGGTTGGAAATGTGTTTGCCAAGTTTGTTGGTACTCAAAGTGGTCTCAAGAAAAGAACCATTTGGGTTGCCAAGCCTATTGTGACTAACCTCTTAGGACCCAACTTGGTTGGGGATCAACAAGCTCAAACTTGATCAACAGGTGTTATTGGAGGGCATTGGGGACTTGGCTACATTATGAAGAATTAAGGGGTCTTCATCATTCATATTGTCTCAATCCAAGTCATTTGGATTATCAAGTTTCTATCTTCTATCCAATGTTCCTCCTTGCGGTAACTCGTGCTTAAATTGTTTACATTGAAAGTTACTTGCCCCTTTGAATGTTGTGGTTTTGTACCTTGCATGTGCTTGTATATGTTGTGCTTCCAATTTGCTTATCTTGAGAAATCAAGTATGTGTATGTTGGTTTGCACATCATGTACGTGTGTCGTGTGTTGAGCCTTTTTGCATCTTGTTTATATCTTAGTTGGCTCTTGTGAGAGATTAATGGAACATCCCATTTTGGGGAGTGATGTGCTTTGTGCACCTCACAATCCTAAAAATGTGTGTACATGAGTAATACCATCTAGTATTGATATTACAAGATTATCTAGTCTCTATATGGTATGTCTTCTCACGAGAAATTCAAATTCTATTTGGTCCATTAATTATCTCTTGTTTGATTCTCTTTTGCATCTTGTTAAGTCTTTCATTGGTATCACATTATGGGGGAGTAATATGCTATGTGTATATTACAAGCCTAGAAAATGTGTACATTTGAGATATTGTCACTTAGAATTGATATTGCAAATTATCTTGTTCCTAGGTGGCATGTTAGCTCTACAAGTTGCAAACTTGCTTTTGTGTTTGGCGTGAAGATGATGTTGAATATGTTGGCAAACTATCACCGGGAATTATTTCCAAATACCTCTTGTCTTTGACAATTGGTAATCATTTATGTGGTGGAAATTATTGATCATCTTTATGTTGTCCTTTGGTTTTATTTGTCTTATCTCTTGCCAAGTTTGTGTCAACTCCCATTGCCTTCCATGCCACTTGTGGATCTTGTTGTTTTATTGATTTTGTCGAGTGTTTTCTAGATATAGTGAAAGTGGCGATCCCACCTTGTGCATTTTGTATTCAAATGAAAATTCTCTTTAATGCACAATTCTTGGGGGAGCTATCCTATTTTCGATAGAACACTCATCTTGTGATCCATATCAAGTGTGTGTTGATCGAAGGCAAGCCATTTCTTTTTGGTACTTTGTGACATCATGAAACTTTGTAGATGGGTTGGTTTGTTTGGAACCATCCTCTCTTTTGGGAGTTTGATATCTTTCCTTTTGCATGTATCGATGGATATATCATTCCTTGATGTATCTTTTAAATAGATATCTTCCTAGTGATGATTTCTCCTTTTGGTATCCTATTCTCACTTGGTATTTATTTTTAATTTGGTATCGTTTCTTGAAAGTCTTGAGCATGCATATTTACCTCATGTATTTTCTTTGGCATGCTTTCTTTCTTTGACCCAATATATAGGGGAAACTCCACCTAGTCTCAATTTGGATGAGATGTGCATGAAATTCATTTTCATATATAAATACACTTATGTGTGTGGAGTTTGTCCTATGTATTTGTGTTTCTAACTCGGTGGTCCCAATGAGTTTGGGTACCATTTTGTTTGTGTTGTTGTTCTAGGAACAATTGGAGATGCATTGGATGCTCGGCTCACTCACAAGGAAGGTGTTGTCACCATGTGCTTATTGGAGTCAAGCTAGGATGATCAATGAACTACTTTCTACCTTCTATTGGTATCTTCTACATCATTCCAATGCTGTCTCGGTAACAAATATCATCATTTACTTCATGCTCACATTTCTTGCATCAACCTTGTGTAGGTTGTATTATGGCATGTTAGTCATTATTTCCTGTGATACTTGTTTCCTTTCTCAAAGCATCCCAACAATGATCTCTTGTTGCTAGTTGTGATGTCTTTGATTTTCGCTTGGTTGGAATTCATGTATATAGAATAAGACCATATCTAGCCATGTTCTATGCTTTCAAGCAAATATCTTATTGGTATATTTATGACTTCCTTGTGGATATATTTTTCTTTCCTTTTTGTAACTATCGCATGTGTACATCCTTCTTGTGGATTGATATCATCACGATTTTAATCTACCTAGAATCTTATACACTTGAGAGAAATTACACATCTAGTAGATATCCTTTTCTTTCACGTCCACCTTGTCTTTCTTGTATTATTTCTTTGGTGGCTCCGTGAAAGCTTTTGCCTTGAGTGCGGGTCTTAGCTTGTTGCATCTTGATGCACTCTTGTGTGGTGAAGATTTTTATTCTCTTACTTTTCTTGATGAGGCTTTTCCCATTTCGCTTGGTATCCCTCCTCATGACAAAGCTATCTCTTTCTTTTTCACCATCGGTTTTCACAAGCGTTGGTTATTCATTTTGCTAGTGAGTGTGCTTGTGAAACCCTTTGCTTGGTGTGTGTTGGAAGGACATGTCAAGCATCTTGTATCTCCTATATTCAAGACTCTGTTGATGCTTAATGCTCACCCTTACATTAATCTTCTCAAGTGTATTGCCATGACTCACACACATCATTTTGGTTGAGCCTACTCTTAAGTTGCCTCTTTTTCTTGTTGCTCAACCATTTGTTTGATTGTTTGTGCTAGGCTTAGTTTCCTACATGCCCGCTTGCACTTGTTGTGAGTTTCTATTGATTTTGGGGGAGTGATGATCCTATTTTGTGTACATTGTATCCAAATAAGGAATTAAATAATGCACAAATCATGGGGAACTTCTCTATGTTCTTTAGAACACTCCGATGCTCATATCATAATATCATTTATTCATGTGGCATGTAGGATCATTGGTCTAGTTGGTTCAATTGGTATCTTTTGATAGCTTGCTTCAATTGGTATCCTTTGATTGCTTGATTGCTTGTTTCTCTCTTTGTTATGTCTTTGTGGCATATCATTCTTTAGCAATCTTTGGGCCTCAATATAGGTTGTCTTCCTCCAAGTATTTACCATTGGGTATGTGTATTGCATTCCACTCTCTTGTTGAGAAATACACAATTTATGAAGGAACACAATTTATATTGGCCCTCTAAGCTTTTCGCCTATTTTGGCAATCGATGCCAATGGGGGAGAAGCTTCAGAGAGTTTTGTGGAGAAGTTTTGAGAGTCATCTCTTCTAGCTGTGGTTTTGTTCCTAAGATTTTGCATCTCATGCGCATACATTATTGTTGCATGGTATGGTGATGCATAATTCCTTATATAAACTCTCTTGAAAGTGACTGTCATCAATTACCAAAATGAGCGAGATTGAAAGAACATGTGGTGCCCCCATGTTTGGTTTTGGTAATTGATGACAATCTCTATGGACTAATGGTTGCCTTGAGTTATATTTGAAGGGTCTGTCCATAAGCTTTTCTTGGAGTCCATTTGCTGGTTTCAAGGAGAGTTTGTGATGACCAAGATGCTATTAAGGAATTATCCAAAGATTATTCTCGTGAGTGTTGAGCTTATTGCAAGCATGTCTTGAAGAAGAAGAGTGTGTGATCATTCATGTTTACCTTCAAGACAACATCCAAGAAAGATTCTACGTTGATCAAGACTAAGTCAAAGAGTGAATCAAGTTAATCAACACACAAAGCATAGAAGATGTACCGAGAGGGATCAAGCGATCCGATGGTATGGTAAGCATTGTCAATTACGCTTTGTATACTAACCCATGGTCTTCGTGGGAGTTCTTTGTGGGGTTAGGTTGCGGTGTGCAAGTTCAAGTAGGATCATCACGAAGAGATCATATGCTTGAAGCTTGCCGTCCATTATGGTGGCAATGGACTTGTGAAGATGTGTCGAAGAGTGGCTCACCCATAGTGGAATATGGGGGAGCAATCTACTAGTCTTCACCGAGCCAACGCTATCAAGAAAGGTGGTCCGGCTTGAGGGAGTCAAGATCGTCTTCATCCAGCTCAAGTGGACTATGAGCAAGACAAAGGTTTGTCGTTGATAGATTTTCTATTTTTACCGGTCTCATGGTGGTAGTTTGGAGACCGGGTTATATGATCGATTGTCGTACTATCAAGGAGGGATCTCGATGAGTATCTTGATCGTATCGTTCGTATAGAGCTCAAACCATTGCATCCTTGCATCATCTTTATTGGTTCTTGTTTGGTTCTTCTCCTTGTGAGATTTGGAGCTTATGGTCATCTTGATGACAAGCTCGAGTTCATCGAAAACGGAGTTCACTCATGCATCTTCTATGATGTTTTCGATGTTGGAGGTTATGTCGGTTCTTCTCTGATGGAGGGTTCACTCCTCTATATCCTATGCATACCTCCCCTGCCTCTTGTTACTATAACCAGTCGTTGTTTTGATGCTACTCATCTTCCTCTATCCAACAAGCTTGAGTTTGCTCAATCCGGAGCTCACATGAAGAAGTTATGGCGATTCTGGTTTTCTTGCATCCTCTGTTTTCTCTGTTGTGTTCCTGAAAGCCTTAAGCGGTAGTACTGCTCTCTCGAGCGGTAGTACCGCTTGTAAGCGGTAGTACCGCGACCCAGTGCCGCGCGTAGTACCAGTGCTTTCGGGGATGCAATTTTTGGTGTCGGGTTTTGCGGTAAGCGGTACTACCTCTCCCCTCAAGCGGTAGTGCCTCTTATAAGCGGTACTACCTCTCCCCTCGAGCGGTAGTACCTCTTATAAGCGGTACTACCTCTCCCCTCGAGCGGTAGTACCTCTTATAAGTGGTACTACCTCTCCCCAGAGCGGTACTACCTCTCTGGCAGAACTACAGCTCGTGTTTTTCTCTCTCATTGGGCTGTTTTGACCGTGCTAAGCGGTAGTACCGCTCCTCCAGTGGTAGTACCGCTTGTGCACGACCTGAGTGCAGAACGGTTGGATTCGGGGGTGCCTATAAAAGGGGGTTTTCTTCCCCAATGAACCTTATCCTTTGAGCTCGTGTTCTTCCCCCATTGTTGACCTTCTTTGAGCTTGCCTTCTCTCCATCCCTCCATGGATTCTTGCTAGTTTTGGGGAGGGAAAGAGAGAGGAGATCTAGATCCACATTTCCACCAATCACTTTCTCATCTAGGTGAGGGGAACCCCTTGGATCTAGATCTTGGAGTTTTTGGTGTTCTCCTTCTTGTTCTTCCTCTCTTTTCCCTCCCTAGCATTAGTTTCTTTGGTGGGATTTAAGAGAGAAGGACTTGGACACTCCGTGTGCCCTTGCCATTGCATTTGGTGCATTGGTTTGAGTTCTCCACGATGATACGTGGAAGTTACAAGTTGAGAAGCTTATTACTCTTGGGTGCTTGGTACCCTTGAGCTTGTTCCTCTTGGGTGCTTGGGTGCCCTAGATGGTTGAGGTCACCGCGGAGCCATATACCGTTGTGGTGAAGCTTCGTGGTGTCGTTGGGAGCCTGCAATTAAGTTGTGGAGGTAGCCCCATCCTTGGTTTTGTTTGGAGCTCAATCATTGTGGTGTAAAGCTCCGGGCAAGCGTCGGGGTCTCCAATTAGGTTGTGGAGATCGCCTCGAGCAATTTGTACGGGTTCGGTGACCACCCCCAAGGGTTGCCATTTGTACGGGTTCGATGACCGCCCTCAAGGGTCCCTTAGTGGAATCACGACATCTTGCATTGTGCGAGGGCGTGAGGAGATTACGGTGGCCCTAGTGGCTTCTTGGGGAGCATTGTGCCTCCACACCGCTCCAAACGGAGATTAGCATCCGCAAGGGTGTGACCTTTGGGATACATCGTCGTCTCCGCGTGCCTCGATTATCTCTTACCCGAGCCCTTTACTTATGCACTTTACTTTATGATAGCCATATTGTTTCTTGTCATATATATTGCTATCACCTAGTTGTTTATCTTGCTTTGCATAAGTTGTTGGTGCACATAGGTGAGCCTAGTTGTTGTAGGTTTTGTGCTTGAAAAATTAACCGCTAGGTTTATTCCGCATTTGTTCAAGCCTAAACCATAATTATTTTAAAGCGCCTATTCACCCCCCTCTAGGCGACATCCACGATCTTTCACTCTTTATCGATAATATTGATGGGTATGGTATTTATTTCTGTGAAGAGGCTACTAGAATTGCTAAACTCGATGAAAAAGATAAACATAAACCTATTGTTGGTATGCTTGTTGTCTTTGTCAAGATAGGAGATCGTTTTTATCATGGCTTATGTGATCTGGGTGCTAGTGTTAGTGTTGTCCCGTTTAATCTTTACCAAGAAATTATGAACGATATTGCACCTGCTAAGATAGAAGATATTGATGTTACTATTAAACTTGCTAATAGAGATACTATCACACCACTTGGGATTGTTAGAGATGTTGAAGTCTTGTGTGGGAAAATAAAATATCCCGCTGACTTTCTAGTTCTTGGTTTCCCATAAGATGACTTTTGTCCCGTTATATTCGCTAGACCTTTCTTGAGCATTGTTAATGCCAAAATAGATTGTGAGAAATAAATTGTTAGTGTAAGCTTTGGTGATGTATCTCATGAGTTTAATTTCTCCAAATTTCGTAGACAACCACGTGATAAAGAATTACCCAGTAAAGATGAAATTATTGGTCTTGCTTCCATTGATGTACCTCCTATTGATCCTTTAGCGCAATATTTGCTAGACAATGAAAATGATATGTTTATGAATGAAAGAATTAAAATAGATGAGATATTCTTTAAACAAATGCCAGTTTTGAAATACAATTTACTCGTTGAAACTCTTGGAGATCCTCTACCACCCAAGGGGTGATCCTGTGTTCGATCTTAAAAAATTACCTGATACTCTGAAATATGCTTATCTTGATGAACAGAAGATATATCATGTTATTATTAGTGCTAACCTTTCAGAGCATGAAAAAATAGATTATTGAAAACTCTGAGGAAGCATAATGCCGCTATTGGATATACTCTTGATGATCCTAAGGGCATTAGTACCACCTTATGACACCACAAAATTAAGACGAAACCTGATGCTAAACCAGTTGTTGACCATCAGCGACGGTTAAATCCTAAGATGAAGGAAGTGGTAAGAAATGAAATATTAAAGCGTGTGCAAGCAGGTATAATCTATCCCATAGCTGATAGTAAATGGGTAAGTCCCGTCCATTGTGTCTCCAAAAAGGGAGGTATTACCGTTGTTCCTAATGATAAAGATGAATTGATTCCACAAAGAATTATTACAGGTTATAGAATGGTAATTGGCTTTAGAAAATTAAACAAAGCCACTAGGAAAGATCATTATCCTCTACCATTCATTGATCAAATTCTAGAAAGGTTATCAAAACATACACACTTCTGCTTACTAGACGGATACTCTGGTTTTTCTCAAATACAGGTGTCACAAGAGGATCAAGAAAAAACTACTTTTACATGCCCTTTTGGTACTTTTGCTTATAGACGCATGCCTTTTGGTTTATGCAGTGCACCTGCTACCTTTCAAACATGTATGACAGCTATATTCTTTTGTGAAAATATTGTTGAGGTTTCATGGATGATTTTTTCGTTTATGGAACTTCTTTTGATGATTTCTTAGGCAACCTTGATTGAGTTTTGCATAGATGTGAATAAACTAATCTTGTCTTGAATTGGGAGAAGTGCCACTTTATGGTTAATGAAGGTATTGTTTTGGGGCATAAGATTTCCGCAAGAGGTATTGAAGTTGACAAATCTAAAGTAGATGCTATTAAAAACATGTTGTGTCCAAAAGATATCTAAGGTATACGAAGTTTCCTTGGTCATGCTGGTTTCTATAGGAGGTTTATTAAAGACTTCTCTAAAATTTCTAGGCCCTCTTACTAATCTTCTGCAAAAAGATGTCTGATGTCGTTTGAACTACGTAGGTATTTCCCCAAAGAGGAAGGGATGATGCAACACAACTATGGTAGGTATTTCCCTCAGTGATGAGACCAAGGTTATAAAACCAGTAGGAGAACAACACAACACTATGTAAATGGTACCTGCACACAAACAACAAATAATTGCAACTCGACGTAAAAGAGGGGTTGCCAATCCCTCCGGGTAGTTGATTGGTAAATATATAGATTGATAATTGCAAATAGAAGAACGACAAATAAAAATCAGCAAGGTATTTTTGTGTTTTTGATAATATAGATGTGAAAATAAAAGTTGCAAATAAAGGAAAAATCAAATAGCAATATAGATCTGAAAGTATATGATAAGAAACTAGACACGGGGCCCATAGATTTTACTAGTGACTTCTCTCGAAAAATAGCAAGTGGTGGGTGAACAAATTACTGTTGGGCAATTGATAGAAAAGCGAATAATCATGACGATATCCAAGACAATGATCATGTATATAGGCATCACGTCCAATAAACGGAGTAATGCAATAAGAATGATGACATGATGTATACAAGATAGGCCCCATCTTTTTATCCCTAATAGCAATGATACATGCGTGCCTTCATGTCCCTTTTGTCACTGGAAAACTGATGGGAAACGTTGCATGGAAAACAAAAAAAAATCTACGCACACACGATACGTCTCCAACGTATCTATAATTTTTTATTGTTCCATGCTATTATATTATCTGTTTTGGATGTTTTATATGCATTAATATGCTATTTTATATTATTTTTGGGACTAACTTATTAACCTAGAGCCCAATGCCAGTTTCTGTTTTTTCCTTGTTTTTGAGTTTCGCAGAAAAGGAATATCAAACGGAGTCCAAACAGAACGAAAGTTTACGAGGATATTTCTTGGACCAGAAGACATCCAAAGGACTTGGAGTGCACGTCAGGGGAGCTGCAGGGCATCCACAAGGACGGAGGGCGTGCCCCCACCCTTGTGGGCTCCCTGCTGCTCCACCGACCTATTTCTTCCGCCTATATATTCTCAAATACTCCAGAAACCCTAGACGGACGATAAAAAACCACTTTTCCGCCACCGCAGGTCTCTGACTTTGAGAGATCCCATCCGGAGGCCTTTTCCGGTACTCTGCCAGAGGGGGATTCGACCACCGAGTGCTTCTACATCAACAGCATTGCCCTTCCGATGAAGTGTGAGTATTTTACCACAGACCTACGGGTCCATAGCTAGTAGCTAGATCACTTTTTCTCTCTCTTTGATTCTCCATACCATGTTCTCCTCGATGTTCTTGGAGATCTATCCGATGTAATCTTCTTTTGCGGTGTGTTTGCCAAGATCCGATGAATTGTGGGTTTATGATCAGATTATCTATGAATATTATTTGAGTCTTCTCTGAATTCTTATATGCATGATTAGATATCTTAGTAATTCTCTTTGAACTATCGGTTTGGTTTGGCCAACTAGATTGGTTTTTCTTGCAATGGGAGAAGTGCTTTGCTTTGGGTTCAATCTTGCGGTGCTCAATCCCAGTGACAGAAAGGGACATGTATTGTATTGTATTGTTGCCATCGAGGATAACAAGATGGGTTTTTCATCATATTGCTTGAGTTAATTCTGCTACATCATATCATCTTACTTAATGTGTTACTCTGTTCTTCATGAACTTCATACTCTAGATGCAGAATCATTTTGGTCGATGTGTGGAGTAATAGTAGTAGATGCAGGCAGGAGTCGGTCTACTTGTCACGGACGTGATGCCTATATTCATGATCATTGCCTTAGATGTCATCATAATTATTCGCTCTTCTATCAATTGCTTGGCAGTAATTTGTTCACCCACCTAATATTTGCTATCATGAGAGAAGCCACTAGTGAAACCTATGGCCCCCGGGTCTATTTTCCATCTTATTACTTTCCAATCTACTATTTTGGAATCTTTTACTTTCCAATCTATAAACCAAAAATACCAAAAATATTTACTTTAACCGTTTATCTATATCTATCAGATCTCACTTTTGCAAATAACTTAGAAGGGATTGACAACCCCTTTATAGCGTTGGGTGCAAGTTTGTTGACTGTTTGTGCATGTATTTGGCGATTTGTGCGTTGTATCCTACTGGATTGATACCTTGGTTCTCAAACTAAGGGAAATACATATTCTACTTTGCTGCATCACCTTTTCCTCTTCAAGGGAATAACCAACGCAAGCTCAAGAGGTAGCAAGAAGAATTTATGGCGCCGTTGTCGGGGAGATCTATGCCAAGTCAAGACATACCAAGTACCCTTCATTAAACTCTCATCTCTTGCATTTACATTATTTGCCATTCGCCTCTCGTTTTCCTCTCCGCCACTTCTAAAATGATTTTCGAAAGATTTTCCTTTTCTTCACCCTTCTTCCATTCGTCTTCCTCACTCGCTTTGTGTGTGCTTGTGTGTTGGATTGCTTGCTTTGTCACGATGGCTCAAGAAAATACCAAACTGTGTGACTTTTCCAACACCAATAATGATGATTTTATTAGTACTCCGACTGCTCCCGCCACTAGTGTAGAATCTTGTGAAATTGATGCCGCTTTGTTGAATCTCGTTATGAAAGATCAATTTTCTAGCCTTCCTAGTGAAGATGCCGCATCCCATCTAAACAACTTTGTTGATTTGTGCGATATGCAAAAGAAAAGAGATGTGGATAATGATGTTAAATTGAAGCTATTCCCGTTCTCACTTTGAGATCGGGCTAAAACTTGGTTTTCATCTTTGCCTAAAAATAGTATTGATTCATGGAACAAGTGTAAAGATGCTTTTATTTCCAAGTACTTTCCTCCCGCTAAGATCATCTCCCTTAGGAATGATATTATCAATTTTAAACAACTTGATCATGAGCATGTTGCACAATCTTGGGAGAGGATGAAACTTACGATAAGAAATTGGCCTACACATGGGTTGAATTTATGGATGATAATACAAAAAAATTATGCCGGATTGAACTTTTCTTCTAGAAATCTTTTAGATTCGGCCATGGGAGGTACTTTTATGGAAATCACTTTAGGAGAAGCTACTAAACTCCTAGATAATATTATGTTAAATTATTCTCAATGGCACACCGAAAGATCCTCTACTAGTAAAAAAGTGCATGCAATTGTAGAAATTAATGTTTTGAGTGGAAAGATGGATGAACTTATGAAATTATTTGCTAGTAAGAGTACTCCTATTGATCTTAATGATATGCCTTTGTCTACCTTGATTGAGAATAATAATGAATCTATGGACGTGCATTTTGTTGGTAGGAACAATTTTGGTAACAACGCGTATAGAGGTAATTTTAATCCTAGGCCTTTTCCTAGTAATTCCTCTAATAATTTTGGAAATTCCTACAATAATTCTTATGGAAATTATAATAAGATGCCCTCTGATTTTGAGAATAGTGTTAAAGAAGTTATGATCTCACAAAAGAATTTTAATGCTTTAATTGAAGAAAAAATGCTTAAGATTGATGATTTGGCTAGGAACGTGGATATAATTTCTCTTGATGTTGATTCTTTGAAACTTAGATCTATTCCACCCAAGCATTATATCAATGAGTCTCTCAAAGCTATGAGAATTTTCATTGATGAGTGCAACGAAAGAACCGCTAGGATGTGTGCTAAACAAGATTTTTTTGTAAACGCGTGTTCTTCTAGTTTTAGTGAAAATAAAGATGAAGATCTTAAAGTGAATGATGTGACTCCTATTGAATATTTGTTTTCTAATATAAATCTCGATAAATATGGGACTAGAGATGAGTCAACTTTAGCTAAAAGGCGTCCCAATGATTTAGAGTTTTTAGATCTTGATTCAAAAATTGATAAAAGTGGGATTGATGAGGTCAAAACTTTAAGTAGTAACGAACCCACTATTTTGGATTTCAAGAAATTTAAATATGATAATTGTTCTTTAATAGATTGTATTTCCTTGTTGCAATCCATGTTGAATTCTCCTCATGCTTACAATCAAAATAATGCTTTTACTAAACATATCGTTGATGCTATGATGCAATCTTTTGAAGAAAAGCTTGAATTGGAAGTTTCTATCCCTAGAAAACTTTATGATGAGCGGGAACCTACTATTAAGATTAAGATTAAAGATTATCATTGCCATGCTTTGTGTGATTTGGGTGCTAGTGTTTCCACGATTCCAAGAACTTTATGTGATGTATTAGGTTTCCGTGAAATTAATGAGTGTTCTTTAAATTTACATCTTGCGGATTCCACTATTAAGAAACCTATGGGAAGGGTTAATTATGTTCTTATTGTTGCAAATAGGAAATATGTGCCCATAAATTTCATTGTTCTTGATATAGATTGCAATCCTACATGTCTATTATTCTTGGTAGACCTTTCCGTAGAACTATTGGTGCAATTATTGATATGAGGGAAGGAAACATTAGATTTAGATTTTAATTTCCTTTAAGGAAGGGCATGGAACACTTCCCTAGAAAGAAAATTAAATTGCCTTATGAATATATTATGAGGGCTACTTATGGATTGCATACCAAAGATGACAATACCTAGATCTATTCACATTTTTATGCCTAGCTAAGGGCGTTAAGCAATAGCACTTGTTGGGAGGCAACCCAATTTTATTTTTGTTCTTGCTTATTTTGTTCCTGTTTTGCTTTGAGTTTTTCATCTAGCCGCTGGTTAGAGAAGTTTTTTAAGTTTTTATTAGTGTTTGTGCCAAGTAAGACCTTTGGGATGATTTGGAAGATAGTAGATTGGTTTTGCTGAAAAACAGAAACTTTTGCGCCCAGTGTTAGATTTTTTTCTGATTACTGGAACGTGATAAATTCTTGAATTTTTTGGGGGGTCTCTGATCTACAAATTTCCCACGCTGTCCTATTTTTTCAGAATTTTTAGAGATACATAAGTATTACATTAAGTCACATCTTTAGAGACTACCCTGTTTAAGACAGATTCTGTTTTCTTGTGTTGTTTACTTGTTTTGATGCATCTATGGCTAGTATCGGGGGGGGGTATGAACCATGGAAAAGTTATAATACATCGGATATTACATCAATACTATAAAATAAGAATGAGTTCACAACAGTACCTACTTGTGAGGATTGTATTTGTTTTGCTAATGGATCTCACGAGTTTTCTGTTGAGTTTTGTGTTGTGAAGTTTTCAAGTTTTGGGTAAGGATTTGATGGAATATGGAATAAGGAGTGTAAAGAGCCTAAGCTTGGGGATGCCCAAGGCACCCCAAGGTAATATTCAAGGACAGCCAAGAGCCTAAGCTTGGGGATGGCCAGGGAAGGCATCCCCTCTTTCGTCTTCATCTATCGGCAACTTTACTTGAGGCTATATTTTTATTCACTACATGATATGTGTTTTGCTTGGAGCATCTTGTATGATTTTAGTCTTTGCTTTTTAGTTTGCCACAACCATCCTTGCTGTCCACACCTTTTGAGAGGGACACGCTTCAATCATGATTTATTAGAATACTCTTTGTGCTTCACTTATATCTTTTGAGCTAGGCAATTTTGCTCTAGTGCTTCACTTATATCTTTCTAGAGCACGTCGGTGGCTTTATTTTATAGAAATTAATGAACTCTCTTGATTCACTTACATTATTTTGAGAGTCTCTAAACAACATGGTAATTTTCTTGGGTTATGAATTTGTCCTAATATGATAGCCATCCAAGGGAGATATAATAAAAACTTTCATATATAAAGTATTGATTCCTTATGATTATTTTGAGATATGAGGATGGTAATACTGGAATCATGATAGTAGTAAATTGTAGGGTGGATGAAATAATTGTGTTAAGGTTCGTGATTCCCGTAGCATGCACGTATAGTCTCCTAAAAAGTGTAACCAAATTGAAATGCATCGTGTCTTGATTGCTTACCTTTGTGTGAAGGTTGGGAACGCGCGATGATTAACTCCTACCAACCTCTCCCCTAGGAGCATGCACAATAGTACTTTTCTTCGAGGGCTAATACCTTTTTGCAACTAATATGTGAGTTCTTTATGACTAATGTTGAGTCCATGGATTATACGCACTCTCACCCTTCCACCTTGCTAGCCACTCTAGTGCCGCGCAACTTTCACTGGTGCATAAACCACCTTATATCACTACAAAAAAAAGACACATCCGTGACATTTTGGGCCGAACAATTATTTTTCTGTCAAACTTATGACACTTCTATGATAATAATTGTGACAAAACACGGTATCATCATAGATGTGGTGGGATCCTACTTCTATGACAAAAAATCATGACAGAAAATGGGCTTTTCGTCCTGGGCGGGCCGGAGACGCAGCTGCATGACATTCTTTGGGCCGTCCATGACGGAAAAAACCGTGGTAGAAGCGAGGGCGAGGAAAATATCGGGGTGTTCCCGGTTACGGTGGGTGGTCGGGGCCGAGCGATGCGCGTTTCTCTCGTACACGCACGCGCGTGGGTGCGAGGCGTTGGGCTCTAACTGAACCCGAGCGAGGCATTGGGCGCTAACTGAACCCGAGCGATTGCACTGCAGGCTACGCGTTACTGAACTCGATCGATCGATCGATGGCTGTTAACTGAACCCGATCGAGCGATTACTTCGCTACTGCTGCTAATTGAAGCCGACCGATGCTGCCTCTGGATGAACAGTGAGCGTTGCTGGGGGGTTTGGATGAATAGTTCACGGTGGGGGTGGATGAACAGGACCTCGTGGTGTTGCCTCTGGATGAACAGGACCCCGATCGATTGAGCCGGTTGGGGCTGGATGAACAGGACCCCGTGGAGGGCAGGACGAACAGGACCACCCCGTGGAGGGATGGATGAATAGTAGACGGTTGAGGGCTGGATGAATAGTAGCCCGTGGAGGGGTCGTTGAACAGGAGCCCGTGGACAGGGCTGGTTGAACAGTAGCCGATGGAGTAGCGCGCGGTGGAGGCTGGATGAACAGGAGCCCGTGGATGAACAGTCGCAGGTGGAGGCTGGAGGAGGTCGACGGTGGATGAACACTAGCCCATGGAGGCTGGAGGGGGTCAACGGTGGAGATGAACAATACCCCCCGTGGAGTCCCATTTTGCGGTACGCCACATCCCTCCTGATGAACAAGACCCCCGTTACTGTCAGGCACTTCCTTGTGTGTGAAGATGTAGCTGGTGGGTCCCAGCAGTCAGGGGGGCGAATCATTTTTTTGCCCGGACGCACTTCCTTGCGTGCGAAGATGTAGCTGATGGATCCCAGCAGTTAGGGGGAAATGTTTTTTTGTGAAATACGGTGGCCCGTCCGGTGGGTCCCTGTTGTCAGGTGGAGGAATCATTATTTTCCTCGTAATAAGGAGGCACTTCCTTGCTGCCGTCGTGGACCCAGCTGTCAGCCTCTCCACGTACAGTCCACGTCCGGTGGAAGCCGTTCCTTGACCATGTTGACCACGCCGCGCCGAGAGCACCAGGGCAGTGGACGACGGCGAGGCCTAGGAAGGGGACGAGGCGGAGCCGGGGAAGACGCGACAGTGGATGCCCATGCGTAGAGGAGTATGAGGGTTCACTGGTTCGCTGTGGTGTGAGGCTGCTGTCGCCGCAGAATAACAGGGTGTGTGGGTGAGTAGAGGGATGGCCTGGCCAGCGGTGGGAATAGTAGGGGGCGGTGAGGCCTCCGTGGCAGCACAACCGGCGACGGGAGGCAGGAGCATGCGGCACGACCGGCGCTGCTTTGGGCAGCTGGAGCAATAAGACCAGAGGTTGAAGAAGCACTACGGCCGTTGGATGGACATCGTACAGTTACTGGAGCTAGAATCGTTCATATTGACTAAGTTGACAAAGCACTCCATCCCTGTCAACTTAGTAGGCCCACAAGTTAGCCTCCCACCAAGGTGGGTCCCAACCAGCAGGGGGGTATTCATTTTTTTGTGCGTAATAAGGAGGCACTTCCGATGGGTCTGAGCTGACAGCGGGGGGAACGTTTTTTTCGTGCAATACGGTGGCCCGTCCGATGGGTCCCAGCAGTCAGGGGGGAAACAATTTTTTCGCAAAATACGGTGGCCCGTCCAGTGGGTCCCTGCTGTCAGGTGGAGGAATCATTATTTTCGCCGTAATAAGGAGGCACTTCATTGCTGCCGTCGTGGACCCAACTGTCAGCCTCTCCACGTACAGTCCACGTCCAATGGAAGCCGTTCCTTGACCACGTTGACCACGCCGCGCCGAGAGCACCAGGGCGGTGGACGACGGCGAGGCCTAGGAAGGGGACAACGCGGAGCCGGGGAAGACGCGGCAGTGGAAGCCCATGCGGAGAGGAGTACGAGGGTTCATTGGTTCGGCTGCAGTGTGAGTGAGTAGAGGGATGGCCTAGCCAGCGGTGGGAGTAGTAGGGGGCGGTGAGGCCTACACGGCAGCACAGCCGGCCACAGAAGGCAGGAGCAGGCGGCACGACCGGTGCTGCTTTGGGCGGCTGGAGCAAGAAGGCCAGAGGTTGAAGAAGCACGACGGCCGTTGGATGGACATCGTACGGTCACTGCAGCTAGAATCGTTTATATTGAGTAAGTTGACAAAGCCCTTGGTACGTGTCAACTTAGTAGGCCCACAGGTCAGCTTCCGAAACGGTGCGCCCCAGATGTCATGGGGAGGAATATTTTTTAGGGTGGGTGAAGCTAGAATATCCGAGATTGAAGAAGAAGCATGGCATACGTTGGATGGACATCCAACGGCCACTGCTCCTAGAACCGCGTGTTGACTATAAGTTGACAAAGCCTTACATACGCGTCAACTCTTTTTTTGTGGGGACACGTCAACTTAGTAAGGCCACAAGTGTGTGGCAGAGAACTTATAGCCCATTTGAGATTTGTAAGAATGTGCAGCCAATTTTTGAATTCTAATGAAATTTACTACAACCCATTTACAGTTTGTTAAAAGTACAGCCCATTTCAACCAACCGTTCAAAACAGAATTCAATGAAATTTCCCACATTTTGATGGGATCCGAAATATTTTTATCCCAAAATTTCTAGTTAGATTAAATACAATTTCAATATAAATTTATATTACGTAAAAATCCAACAAAACATTGCGCTCGCAACAATTAATGAAATTAAAATTTCCAATATCCAAAAATAATATTTTATAAAGTAATTACGTGTTTGGTGCATTTTTTATAGTTACTGCCCAGTTTTTATAATTACATCCCATTTATTATTTCTTAAAGCCCATTTCTTGTTAAGCCTAATGCATCCCTCCTAGGAAAGATTTGCAGCCCAGTGGGACGGAGAATAACAACTTGACCTTGCCTGGGTATTCCTAAAAAAGTATAGCTGGGCTAGCCATTTTCAACTTGAAAAAAATTTAATATCTGGGCTGGATATCTGGCCTGGGCTAGACGGGCCACAACCCGCCTAGTTAATAGCTGCAGCGATGTTTTCATTGTTGTTCAGAGGAGAAAAATTATTATCTGGGCTAAACATCGCTCAAGAAAAACTCTGCAGTGCTCACACCTCAAAAACACAAATACTGCTCGAGCTGCTTGGTCCCAGCTGTCGGCCGCTTCTTGTGCAATTCTCTCATTTATTGACTACATAGGTTGACAATGCTGTGGGACCGTGATGTCAGGAAACCAGGAGGAAGCAAAAAAAATATAGTTTTATATACTAATAAGGAGGCACTTGCGTACATGCGGCTATGGCCCTAGTGGGTCCCCACTGTCATCCTCTCCAAGTAAAGTCATCTCCTCATCCTCATGTCCGTTGACCATGTTGACAACGCGAGACGGCGGCGCCACGACGAGCGCAACAACTCTAAGGACGACGGAGAGGGCCTCGCGGGCCCTACGGATGGTCTGATACAGCGCCTGCTCCTCATTCGGGAAGCCAGGATCATAGGGCCACATGTCCGCGACAACATTGTCGTTCGCTTGTTCACCGGTGCTCGTTGAGGAGACGGAGGTTGCAGCATAGGTCCTCCTGCGCTGGTAGCTCTTCCACCATTAGGGCGTCGAAGTGCGGCCGCACCTGCACTATGGTGAACACGGCATGAACCGGCTTGGACAGTGGCGCCGGCTCCTGGTCGAAAGCTACATCCATCGTCTGATTGTCGTCGCTTAGCTCGGCGAGGTAGCTGGCGAGCCAGCATGTCCGGCTGCTGGACCGACCCGCTGCCAAGCACGAGTCTGACTGCCCTGGCCCACCCAGACCGCCTCCCTCGCCCGCGCACGCTTTCCGCCAGAAACGGTCAGCGCCGCCCGCCCCGCTTCCCAGTGCATGCGATTGCTACGGCTTCAAATGACACAAGTGCCATCCGTCCGTCCTTCTGCCGCCCACATTAATGATACACGATGGCCAAGGCGGCTACTCCGGCGCCACATGTCCGTCCCTCCGCCGCCCACCATTGCTATATAAACTGTTGCGCTGGCCATAGCCACAGTCATCCGCATCCGTTCCTATTCTCCTATCCACACCACTACTTCCCACCATGGATTCCTCGCGCTCCAGCGCTCTTCGGGACGGGCGGACGATGGACCACAAGGAGATGGCAGCCATTGCTGCCGACTGGCTGGCCGGAAGGCAGCCAAAGGACGACGACGTCCCAATGGAGAACATGGTAGTCGATGATCCGGTGCCAACCCCCTCCTCTGTGCCATCCTCGCAGGTGCATTGCACCATGACCATCGGCGAGGCCCATGCCCAATATATGGACATGGTGAGGCAGAAGCGCAAGGAGCAGTTCCGGGAGGCGCAGGCCGACGCCGCCTACAACCACCATCTCCTCCAGGAGCACCTGCATGCGGAGGAGCAGATCGCCGCGGAGCAGGAGGCACTGCTCGACTCGTATCGCTCCGCCTGCGAGGGCCGCCTCGAGCGCTGGCGGTACCGCATGTGGGTGGCGGAGGCTACGGCCGCCTTCAAATAGGGCGATGAAGCTGGCGAGGAGTTGTTTGGCAAGACCGAGGATGAGGCAGAGGACAATGCTGGCTCCGACGAGTCCCCGCTCCACTGGCGTCGACGAGGCCCTACTCCGCCGAGGCCCCGCGGCACCAACAACAAGGCAGAGGACACCGCCGGCTCCGCCGAGGCCCCACCCTGCCGGCAACGAGGGGAAGGATTTCCCCTGCTCTGCCGAGGCGCCGCCCGCCGACAACGAGACAGAGGACATCGCCGGCTCCGCCAAGGCCCCGCCCCGCTGCCAACGAGGCTGCGCCACACAGAAAACGAGGAAGAGTAAAACACGGTAGGTCGCCGTCGCTCGGGTCCAAGTAAGGCCACCGCTGCTACCCTCCGACCGGTTAGCTTCTTGGCGGCGACGTGGAGTCGGAGAGCTATGTTGGAGAAGGACGCTGCTTCTACTTAACTGCTGGTGCAGTTGGCTGACTGACACGTGGGCCCAACTGGCATCTGGGCCACATGTGAGTTACGCAACTGCACCTGCAGTTAAGTCACTGAAGCTTCTGTTCGGCTCAGCCGGACACAGGTGGGTAGCTTCGGTTAAATAATTATACCTCCATCGCACCCCTTTTTAGTTGAATAATTTATGAAATGTAATGAAATCCGGCATGTTTATATGAAATCCGACCGTGTATGAATGAATTTATTTCGATTAGTTCAAATTCTTGTATCACTGGCATTGGATGAACATGCAAAACAATACGTACTAGCATTATTCCCAGGGTGATCACCTCGTTTGCAGCAGTTTCACATGTACTCCCTCCGGTCCTTTCTAGTCTGCATACAAGTTTTGTCTGTAGTCAAAGTATATCTACTTTGACCAATCTTATAGAAAAAAGTATGCACTTTCACAATGTGCGAAGTAAAAAGGAACATAAGGAGTACAAAGAGTTTGAGCAGCTTTTTAGCGTTCCTGTACATTGCAATCAAACACACAGGCCTGGCAATTCATAGAGAACATTCAAAACAATCGATGATTATGCATCTCAGCGATTCATATGTCAGAGCCAATATTTACTTCACAACTAAAGAATAAAGAAAAAATGGATCGATGCTACTGACAGTAAAGGGCGTCCCATTCGAAAATATCAAACGCATGTATTCTTGCTAAAATCAATGAGCAAAATTTGACAAGGTTTCCCATTCCAAAATATCAAATGCCTACGATTGTGGAATGGGCAGGGTTTGCCATCAGTTCGGACATTGACATGGCACCTCATGCTTAATAAACCAGCTGTTCTTTTTGTGCAGTTCCACCAAAATCAACCAAATTCGCGCGTAGCTTGTATGATTTCGCCCTTATATGTTGCAACACCTTGAACTTATCGGCACCTCCTTTCTTGTGGTGGAAATGAATGATTCGATGTATTCATGAACATTTTGTGCAGTTCCCATTGAAATCAAGCTGAGCACCCCTGTTTGCACAAATATAAAAAAGTGATTAGTATAAAGCAAACTGTATTATGAATTGACAGTTTAAACATGCACCTAAATGGTCCATGTAGAGCACACTTTTATAAAAATGGAACTCACCGGAAAGAATCCTAGAACAACATTGTACTCGCGCATCACTGCAAGAAAATGGAGATTTGTCAGTCCTTCTGAGCTGAAGTTAGTTTGGTCTTGTGGGGGGG
>LR738712.1:71975632-72001509 GCA_902687465.1 Secale cereale
GGGGGGGGGGTAATGTAACCATCCTTCAACTGCTCCTTCTGATGAGAAGATAGACATGGCTTCTTCATCCTGGCATAATCGGAACTAGTCACTTCACGTACTCCATATTCTTCTTCAGGCCTTGTTTGTTTAATCCTCCTCCCAAGGGGATTGAAGTGGATTGGAGAGGATTTTGGCTTGTAGGGGATCTAATCACCCTCAAACCCTGCCATTCCCCTTCAAAAACCACCTCAACCGAACAAGGCCTTAGAGGAGGATGATCCTGTTGTGCAAAGACAAGAGTATAATTAAATGCTAGCATCCCTGTTTGCTCGAAAAAAGGAAAGGAAAAAATTTAAAATAGCACATATGAAGCACTTCTCAAGGACAATACCACTTTTTGATGACAATATCTAAACAGTAGCACGACACCAATAGAGATGACAAAGCTCAATCATATGGATGAAGTCAGTGGGCGAGTACTGATACGTCTCCAACGTATCTATAATTTTTGATTGTCCCATGCTATTATTTATCAAGTATTGGATGTTTAATGAGCTTTGTCATTCACGTTTATATCATTTTTGGGACTAACCTACTAACCCAAAGGACCAGTCCAGATTGTTGTTTTTTGCCTATTTCAGGGTTTTGCAGAAAAGGAATATCAAACGGAGTCCAAACGGAATGAAACCTTCGCGAGAGATATTTTTGGAGAAAATCACGCACGGGAAATGTCAGGACCAAGTCAGGGGACAGCTGGGCTGCCCTCGAGGGTGGTCCCCCCTCCTAGGGCGCGCCCCCTGCCTCGAGGCTGGCCGATGTGGCCCCCGGTGCCCTCCTTCTTCCTATATATACCTACGTACCCCAGAAACTCCATACGCAGAGAGAAAACCCTAATTCCACCGCCATAGCTTATGTTCCCGTGGAAATCCCATCTTGGAGGCTGTTCTGGGAGGGGGATCCATCACGGAGGCATTCATCATCATCATCATCATCGCCCTCGCCATGAGTTGTGACTAGTTTACCATAGACCTTCGGGTCCATAGCTAGTATATAGATGGCTTCTTTTCTCTCTCCGAATCTCAATATAGAGTTCTCCTCGGTCTTCGAGGAGATCTATTCGATGTAATCTCTTTTTGCGGTGTGTTTGTCGAGATCCGATGAATTGTGAGTTTATGATCAAGGTTATCTATGAAAGATGTTTGGTTCTTCTCTGAACTTTTTATGTGTGCTCATAATATCCTTGCAAGTCTCTTCGAATTATTGGTTTGGTTTGGCCTACTAGATCTATAGTTCTTGCAATGGGAGAAGTGCTTGGCTTTGGGTTCAATCTTGCGGTGTCCTTTCCCAGTGACAGTAGGGGCAGCAAGGCACGTATTGTATTGTTGCCATCGAGGATAAAAAGATGGGGTTTTCATCATATTGCTTGTGTTTATTCCTCTACATCATGTCATCTTGCTTAAGGCGTTACTCTGTTCGTATGAACTCAATACACTAGATGCATGCTGGATAGCGGTCGATGTGTGGAGTAATAGTAGTAGATGCAGAATCGTTTCGGTCTACTTGCCTCAGACGTGATGCCTATATACAATGATTATGCCAGATAGTCTCATAATTATTCGCTTTTCTATCAATTGCTCGACAGTAATTTGTTTACCCGCTGTAGAATATCGCTATCATGAGAGAAGCCACTAAAGAAAACTATGGCCCCCGGGTCTATTCTCAACATATCAATCTACATCTACTTTACTTTTCTTGCTTTTATTTGTTGTTTTGTTAAACTAAAAATACCAAAAATATAAATTATCATCTCTATCAGATCTCACTCTCGTAAGTGACCGTAAAGGGATTGACAACCCCTTATCGCGTTGGCTGTGAAGTTCTTATTTGTTTGTGTAAGTGCGAGGGACTCACGCATGGTCTCCTACTGGATTGATACATTGGTTCTCAAAAACTGAGGGCAATACTTACGCTACTGTGCTGCATCTCCCTTTCCTCTTCGAGGGAATACAACGCAAGCTCAAGATGTAGCAAGAAGAATTTCTGGCGCCGTTGCCGGGGAGGCTTACGCAAAAGTCATATACCAAGTACCTATCACAAACCCTTATCTTTTGCATTACATTTATTTGCCTCTCGTTTTCCTCTCCCCCACTTCACCCTTGCCGTTTTATTTGCCCTTCTTCTGCCGTATGTTTGCCGTCCGTTTGTCTCTTGTTTGCTTGTGTGCTATGTGCCCTCAACTAGCTTGCATCTTTGCTTGCTAAAGTATGGATCATCATCCACTTGCTAATCTCTTTAAGAGATCCCATTATGTTCAGCCTATTGCTAGTGAGCTGCGTGCACTAGATTATCTTTATGGGGTTTTGCTTAAAATTTATGAATCTGAAAATTGTGAGGAATTGTAAAAAGAAAAAGTGATTCATGTTAGCTCCTTAAATAAAAAGCATGATTGCAATGATGTTACTATAAATTCTATTGATGTCAATTGTGCTAATAATATGCAAATTCCTAAGCTTGGGGATGCTAGTTTTGCTTTGTCTACTAATTGTTACAATGATCATGATTGGGGTGATTCTTCTTATGATCTTGAAAATTTATTTAATCCCCGTGATGAATATAAGATTGATAATATTTGCATTAATATTGAAAGTGGGTTTGGAAGATTGTCAACTTTAGATCTCACATACTTGGAGAATGTTCAATCTAATGAAACTTTTGATAAAAGTGGGTTTGGAGAGGTCATGACTTTAGTTAATGTTAATCCCACTATTTTGGAAGAGTGTCAACTTTGCATGCATGTGGATCGTGTTGAGAATATGTTATGTGATAGTTATTTTGTTGAATTTTATCATGATCCTACATGCAATTATTATGCGAGAGGGAAATATGGTTGTAGAAATTTTCATGTTACTAAATTACCTCTCGTTATGTTGAGATTGCTATTGTTTCTTTCTCCTTCCTTGCATATGCTAGATCTTGCTTGTCTTGGTAATTTGTTTTCCTATAAGATCCCTACGCATAGGAAGTATGTTAGACTTAGATGTGTTTGTCACATGTCTTATGATGCTCTCCTTGTGCTTCAATCCTTGTCCTTTATGTGAGCATTATTGAATTATCGTGCCTAGCTAGGGGCGTAAAACGATATCACTTGTTGGGAGGCAACCCAATTTTTTGTTTTGTTTTTGTTTTTGTTGCTGTTAGGGAATAAATATTGCATCTAGCCTATGATTAGATGTGTTTTCATGTTTTGTTTAGTGTTTGTGCCAAGTAGAACCTTTGGTAAGTCTTGTGTGAAGTTTATATGATCTTGCTGTGAAAAACAGAATCGTTAGCGCTCGCTAAAGTAGTCGTGGGATTTTACTGGAGCGTGCTTTTTAGTCGATTCCTTTTTCTGATGATTGGTATACAAATTTCGCAAATGTACCAATTTAGTTTGATTTTTTTGGAGTTCCAGAAGTAGGCGAACCCTGCAGATTACTACAGACTGTTCTGTCTTTGACAGATTCTGTTTTTCGTGTGTTGTTTGCTTATTCCGATGCATCTATGAGTAATATTGGAGGATATGAACCATAGAGAACTTGGAGTACAGTAGGTTTAACACCATTTTAAACAAAGAATGAATTCCTTGCTGTACCCTTGAGTAATGGTTTGCTTTCTCTTACTAACGGAGCTCACGAGAATTTTTGTCTAAGTTTTGTGTTGTGAAGTTTTCAAGTTTTGAGTATTGCTTTGATGGACTATGGAACAAGGAGTAGCAAAGGCCTAAGCTTGGGGATGCCCATGGCACCCCAAGTAAATTCAAGATAATCAAAAGCCTAAGCTTGGGGATGCCCCGGGAAGGCATCCCCTCTTTCGTCTTCATCCATCGGTAACTATACTTGGAGCTATATTTTTATTCGCAACATGTTATGTGTTTTGCTTGGAGCGTCTTGTATAATTTGAGTCTTTGATTGTTAGTTTGCCACAATAATCCTTGCTGGAAACACCTATTTGAGAGAGTTAAACATGGCCTAGAAATTATTAGAACACTCTAAATGCATCACTTATATCTTTTGAGTTGAATAGTTTTTGATGTAGTGCTTCACTTATATCTTTTAGAGCATGGTGGTGGTAATATTTTGTAGAAATTGTTGAACTCTCATGCTTCACTTATATCTATTTGAGAGTCTATTAAAATGGCATGGTAAAGTGTTTAGGCTAAAGAAACTAGTCTTCACATGATAAACATCCAATATCAATGTAGTAAATATTTTCACACCAAGTGCATTGAAGAGATGTTGGATGCTTGATAATTGTTTTGAGACATGAGGATAGTGATATTATAGTCATGCTAGTGGAGTTATTATGAAATTGAGAAATACTTGCGTTAAGGTTAGTGATTCTCGTAGCATGCACGTATGGTGAACCGTTGTGTGACTAAGTTAAAGCATGAGGTATTTGTAGAGTGTCAACCTTTGTGTGGAGGTCGGGGGCGCGCGATGGTTAACTCCTACCAACCTCCCCCTAGGAGCATGAGTTGATTGCTTTGTTTTGATGACTCGTAGATTTTTGCAATAAGTATATGAGTTCTTATGACTAATGTTGAGTCCATGGATTATACGCACTATCACCCTTCCACCATTGCTAGCTTCTCTTGTACCGCGCAACTTTCGCCGGTGCCATAAACCCACTATATATCCTTCCTCAAAACAGCCACCATATTGTTCCTCAAAACAACCACCATACCTACCTATCATGGCATTTCCTAAGCCATTCCGAGATATATTGCCATGCAACTTTCCACTGTTCCGTTTATATGACACGCATCATATTGTCATATTGCCATGCATGATCATGTAGTTGACATCGTATTTGTGGCAAGGTCACCATGCATAATTTTTCATACATGTCACTCTTGCTTCATTGCACATACCGGTTGTCGTGGAATTAGCACGGCAAATGTCCGGTTTAGAGGACTTAGGTGTGAGGCCATCGCGCGGGTTAGCTTGAAGAGGTTAAAAGCACACAAAGGACACAGAGGGTTTATACTAGTTCATCCCCTTCGATGAAGGTAAAAGCCTACGTCTAGTTTGGTGTGGTATTGCTTGGGCGTCGATGAACAGGGAGCGAATCGCTTGCCTGTGTCTCGAGTTGTTGTTTCTCCTCCTTGAACCGTCGCCGGGTCGTCCCTTTATATAGGAGGCGACGCCCGGTCTGGTTTACAGAATCCCGAGGCCGGCTCATAAACGTGTCCGCCTCGGTCTCTACTCTTTCTATCTTATATCCCAAGTTACATGATATGACGGTTTACAAACTGTAGGCCTTATACATGGGCCCTAAACCTCCATGGGATGCAACCTTTTGTACATATTCTACCGGGCTTATGATAATACAACTATGTCAGTGTAATCCGGATCTTCCTGGCCGGTTTATACCTGCTAGTAATATCCCTGACATTAGGCCCCAGATTAATTTGAACTTGTTCATGTCAGTCTTCTAAATCTTGCATAAATATATTCCCTGCAATTTATCTGCTTTGTAAACCGGCCATGACATCATCTTCTGGAATCGCCTTAATCCGTCGTGACGTCATCTCTGCACTTTAATGCTCACCTCCGCCTGTTACCTTTATTAAATGCCGCACCGAAAATCAAGGCGACAGCGCAAGATTTATCCAATCTCTGGCCTCCTCGATTCCCGCGCTTACCATTTTCACCCCTTCGGCTTATAAATACCGCCGGGGCATGCCTTCTTTTCCCCTTTTGCCTTCGTCTTCTCCATCTCCATTGCTCGAAGCTCCGCCGCCGCTCTTCGAGCTCGTCGCCGTCCTTGAGCCAGGCCGCTGCATCACCCTGATCGTGACCAGAGCACTTCACCGCCGCCCTCTTCTTCGTCAGGTACTCCTTCTCCCTCATTGTAGATCTCAATCTAGGGTTCCTTCTATAGCTTCCGCCATGAAACCCTGAAGCTTTTACTGTTCGTCCCCATAGGTCAACCTTGCTGTATGCTCAGATAGATTTAGCTTTGACCTGAATCCATGCGTTTCTGCTCTGCCATTATAGCCCTAGTTCCTCTACCTTTATCAGTTTGGATTAGATCTGTAGAGAGACCTCCGCAGCCTTTCCTGTATATTACTTGCGTTTTATTCCATCTCTTTCCTTGTGCCGTAGATCTAGATTTACTTCAGCTCTTTGTGGAAACTATTTCTTCATGCCTTAGATCTGTAGCTTGTCTTCTCCGGTTTAGTCAATCATATGCTTTTTTTGACGGGTTAGAAGTAAGCCCATATCTGTAATTGACGGTTTAGCTTCCTCTTTCTCTGTTATGATAAACCGGTAGCTGTTCGCCTCGCATCTGCTTCCGGATTGTCAATGCCATTAGTCCCTTGTCTAAACCGTCGATTAGGTCCATAACTTTACACAATGCTCCGGCTTATACTTTAGCAATTGGTAAACCGGATTTTGCACTGTACTTTTCAGCGTTTCCTTATTCAAGATGACTGCCAAGCAGTTCGTTGCTTGCAACTGGGCTCCTTCCTGCATTACCGAGGATGATTTAACGAACGCCACTTCAATTGGTATTCTGGGTCCTAAGGAGGTTCTGAACTGGCGGGCCCCAGGAGATGAGTGTCCACCTACCCCTAAGGAAGGAGAGGTCATTGTTTTCTTTGATCACCTGGCCCGGGGTTTTAGCCCTCCCGGTTCAAAATTCTTCCGGGATGTGCTAGCTGCTTTCCAACTCCATCCTCAAGACGTAGGTCCCAATTCTATGTCAAATATCTACAATTTTCAAGTCTTTTCAGAGGCATATCTTCAAGAAGCACCATCAGTGGATCTGTTTCGAGATTTTTTTCCATCTAAACCGTCGAACGGAGTTTACTGATGGGCCGCATCAAGAATTGGGTGGCGTAAGTATCCAAAAGAGAAAGGATGTGAGCTTCCCTCACGCTACCCTTCACAGCCACCCTAAGGACTGGAACCAAACATGGTTCTATTGTAAAGATACTTCTCCTGAAGGAGAAAACCCACTGCCGGGTTACCGTGCCTACCGCCTGCCAACGGATCACCCCTTGCCGCAGCGCCTCAGCGCTCCAGATCATGCCCGGTTTGCCCCTCAGCTCTCTAAACTCAGGGCCTTTGTAGCCAATGGCTTAACCGGAGTAGACTTTGTTCGCTGCTGGCTCGCCTGGAGCATTCTTCCACTGAGTCCGCGCTCCGGCCTGATGTGTGAGTATACTGGTAAACTGGATGGTCCTCAGCGCCACATTGATATAATACTTCCTGAAAAAGAAGTTACTGAATCCGCGAAGAAGATGTTGAACATCACTTTGGAGGAGTGCAGCCGGACCGATTTAGCTCCATTCTGCGAAACCAATAAACCGCCAACGGTAAGTCCTTCCCGCTTTTTCCTGTTTGTTTTAATCCGGCCATATCAATTGTCTTGTATTCATTTCCTTTCTTCTGAACATGCTGACGACCCCTTCTGGAAAAGGAAACCTCAAGATAAATCGGCCAAGCAACCGTGCCGGAAAACTTATGCTATTAAGAAGAAGAAGGCTGCTGCTACCTCCGGTTCACATCCTAAGGAGGATGATCCGGATTCGGAGGTCCGAATTAAACCTTAAATGCCTTCATCTCCCTTTATCTAAATTTATGTTAACAGTGCCTTTCCACAGGATCTGGCGGAAGGAAGTAAAGCGGCGGGAGTTGAGGTAATTTCTCTCTCTTCTGACTCAGAACCGCTGCCCCCCAAAATCCGCCGGGTATCCCGGAAATATCCCTTTTCTCATCCTTATGCTCAATTGGATCCCAACTTTCTTTTGAAGAAGCAACAGCATGAAGCACGCCGGACCACGCGCCATAGTGGCCATGTGGTGGAATCATCCGGAATACCTCTCACTCCAACTCGCAGGCGTCGCTCCGAGGTTTTATTTTCTCCAACTCTCCTTCATCCAAAAGCCGGGCTCATACGTAAACCTCTTAAACCGTCTGATCCTAACTATCAGGAGGCTCCTTTGTCCTCTTCCGGCGAGTCAACTGCCATGCAGGTCCCCGTGCTAAAGACCGTGCCTGGGTAAGTCCCTTTCATGAGCATCCAGTTTACTTTTATGTTTGTAACTTCATGATACTCATTGTTCCTTTGATATTTACCAGAAAGCTGAAGCCCAGCAAGAAGGCGAAAGCAACCAAAGCGGCTGCTGAAACCACTACCGTTGAACCTGCCGGTGATCCGGAAGAGGTTATCCCTCCAGAAGATAATCCTGCAGCTCAATTTGATGACCCTACTCCCATGGATTGTGATGACATTGCTGCTCCGGGGAATGATAATACAGAGAATGTGATTGAACCGGCGAGCCCTGTCCGGGTTAGCACTCCTCGGGCTAGCCCGGCTCCTGTCAGCCCGGCGCATACTGTTGTCCCTCTCCAGCCTACTTCCGCTTCATCCCCGGACATTGAAGTAACCGGGTTAGGCTTCACTGCTCCCACTGAGCCTGTCATCTTGGCCAAGCACACTGCCAAGGATGAAAAACTTTCACAAGAGAAAGGCAAGTGGAGCACGGACTTATCCAGTTATACCGAGTTGAGTGCCCAGGAACTTCATTCCGGGTATCTGAACCGGCTCTTTGCCAGCCGAGAGTATGAAGCCGGGTTAGTTAACATGATGAAGGATAAGTACGAGGTAATTTCCTTTCCTTTTACTTGTCTCTGTTTTGTGTTCTTACCATCCCGTCTTCAGGCCATAGTAGCCCCCAAGTGCCGGTTTAGCTTCATTGTAGGTGAACTGGGACTTCCAGTATATCTGAAAATGAACTTACATTAGCCCCCAAGTGCCAGGGATATAACTTGTTTTATGCGTTTGGGACTTGTCTGAATTTCTCTTTTGATACTTCAATTGCACATTAGCTCCCAAGTGTCAAGTGGATAACTTGTTATATGCTTGAGACTTGATTGACTTTGTCTCTTTAATCCGTTTGATTTCCTCGCAGGCTGACTTGACCCGGAGCGCTTCGGAGGTAATTGAACTCCGGGATAGGTTGGCTGTTAATGAAACTGCTTCCGCCAAAGCCAAGGAAGAGCTTGTGCTTACTTTAACCAATATGGAAAAATTGAAAAAGGACTTTAAAGCGGAGTGGTCCACATGGGAAGTGCAGAGGAATGCTCTTAAAAAAAGGGCAAAGGATGCTGAAGCTGCCCTTAATCCGGTTACACAGGAGTTGACCGGTTTAAGGCAGCAAATTGAACTTATGACCTCTGCTATCTTTGGTGAGCACTCAACTGCATATGTTTTTCATCTTTGCAATCTTTGTTCTGCTCCGGTTTTAACTGTGATAAACATATGTAGGGCGGCGCATAACTCATCTTGGAGATGATGTCCGGAAGAAGCTCAAGGCCTTTTATACCCTGGTGGAGCAGCTGTATTCCGGCGCTCAAAGGGTTATAAGTGCAATGTCCCATCATAAACCGGCCCCAACTACCATCCAAGGTACTTTGGAGAAGCTATCTGTCCTGCCTGTGCGCCTGGTGGAAGTGAAGAAATCTGCTGCACGGGCTGGCTCTCTTATAGCACTGACCCGGGCCAAGGCATGGGTTCCGGACTTTGATCCGGAGGAGGCTATGAACGGATATCCCAACAATAAAGAGGATGGATCCACCTTCTCTGCCGAAGACCTCCGTGCCTTAACCAAAGAGATGCGCCCACTCGCCAGCAAACTTGCCGATGAAGCTAATCTGACAAGGTATCATCCGGCCTATGACCTAGAAAATGAACGGGTGGAGCAGCCGGTTTACGACACTGAGAATCTGATCCCACCGGTTCGTGGCCATACTTTCGCTCCAGATGTTGATCCGTCAGATCTTATTAACGAGGAAATGTACTTCCGTGCCCTCTCCAAGATTGATTGGCGCGTTCCTGATTTCCAGCCACTACCTGAAGATGAAGAAGATCCGGAACAAGCCGACCCTCAGCCTTCGCAGCGTGAAGAGGAATCATAAACCGTCCGATTTAATTTGTAATGGCTGAACACTTTGCCCAAAACTTTAAATTATTTGGGCCTGCAGGTGCCTTGTAATAGGATAGTTAAACATTGTCTTTGTCCCAATGCGAATGCTACAACTTGACTTGGCGTCTGCCAATTTAATCCTTTGTTTTACCATGGTTGATCCGTTTATGTTATGTGTGCCTGCATAAATGAAGCTAAAAAGATGTCCTTGTGGTTTACCACCGGACCTATTATACTGTTCAGATATATTGAAAGAGTATCTGTTTTATACCCAAAAATACCTCATACCTCTGATTAAGTGTGCCTGACGTCCTTAATCCGGTAGGCATAATTGAAAGTGTAGATGCTGATGAGGCTCTTGGCTCTCTTGGCATTTGCCTGATGCCTGATCCGGGTTATGATGAACGCCGGTTTAACTCATGCTGGTGTTTATAACCCAGACTTTTAATTTTGCAGCTATATGGTCAACTTTGAAGTTGCCCAATCCCGGATCAATAGATTTTGTGAACAACAAAACTTGTAAAATCACAGAAACAAAGCTTTTTGGTAAATAAGACCATGTAGTCGAGGCTTTTTACGAGCTGGCAGGCTCCAAATCGAGGCTTTTTATGAGCTGACAGGCTCGAAATCGAGGCTTCTGATTCGAATGCGATCAGTAAATCGGACCAAAGGGGTTGAGCTAGGATTCAAATGCGATCATGTAGCCCCCAGCGGCCTCGAGAGTTTTTAAGAGGTTTCTGATTCGAATGCGATCAGTAAACCGGACCAAAGGGGTTGAGCTAGGATTCGAATGCGATCATGTAGCCCCCAGTGGCCTTGATAAGTTTTTAAGAGGTTTCTGATTCGAATGCGATCAGTAAACCGGACCAAAGGGGTTGAGCTAGGATTCGAATGCGATCATGTAGCTCCCAGTGGCCTTGAGAAGTTTTTAAGAGGTTTCTGATTCGAATGCGATCAGTAAACCGGACCAAAGGGGTTGAGCTAGGATTCGAATGCGATCATGTAGCCCCCAGTGGCCTTGAGAAGTTTTTAAGAGGTTTCTGATTCAAATGCGATCAGTAAACCGGACCAAAGGGGTTGAGCTATGATTCGAATACGATCAAGAAGCCCCCTAATGAGTTTGGCTATATTCTCTTTGGTTCGAATACGACCTATGTTTGAACAGGAAGCCTCCAGGTGATCATGGAGGCCGGGTACCTATCTGGGAGTTGTGCCGTGTGGCAAACCCTCTTTGGTCCCTTCATACATAATTGTCATGCATATCAAAATAGATAGATCAAAGCATCTTGCTTTCTTGATGAAAATGATGTATATCAAGAGAGATAAACTTTAGATGGATATCACCTGAATGAATCCCCATATGACACTTCTACTTGAAAAAGATGGCTGATCCCCCGGTTTACCGGGGGTGCCGGTTTATTTATTAATCATAATATATACAGGATACATGAAGCGGAGCCCATGGCTCAAGTATAGTAAGGCCGCAGGAGAGCGATGTTCCACGGCCGCTTCGTCTCTTCCTCTGCTGTACGTGAGTCTTTATGCTCTCGAACGTCAATCAGGTAGTATGAACCGTTATGTAGGTTCTTGCTGACCACGAAGGGTCCTTCCCAAGGTGGGGATAACTTGTGCATATCTGTCTGGTCTTGGATGAGCCGGAGCACCAGATCCCCCTCCTGGAACGTCCTGGTCTTAACCCGGCGGCTGTGATATCGGCGCAGGTCTTGTTGATAGATTGTTGATCGTGCTGCTGCCGTGTCCCGTTCCTCATCCGGACGGTCTAGGCTGTCCTATCTTGCTTGCTCATTGGTCGCTTCAACATAAGCTGCCACCCGCGGTGAGTCGTGCCGGATGTCACTAGGGAGAACCGCTTCAGCACCATATACCATGAAGAAGGGCGTATAGCCTATAGACCTGTTAGGTGTAGTGTTGATGCTCCAAAGGACAGAAGGTAACTCCTCAACCCAGCAGCCTGGTGTTCTTTGCAAAGGAGTCATAAGCCGGGGCTTGATGCCTCTCAAAATCTCTTGGTTGGCCCTCTCAGCTTGACCATTGGATTGAGGGTGAGCTACGGAAGATACATCCAGGAAAATATGTTCCCTTTGGTAAAACTCTTCCATCTCTCCTTTAGATAGATTGGTGCCATTGTCAGTAATGATGCTGTGTGGAAAGCCAAAACGGAAAATTACCTTTTTGATGAATTTAACCGCTGTTGCCGCATCACACATACTGACAGGCTCTGCCTCAATCCACTTTGTAAACTTGTCCACTGCTACCAACAGATGGGTTTTCTGATCTTGGGCCCAACCATATCAAGCCCCCAGGTCGCAAACGACCAAGTGATTGGAATCATCCATAGCTCCTGCGCCGGAACAAGAGCACGCCTTGAAAACTTCTGACAAGCATCACATCTCCGGACTAGATCCTCCACATCAGCATGAGCCGTTAACTAGTATAACCCATGACAAAAAGCCTTGGCTACCAATGACTTTGAACCGGCGTGGTGACCACAATCTCCTTCGTGTATCTCTTGAAGAATATCACAGCCTTCTTCCGCTGATACACATCGCTGAAATGCCCCAGAAACGCTACGGTGATGAAGTTCTCCGTTGATGATGGTCATTGATTTGCATCGCCGGATTATCTGCCTAGCCTCAACCTCATCATCTGGCAACTCTCCTCAGCTCAGATATGCCAAGTAAGGGATCGTCCAATCCGGAATAACATGAAGAGCTGCAACTAGCTGTGCTTCTGGATCAGGAACAGCCAAATCCTCCTCCGATGGTACCTGTACCGATGGACTCTGCAATTCATCCAAGAAGGTGTTTGGTGGAACCGGTTTACGCTGAGAGCCCAGCCGGCTTAACGCATCGGCCGCTTTATTCTTCCGCCGGTCTATGTGATCCACCTGATATCCTTTGAAGTATCCTGCAACCGCTTCAACTTCTCGCGTGTAAGCTGCCATGAGCGGATCTTTCGAGTCCCACTTGCCAGACACCTGTTGTGCCACTAGATCCAAATCACCAAAACATTTGACCCGGCTCAAGTTCATCTCCTTAGCCATCCGCAGGCCGTGAAGGAGGGCTTCATACTCAGAAGTGTTGTTAGTGCAAGGGAACATTAGTCGGAGGACATAGCAAAACTTGTCTCTTCGTGGGGAAGTTAAAACGACTCCAGCCCCCAAGCCTTCTAATTGTCTTGAACCGTCAAAGTGGATAGTCCAGTATGTATGATCCGGATTTTCCTCTGGTGCCTGCAATTCTGTCCAATTGTTGATGAAATCTACCAGTGCTTGGGATTTAATAGCAGTACAGGGTACATACTTCAATCCATGTGGGCTAAGCTTAATACCCCACTTTGCCACTCTGCCAGTGGCTTCTCTGTTCTAGATTATATCCCCCAACGGAGCTGAGCTAACAACAGTAATTGGGTGGCCCTGGAAGTAGTGCTTCAGCTTCCGGTTTGCCATGAACACACCGTACACCAACTTCTGCCAGTGCGGATACCTTTGCTTTGACTCAATGAGAACCTCACTGACTTAGTAAACCGGGCGCTGAACCGGATATTCTTTGCCTGCTTCCTTGCGTTCCACCACAATTGCCACGCTAACTGCACGAGCATTGGTAGCCACGTACAGCAGCAACGGCTCGTTGTCAACAGGGGCAGCAAGAACATGCGGCTTTTCTAATTGCCGCTTTAAATCCTCGAACGCAGTGTTTGCAGCATCGCTCCATATAAAACGATCCGTCTTCTTCAGCATCTGATAAAGCGGAATTGCCTTCTCTCCCAAACGACTGATGAATCGGCTCAATGCTGTAATCCGGCCTGCTATGCGCTGGACATCATTGATACAAGCCGGTTTAGTCAAGGATGTGATCGCCTTGATCTTCTCCGGATTAGCCTCTATTCCTATGTTTGACACTAAGAATCCTAGGAGCTTGCCTGCCGGAACACCAAAAACGCACTTCTCTGGGTTAAGCATCATCTTATAAACCCGGAGGTTGTCGAAGGTTTCCTTTAGGTCCTCTATCAGTGTCTCCTCCTTCCTTGACTTCATCACAATGTCATCAATATAAGCATGGACATTTTTTCCGATCTGCCCTTTGAGACAGTTCTGCACGCAATGCTGGTAAGTTGCTTGGGCACTCTTAAGCCCGAAAGGCATAGATACATAGCAGAAGGCTCGAAAGGGAGTTATGAAAGCTGTCTTCTCCTGGTCCTTAACTGCCATCTTGATTTGATGATACCCTGAATATGCATCCAAAAAACTTAGCTGCTCACATCCTGCCGTAGCATCAATAATCTGATCAATACGGGGGAGAGCAAAAGGATTAGTTGGACAAGCCTTGTTTAGGTCTGTGTAATCCACACACATCCTCCACGTTCCATTTTTCTTTAACACCAGCACCGGATTAGCCAACCACTCCGGATGGAACACTTCAACTATGAATCCTGTGGCTAAAAGCCTGGCCACTTCTTCTCCTATAGCCTTGCACCTCCCCTCATTGAAGCGACGCACATACTGTTTGACCAGTTTAAACTTCGGAACAATATTAAGACTGTGCTTAGCGAGTTCCCTCGGTATACCTGGCATGTCAGAAGGTTTCCATGCAAAGATATCCTGGTTCTCACGGATGAACTCGATGAGCACGCTTTCCTATTTGGGGTCTAGGTTAGCGCTGATAGTGAACTGTTTGGAAGAATCGCCTGGAACAAAGTCAACCTGCTTGGTTTCCTCCACCGAATTAAACTTCAATGCCGGATCATGCTTTGTAGTTGGCTTTTTAACGGGGACATATCTGCTGGATCAACGTTGTCTTCGTAGAACTTCAACTCCTCCGTAGCACACACTGCCTCCGCATAGGCTGCGTCTCCTTCCTCGCATTCCAATGTGATCTTGCGACTTCCGTGAACCGTGATGGTTCCCTTGTGACCCGGGATCTTGAGGTGTAGATAAACATAGCACGGTCTAGCCATGAACTTGGCGTAAACCGGTCTCCCAAACAGAGCATGATATGGGCTCCTGATCTTTACGACCTCAAAGGTCACTGTCTCTAACCTAGAATCTTGCTCATCCCCAAAGGTGACTTCCAGATCAATTTTCCCAACTGGGTAAGCCGATTTACCTGGCACCACTCCATGGAATACTGTGTTGGACTGTCTCAACTTCTTATCTGTCAACCCCATACGCCGGAAAGTCTCATAGTATAAGATGTTGATACTGCTGCCGCCGTCCATGAGTACCTTAGTGAACTTGTAGCCACCCACCTATGGTGCTACCACTAGGGCCAACTGGCCCGGATTATCAACCTGTGGCGGGTGATCTTATCTGCTCCACACAATAGGTTGTTCCGACCAACGTAGAAAACGTGGCGTCACCGGTTCAACTGCGTGCACAGCCCGTTTCAGAACCTTTTGATCTCGTTTGCACAAACTTGTGGTGAAAACGTGATACTGTCCACTGCTTAGCTCCTTCGGATTACTCTGGTATCCGGATTGCTGCTGCTGTTGACGCTGCTGATTGCCTTGGTTATTGTAACCACCTTGACCATGCTGTTGGTTCTATTGATGCTGATCGTTGCTGTTGTTGCCGGGATAATTGTTGTTACCGCCGTGATATCCTGGTCCGGAACCATTACCCTGGTAACCCGGACCCTGAAAACCGGAACTTGAGCCGCCGCCCGGGGGTCCGTGGTTATATTTGGCTTGTCTCATGGCCTCTACCATGATCCGGCATTCCCTCCATGAATGTTTAGACGGGTTTCCCTCTTTGTTGTGTTTAGGGCAAGGCGCGTCTAACTGTTGCTCTAGACTGAGGAATTGCCCTTCACCACGAGGAGGTGGTTTACCTTTGCGGCGCTGCCCGTTTCCCTGAACGTTGGTATTGGCCACAAAATCAGAACCTCCCTCTGCTTTTCGCTTACCATTGTAACTCGTTCCTGCCGGATTAGCTTGCGCTGGTTTACCGGCCTTGTTCACCTTTCCGGACTTGTCTCCGTCTGCATCTGGGTACTTGGTGTTATCAGAATCCCCATATTTCACTAGAGCGCTCATGAGCGTGCCCATGTCATTGCAATCGCGTTTGAGCCGTCCCAACTTCAGTTTCAGAGACTCAAACTGGCAATTATTTTCCAATGTCACTATCGCCGTACTAGGGTTGATACTATTGGAAGAGTGCAGGATTTTTGATACTCGCCGCACCCAGCTGCTCGTGGGTTTCTGCTCTCCTTGAACACATGCTGCTAAGTCTACCATCGACATTGGCTGCTTGCACGTGTCTTTGAAATTTTTGATAAACTGGCGACGCAACTCACCCCATGATCCGATGGAGTTAGGTGGTAAGCCCTTTAACCATGTCCGGGCTGTACCCTCAAGCATCATGGTAAAGTACTTGGCGCACGCTGCTTCATCCACATCAAGCATCTCCATAGCCATCTCATAACTCTCAACCCATGCCTCGAAAGCCAGATCCGCTGTGTAGTTGGGTACCTTGCGCGGGCCTTTGAAGTCCTTGGGCAATTTCACACTTCGTAAAGCGGGGATGAGACACTGTACCCCAAAGGAACTTGCCGTGGCCCCCGTTTCTGCTGTGGCTGTGTGAACTGGCGTTGCTTGACGGGTGTCCTCACGGCAACATGCCTAGCCCGGTTTACCGCCTCTTGGGCGTGTACTTCTGCTCCCGCCGGATTATCCTGCCTGTGACGGTGACGTCTTCGCTCGCTGCTAGACACGACCGGTTCATCCCAGTGCCTAGTGTAACTCCGGCTTGGGCGGGGGGTTGAATGAATCCTCTCCCTGCTATACGAGTACGCCTGCTGCTGTGTCAACCCCGTGTCCAGCAATTCCTTAGCCCGGCGTGCCTCCATCGCCACGGGGGATGTTCCCTCAATGGGTAAAGCGGCCAGTCGTGAAGCGGAAGCGACAATGTTGTCCAACGGGTTAGAATAATGGCCAGGAGGGGTGGGGATGTGCGGCGTTGGCACAACTTGGTGGTTTCGCTCTACGGCCGCCGGCTGAATCGGCTCGCCAGTCCCCTGCCCCCCGGTTTACCTCTGCGTAATTGCTGGCTCCCGCTCCCGGTGTCCCAAAGAGATTCCTTGCCTGGTAAACTGGCGGTAAACGAGTTTGCTGTCTTCTGTACATCACCTCCTGTGCCGAGGTCTGATCCACCCTGAGCCGGAAAGCTTGGGAGTCTAGCTCTGCTTGCCTCGTAGCCATCCTGATTTTCTCTGCGTCCAGATAACGTTTAGCCTGCTCAATCCGGCCCTTCAGCTGAAGGATCTCCGCATCATGTTGCGCCTTGTTGGCAGGGGCCACTTCTGCTGTTGCAAGTGCCGTCAATTCTCCAACCAAGGTGGATAGAGCATCAAAGGGCGACGGGGTTTGGTTGCCTGCCCCAGCACCCGCTACCTCTGAGGTGAACGCCCCAGTCACCGAGGGCTGCTGCATAGACTGTGATCCGGCCATGAAAACAGCCACCCGGTTTGGCGGATCAAAGGGGCCTAGAATACTATTGCCATCGGATACACCCTCAGATCGGCCGTCCTGCAACAGATACAAAGATTTGGTCTCTCCAGATGAAGATTCATCGTCAGAGTAGACAACTGTCTCGCCACCAGAATCCGATCCGTCCTCGGCCTGGACTCCATGTAGTGCTCCAACGAAAACACGCTTTACGGCGGGCTGAATCCGGGCCGATCTCGCACGCTGAGCCGGCTCGACGATGTTGGGGAAGATGTCCGGCTCAGGTCCCGGTTCACCAATCTTGCCGATGAAAACGTGGATGCTGCCGAAGGGGACCCGGTACCCGTATTTGATTGAATCGGCCTCCGGGCCCCAGCCTGCGTCGTCGATGTAGATCCGGCCACGACGACTCTTGGTCATCCGGCCAACTGCGTAACCCTTGAGCCCTTCAAAGCTGCCCTTCAAGAACTCGAAACCATCGTGCGATTGCCCCACGGTGGGCGCCAACTGTCGTGGAATTAGCACGGCAGATGTCCGGTTTAGAGGACTTAGGTGTGAGGCCATCGCGCGGGTTAGCTTGAAGAGGTTAAAAGCACACAAAGGACACAAAGGGTTTATACTAGTTCGGCCCCTTCGATGAAGGTAAAAGCCTACGTCTAGTTTGGTGTGGTATTGCTTGGGCGTCGATGAATAGGGAGCGAATCGCTTGCCTATGTCTCGAGCTATTGTTTCTCCTCCTTGAACCGTCACCGGGTCGTCCCTTTATATAGGAGGCGACGCCCGGTCCGGTTTACAGAATCCCGAGGCCGGCTCATAAACGTGCCCGCCTCGGTCTCTACACTTTCTATCTTATATCCCAAGTTACATGATATGACGGTTTACAAACAGTAGGTCTTATACATGGGCCCTAAACCTCCATGGGCTGCAACCTTTTGTACATATACTACTGGGCTTATGATAATACAACTATGTCAGTGTAATCCGGATCTTCCTGGCCGGTTTATACCTACTAGTAATATCCCTGACACCGGTACACCGCCGGAGGCATTCATATAGAGTCATACTTTGTTGTTGTAGTATCGAGTTGTAATTTTGTGTTGTAATGAGAAGTGTGATGATCATCATTATTAGAGCATTGTCCCATGGGAGGAAAGGTTGAATCTATAAAGCCCCTCCACAAAAAAAAGAGAAAAAAAAGAATGGCCCAAAAAAAGAGAAAAAAGGGGACAATTGCTACTATCTTTTTCCACACTTGTGCTTCAAAGTAGCACTATGTTCTTCATTGTAGAGAGTCTCATGCTTAGTCACTTTCATACTAGTGGGAATTTTCGTTATAGAACTTGGCTTGTATATTCCAACGATGGGCTTCCTCAAATGCCCTAGGTCTTCGTGAGCAAGCAAGTTGGATGCACACCCACTAGTTTCTTTTGTTGAGCTTTCATTCATATTTAGCTCTAGTGCATCCGTTGCATGGCAATCCCTACTCACTCACATTGATATCTATTGATGGGCATCTCCATAGCTCGTTAATACGCCTAGTCGATGTGAGACTATCTCCCTCCTTTTTGTCTTCTCCACAACCACCTCTATTCCACCCATAGTGTTATATCCATGGCTCACGCTCATGTATTGCGTGAAAGTAGAAAGGTTTAAAAAGATAGAGTATGAAAACAAATGCTGGGCTGAAATCAGGGTTGTGCATGATATGAATATTTTTGTGTGATAATAAGGGAGCATAGCCAACACTATATGATTTTGTAGGGATAACTTTGTTTAGCCATGGTATTTTGAGAAGACATGATTGCTTGGTTAGTATTGCTTGAAGTATTGTTATTTCTTATGTCAACATAGACTTTTATCTTGAATCTTTCAGATCTGAACATTCATGCCACAATTAAGAGAATTACATTGAAAAACTATATTGGTTAGCATTCACATCAAAAATTCTTTCTTTATCATTTACCTACTCGGGACGAGCAGGAATTAAGCTTGGGGATGCTTGATACGTCTCCAACGTATCTATAATTTTTATTGTTCCATGCTATTATTTATGAAGTCTTGATTGTTTAATGGGCTTTGTCATTCACTTTTATATCATTTTTGGGACTAACCTACTAACCCAAAGGCCCAGTCCAGATTGTTGTTTTTTGCCTATTTCAGGGTTTTGCAGAAAAGGAATATCAAACGGAGTCCAAACGGAATGAAACCTTCGCGAGAGATTTTTTTGGAGAAAATCACGCACGGGAAACGTCAGGACCAAGTCAGGGGACAGCTGGGTTGGCCTCGAGGGTGGGGGCGCGCCCCCCTTCCCAGGGCGCGCCCCCTGCCTCGAGGCTGGCCCGTGTGGCCCCCGGTGCCCTCCTTCTTCCTATATATACCTACGTACCCCAGAAACTCCATACACAGCGAGAAAACTCTAATTCCACCGCCGTAGCTTCTGTTCCCGTGGAGATCCCATCTTGGAGGCTGTTCCGGGAGGGGATCCATCATGGAGGCCTTCATCATCATCATCATCGCCCTCACCATGAGTTGTGAGTAGTTTACCACAGACCTTCGGGTCCATAGCTAGTATCTAGATGGCGTCTTCTCTCTCTCCGGATCTCAATACAAAGTTCTCCTCGGTCTTCGAGGAGATCTATTCGATGTAATCTCTTTTTGCGGTGTGTTTGTCGAGATCCGATGAATTGTGAGTTTATGATCAAGGTTATCTATGAAAGATATTTGGTTCTTCTCTGAACTTTTTATGTGTGCTCATAATATCCTTGCAAGTCTCTTCGAATTATAGGTTTGGTTTGGCCTACTAGATCTATAGTTCTTGCAACGGGAGAAGTGCTTGGCGTTGGGTTCAATCTTGTGGTGTCCTTTCCTAGTGACAGTAGGGGCAGCAAGGCACGTGTTGTATTATTGCCATTGAGGATAAAAAGATGGTGCTTTCATCATATTGCTTGAGTTTATCCCTCCACATCATGTCATCTTGCTTAAGGCGTTACTCTGTTCGTATGAACTCAATACACTAGATGCATGCTGGATAGCGGTCGATGTGTGGAGTAATAGTAGTAGATGCAGAATCGTTTCGGTCTACTTGTCTCGGACATGATGCCTATATACAATGATCATGCCTAGATAATCTCATAATTATTCGCTTTTCTATCAGTTGCTCGACAGTAAGTTGTTTACCCACCTTAGAATATCGCTATCATGAGAGAAGCCACTAGAGAAAACTATGGCCCCCGGGTCTATTCTCAACATATCAATCTACATCTACTTTACTTTTCTTGCTTTTATTTGCTGTTTTATTAAACTAAAAATACCAAAAATATAAATTATCATCTCTATCAGATCTCACTCTCGTAAGTGACCGTAAAGGGATTGACAACCCCTTATCGCGTTGGCTGTGAAGTTCATATTTGTTTGTGCAGGTGCGAGGGACTCGCGCGTGGTCTCCTACTGGATTGATACCTTGGTTCTCAAAAACTGAGGGAAATACTTACGCTACTGTGCTGCATCTCCCTTTCCTCTTCGAGGGAATACAACGCAAGCTCAAGAGGTAGCAAGTACCAACCTTTGTCAGGAGGCTTATTGTGTAGAGCATACAGATGAAGCACTTCTCCAGAACCATCTGTTGCAATCTACTGTGGTGGCCATGCTTAATATATACTCCTCGATTAGATTAATGTTTCCAACATCTTCTTGTGCAGTTCCACTAAAATATATGGTATCTTCAAAGCAATCAAGCAACGTTGTCGGTGTGACATTTCGGTTGAACTGCACAAAACACTCTTAAAACAAAAGTGTTTTGTGCAGTGCAACAAAAGGTCACAATGGCAACGAGGTGAAGTAGATAACCCTGTTTACACAGAGGTGCAAAGGAAACAACTAGTGGTCAATAACGGTGGATGACACAGAAGCCAACAAAAAGAAGCATCTACCTTATCTAAATGGGAAATAAAGCAAGACATTAGCATTTCTCAAACGGTGGCATTGATTAATATTAACAGAGAGATTATATTAACAATAAAATTCGTTAAACATGTAATTTGCTTTTAACTGTGGCATTGCATCAATTTTCCATCGGCATTATTAGAGGGTGCTTGTTTACAGGGACATTTTGGTGGAGGGACTAAAAAAACTCCGTGTCAATCCCATCTAAACCAAACAGGAGGGACTTTTAGTGACTAAAAGTGGGCATTTGGGACTAAAGAAAGAAGACCCCGAGGGAGAGTCTTTTTGGGACGTTTTTCAATAGTTGCCCCTGCCACGCATCGCACCTTGTCTCTATTAGTTCATTACTAGGGGTAACATGGTATTTTAGCATGTCATTTAATAACCTCTAGTCCATGTTTAGTCCCTGGAACCAAGCAGGTAGGGACTAGGGAGTTTTTAACCAAACAGGGCCTTAGATTAACAACAGCTAAAGAGTTGCACGAGACAGTGGACGCACCAGCACCATGTGCATCTACCGATGTACTGGGGTGATGCACGGTATGTTGCAACAAAGAACAAACAACCAAGGAGCATATTTGTGTTGGTCCTAGTTTTGTTATCTTTAGACACCTTTCCCTATGTGAGCGCAGCAAATCTAGTCCTGCTCAAACTCTACAGCCTTGTCCCCCAAAACAAAAGATCAGTTCGTTACAGATGTGTGTACTGCGTTTGTCATTGTTTTCCCTTTTCGACCAATGTAGGTGCTGGATAGCCAGTCTGTACTAGTACTTTCCCCACTTCCTTTCCTCTATGAACCACATCCTAGATTTATGCTATACAACTTTCCCTACTACTTTCCCCCATTCATGTCCTCTATGAACCACATCCTAGATTCATGCGATACAACTTTCCCTACTACTTTCCCCCATTCCTGTCCTCTTTGAACCACGTCTTAGATTCATGCGATACAACTTTCCCCACTACTTTCCCCCTTCCTTTCCTTTTTGAACCACGTCCTACATTCATGCTATACAACTTTTCCCACTACTTTCCTGTTTGATCCAACACCTAGATTCGACTGCAGAAGCGGGAAAAGCCCACATGCAGCTAGAGCAATGCATGTGGAATAAGTAAATTATACCTTAAGGTTCTTGGGGTGTGGTTCGGTGGGCGACCGGAGGCCGTTCGATCCACACTATGTACGGCGGCGAAGAAGAAGGGGTCGGAGGCCCTCCCACGCCGCCGCTGGGTGAGAGTGAACAGCTACGCCGGTAGTGGATTCCCTCCCTCGCCGATGGCGACAACGTTAAGCCTCCTTCCCTTCCCGGCGGACGGATCCTGTCGGCTCTTTGACCAGCAGTGAGGGGAGAGAGAGAGAGAGGCCAACAAAGTCTTGTTTAGATCTGGAGAGGGTGAGAGAGTGTGAAGAGAGCAACTACAAGCAGACCAGCAGTGAGGGGGAGAGAGAGAGGCCAACGAAGTCTTGTTTAGATCTGGAGGGGGTGAGAGAGTGTGAAGAGAGCAACTACAAGCACTGAGGCTCCAGCGTGTATATATATATACTGGAGAGAGTGTGAAGAGTGCAAACCCTAGAAATCAAGCGCCGAGGCTGCAACTTATGCGTGATGAGGTGATTATACGGTCACTACGAGATTGTATAGCTCCGTATCCATCCATTTTGACCAGTCAAAGAATCCTCCTGGCATGAATTATGCTCAAGTGTAGTTATCGAACCCGAGACCTCAGGTTTGATGAGCGAACAGGCTAACCAGCTACACAACCCTCCCGTTATGTTCAATGAGAGGAAAATAACCTTTTATACATTCCTGCATTCATGTGACAAGCATGCCATATTATTATTTATTGTGTGTGGGAGTCCTTGGGATTTAAATCATAATCGTGTCATGTGGCTTTGGTGGTAAGACTATCCACAGTAGTGCAGAAATAATGCAGCCTTAGTCACCTTACCTCTCTCCACGTAGTATGTTGGGTCCCACCAGTCAGAGGGTGAAACAAACAAATTAATAAGAAAAATTAAAAGCGCCAGCGGTGTATCTTACCTCACACATCTCGCTATTGCTCGAGAACACTGTCCAATTGATCCCTCTGTTCTCTCACATACTATTTTAAGTGAATCCTTATTATAACATGCACACAATTTTGGGCACTTGTATTCGACCTAAGTCAGTGTGCCACCGTATCTCATATGACTCCCTCCGTCTAGGTGTAATAAGTCATGTTAGAAGGTGCAGCGGGACCAAGGTGCAAGCAGATTGGAGGAGAAGGAGAAACTTGACCGGTCATTCCTCCAATCAAAGCCCTGATTTCTGTCTCTAAACGCAACAATTAATCCAAACAACTAAGAGATGCCGTTTTAGCTACCATGCAGGGCCACGTATTAACTCGCATGCAAGCCGACTTTGATTTCTTGATTGATCAACGCGTAGTTGCACTCCATGCATTGGGTTTCCGGGGGAGATAACAAGGCAGAGTATGGAGCGTTTGGTTACATTGCTTAGGATGGTCATCGTTTGTACGTACTCCATTTGTATCTCACTTCCCGTGGCTTCGCACTCACACGATTTTCCTATTCTATGAACCCGTGTGTGCGTGTGCGTGTGCGTGTGTGTGTTTAACAGCATGTGTGTGTTAGAGAGAGCGACAGATCGACCTACTCCTACAGAGAGATGGTGTGTAGTGTACGATTGTAGCCGCGAGAGGCAGTGCATCCTCTCATTTCCGGGCATCCGGTAGGGACACGTGGACAGCTGCCACACCCGCTCCTGACCAGCCTGGCCCACCCAAAGCCCCTCCATCGCCCGCGCGTGCTTCCCGCCCAAAACGGTCAGCGCCACTCCAAAGAATCGGTGCCGCATTCATGCCCAGGCAGAGCGGATGCGACCTCTCACTGGCGCCTGCGTTGAAGGGAGAAGCGGATTCAAGAGTGATGGTTGCTTCGTCCATCCAACTTACTGCTGGGTCTATGTGATTTGATGGCTCATTGGTCATTATTACTGAGGTGGTAGGACTACTGGATGTCCCACGCTTTCGGCGAAAGGAGGTACTACTAGATTGCCATTTTCTCCATTCTTACGAGGAGGAGTGCAAGAGCAGTGAAAACACGCAGGCTCAGTGATTACATGGCCCACCTCACACTATCACCATATTTTCTGGACACCGTGCGACACCTAACTCTTTACATAGTACTCCCTCTGTTCCTAAATATAAGTCTTTGTAGAGATTCCACTAGGTGGACTACATACGGAACAAAATGAATGAATCTACACTTAAAATGCATCTATATACATCCGTATGTGGTTCATGGTGAAATCTCTACAAAGACTTATATTTAGGAACGGAGGAAGTACTTGTATAGTACGTACTGTAATTTATCAGCGAGATAGTACAATGCTATGAAGCTTCCAGCTTGTGTTACGTGTATCTTGCGTCCAAGGTTGCCCGTTGCAACATTTCATCAAATACAAAGGAGACTAACATGCATGCTATTGCATCTCAATGATTGACAGATCATAGCAAATATGTACTCCCTCCGTTCCAAAATAAGTGTCTCAACTTTATACTACATACAGAGCAAAATGAGTGAATCTACACTCTAAAATACGTCTATATACATCAGTGTTTGGAGTATGTACTAGTAGTACATATTGAAATCTACTAAAGTACATATATATTCCAAACAATATGATAATCTCTCTCACCAAGGTAGTAGGGACGAGGAGTAAACGGAGGGAGTAGTAAAATTTTCTCCTCGTCCTGCGAGCCACCGCACACGTGGGCGAGGGAGCGGGCATAAGGCGTAGTAAGCAAGCTTCACCTCATCCTGCGAGCCACCGCGCCTGTGGGCAGGGGAGATGGCATACTAAGCAAGCTTCTCCTCGTTCTGCGAGTTGACGGGACACATCAAAAGTACTCCAGTGTATTGAGCCTTGCCTCTAAGGTAGGCCCCACATGGTTTGCCTCTTTTTTAACATAACGCATCTAGTCGCAATTTGTTTGTTCACCCGTGGTAGACGATCCTCCCTCCATCTAGTGGACAACCATTACATGTGTCAAGTTACCACGTGGGCTGCCTTTTCGTACAGAAATGAGCTCCACCGTGTACCCGCGCGGGTGTGGTTGGGAAAGAGACGGGAGTACGTGCGCCGTGCGTGCACCTCTTCTCTTCGTGCACGTCCCCCACCTACATGGGTGTGTGTGTGAGATACAAACCTAGACAAATGGCTTGTGCATTCGTGAGTGTTTTTTGTTTGGGGGAGCGAGGTTGATTTCGTGAATGTATTTGTGGGAATATGTGTCGATGACATCTCAACCAAAATTTTGCATGCAATGTGTGTGAAATGGAGGCCTATCCATATCATATATAGAGGGTCGGGCGATCCACGAGAAGAGAGGGAGGGGTCATACATATCGATAGAGTCGAAGAGAGGATCAAGTGGGTGGGTGCGAGATCGATGAAGAGAGCCATCGAAATTGTGTGTGTGTGTGTGTGTGTGTGTGTGTGTGTGTGTGT
>LR738712.1:72008832-72021373 GCA_902687465.1 Secale cereale
TGACCCCCCCCCCCCGGATCATCCGGCTGTCCACCCGGATCATCTGGCCGCCACCCGGATCATCCGGCCAAACGTCCGGATCATCCGGCTTCCTCTGACGAAACTGCATTTTGCAGTTTTTCGCAACCTTGTTTCCGCTACCGCAAAAACCCTAGACACCTCTTCCGCTATACCCTCGACATATCCACCACCACCACCATTGCCTAACCAACATCACTACGGTCTTACCTCTTTGCGTCTTGGATCATTTGAGTTGTGGTTTTCTCCGTTTCCATTTGTGTTTCGGCTATCTCGGAGCGGAACGACGTCGACAAGACCACCTCCCAACCTCGTCAAGGACGGTAACATCAACGACACTTCGCTTACTACCTTGCAATTGCATTGATAGACCCTCATCGACCATTTTGGGTAGCTTTCCTACCGAGACTAGCCATTTGAGTATTGTCGAGCCACGACACTTGTGCACATTAGTGATAGTCATAGACATTACATACGACATCATCATATCTCTATGTGAAACAAGAGTGTTCCGCATAAACAATAGCTACCTTGATCCGAGAAGCATGCATATGTGGCCAAAGAAAGAGCTCAAAAGCTTTTAAGAAAAAGAGCCACCCAAAGCTTATAAGCAAAAACACTATAGCATCAAACGCCTTGCATCAAAAGAGATCATATGAGAAAGCCATACATCATCTTATGCTAAAGCATCGGCAAATCATACACTCATAGCATACTTGTGCTAGGAAGTCGTTACATTGCTCTTATAGGTCGTGCACAAGTGCGTATCCGCCTATTAAGCAATCGGTTAGCGTCTCTCTAGCGTTGTGCAACACAAGCATTTAATGTGGATCCCACATTTTCACTCACTTTTGGTTGCACAACCACATTTATCTATCCGTGCGTGTGTTCCGTGTGCTACCTATTGCTTGTGATCTACTTGTTGCATGAGCCAATTGTGAATCATTTTCAACATCATTGAATCTTACTCACTTTTTGCATTGAATTTTGCCACAATCCTAACCAAGCTCCTCTCAAAGCTTTACTTGTGTAGGTGTGAGAATCTACAAGACTTGGTACCAATAGTGCTATTTCCGGGTTACATTATTGAGCGATCATTGATCCATTGTCAACTTCGGTCAAGGTACATTTGGTATTGTCTTCTCCTTTCTCCCACTCACATACTTGCTTGTGACGATGGATAGGCCAAGTACATCTACGAACCCGCTCTTCGATGATCCTCAAGAATCGAACAACTACGTCACCAAACTACATCTCTTCGGTGTCCAATGAGCTCTACATCAAGAAAGTGAAGCTATGCGAGAGCACATTGAGCAAGTTGCCGCCGACACGCGACAATTTGTAGCAAGAACAAGAGAGCAATTCGACATCATCAACACCAACATGGCTACTCAATTCGATGCACTACGGACTTTGATAGTCAACCGACGCTCTTCTTCCACATCTTCTCAAAGACGAAGCCGCTCAAGTCGCCACACCGACTCCACGGATGACTCAAGTATCCCTACATCGAACACTCTTCGTCAAGCCGCACGTCAAGCTCGACATGACAACCGGAATCCACTTCATGAAAAGAGCTCCCAAGACCTACTTGACGAGCAAGAAAGTCGACATCGTCAAAACCAAGCTACACTTGAGCAAGCACAAGAACGACAAAGACTACACCAACAACAACAAGAGTGAGCACGTCAACACCAAGAAGAACAAGATGCCAAAGCTCATCGTCAAGCACAACACTGCCGAGAAGCTCAAGCTCTTGAGGCGCAACGAGCATTACGTGATTCACATTGCAATGTGGCAACTCGCAATCGACACACTCGTCAAGAAGAGGATTTCCTTCGCGATGAGATGCAAGAGAGGCGCCACCAAGCACGAATGAAACAAGAAGTTCCTCATCAAGCATGACAAGAGCAACAACCTCAACAAGAACCACAAGCTCGGCAAGTACACCATGACAATGAACATCTACTCCGCCAAGAGCAACATGAGATTGACAACCGTCCTAATCAAGAACGCCCTCCCAATAGGCAAGCAAACAATGAAGAGCATCGCTATGGCAAGCTTAAGTTCACCATGCCAAAGTTTTCCAGAAGCATTGATCCCAAAGACTACCTCTCATGGGCATTGAAGGTCGACAAGATCTTCCGCCTACACAACTTTGATGAAGAGAAGAAAATTGCAATGGCCTCCCTTGAGTTCCAAGACTATGTGCTCATTTGGTGGGAGCAAATCATCGAGAGAAGAGAAGCCAAAGGCGAACCTCCCATCACAACTTGGGCTCAAATGAAAGAAGTCATGAGAGCACGCTTCGTGCCAACACACTACAACCATGACTTGTTCAAGAAGCTACAACTCCTCAAGCAAGGTACCAAGTCCGTTGAAGAGTACTACAAGGAAATGGAGATTGCCATGATACGAGCAAACATCACGGAAGATGAAGAACAAACGATGGCGAGATTCTTGAATGGACTCAACTATCCTATCAAGAAGATTGCGGACTTTCAACCATACACCAATCTCCTCGAGCTAGTACATCAAGCCACCAAAGCGGAGCGACAAGTTCAAGAGGACTACAAGTACTCCAAGTTCACCTCCAAGAACTTCGGCTCCTACAACCAAGCTTCAACGACTTCGGCTACTCCTACCTCTACCACATCATCTACAAACTTCGGTGACAAGTCCAACTACAAGAATGCGACTACATCAAGTCTGCCACCTTCTACAAACAACTTCAAGCCAAAAGCTTCATCATCTACAACCCCAATCGAGGACAACTCAATGATGAGTTCCATCAAATGCTTCAAGTGCCAAGGGCGAGGCCACAAGTCATTTGAGTGCAAGACCGTTCACCATGATCATCAATGATGACGGATCTTATGACTCAATGAGCGACGATGAAATGGAAGCCCACGAACATGTAGCTATGCATCGACAAGTGAATGAAGATGAAGACCATCAAGTGTTTTGCGACAATGACTCGAGTCCCAATCTCGTTGTCTCCAAGGTCTTAACACTCCAACATCAACAATATGACGACCAACGATGTCACATTTTCCATACCAAGGCCGGCATCAATGGACGCTCCGTCAAGGTTATCATCGATGGAGGAAGTTGTCATAACTTGGCAGCGAAGAGCTATGTGACAAGCTACAATTGGTCAAGATGAAGCACCCTCATCCCTACAAGGTCCAATGGCTTAACGACGCCGGAATTCTTCGAGTTGAGCATACCGTGCAAGTTTCCTTCAAGATAGGCGCCTACGAGGACACACTTGAGTGTGATGTGGTCCCTATGTCCGTGTGCCACCTTCTTCTTGGACGACCATGGCAATATGATCGTGGAGTCACACACAATGGACAGACCAACCACTATAGCTTCAAGATGAAAGGAAAGAAGTTCGTGCTACGCCTAATGTCACCAAGTCAAGTAGCCGCCGACAAACACTTACCTACCAACCATCATGGAGAAAATGGTGAGAGAGTGAGCCACCAAAAGGAGAGTGAGAGACACAAGCCAAATATGAGCGACTCCACGATGAGTGACAAGAAACAACTAGTGCTATTCGCCACCAAAAGTGAGATGAGAGAAGTGTGTGAGAACCCCTCGAGTGTCTTTCACCCTGTGCTTTTATGCAAAGGGGAAGCCAAACCTACTAACACTTCATCACCTCCACCTTTAGTGTTGTCTCAATTGTTGCAGGAATTCTCGGACATCTTCCCCGATGAGCTACCTCCGGGTCTACCTCCACTTCGCGGAATCGAACACAGCATCGACCTCATACCCGGCGCACCACTTCCGAACAAGGCTCCTTACCGCGTCAACCCCGAGGAAACCAAGGAGATACAACAACAAGTACAACAATTCATCGACAAAGGTCATGTACGTGAAAGCTTGAGCCCTTGTGCCGTTCCGGTTATTCTCGTGCCTAAGAAAGATGGAAGTTTTCGCATGTGCTCCGATTGTCGCCCGATAAATGCTATCACCGTTAGATACCGTCACCCTATCCCACGCTTAGACGACATGCTTGATGAATTATGTGGTGCCACCATCTTTTCAAAAATTGATCTTAAAAGTGGTTACTACCAAATTCGCATTCAAGAGGGTGATGAGTGGAAAACGGCTTTCAAAACCAAGTTTGGGTTATATGAGTGGCTTGTGATGCCAATGGGCTTATCGGAAGCGCCCGGTTCATTTATGCGTCTCATGCATTTTGTTCTACGACCCTACATAGGCGTCTTTGTAGTGGTTTACTTTGATGACGTCCTCGTTTTTAGCAAATCACTTGAGGACCATGTGACACACATCCGTATGGTTTTACAAACCCTTCGAAAAGAGCGCTTATATGCTAACATGGAAAAATGCACTTTTGGCGTTGACAAGGTCGTTTTCCTAGGATTTGTCGTTTCTTCAGAAGGTGTTCACATTGATGAAACTAAAATTGAAGCAATTACAACTTGGCCCCAACCAACGAACCTCCAACAAGTGCGTAGCTTTCTTGGTTTAGCCGGTTTCTATCGACGTTTTGTGAAGGACTTTAGCACCATTGCTATGCCTCTACACGCCTTAAGCAAGAAGAACACACCCTTTGTTTGGGGTCCTTCGCAAGACACCGCGTTCATTAAGCTCAAAGAATTGCTCACCCACGCACCACTTCTTGCCCTACCAAACTTTGATAAACCTTTTGAGATTCATTGTGACGCTACTGGTACCGGCATAGGTGGCGTGCTCATGCAAGAAAAGCGCCCAATTGCATACTTTAGTGAAAAGCTATCCGGAGCACAACTTAACTACCCCATCTATGATAAAGAGCTTTATGCCTTGGTGAGAGTTTTGCGTGTTTGGGAACATTACCTTAGACCTCATGAATTCATTCTTCATACTGACCATGGGACTCTCAAGTATCTCAAGGGTCAAACTAAATTGAACAAGCATCATGCTAAGTGGAGTGAGTTCATTGAGTCTTTTCCCTACGTCATCAAGTACATCAAAGGCAAAGAAAATGTTGTGGCGGATGCGCTCTCCCGCAAATGCATGCTTGTCACAAAACTTGAGTTGCATGTTATTGGCTTTGAGCACATAAAAGACTTATATGAGCATGATCATTTCTTTGCAAATCCTTATGCTAAGTGTTTGACTCACACTTCTTGGGAACACTACTACATCAAGGATGTATACCTTATGAGAGCTAACAAACTTTGCATTCCCTAGTCTTCGCTTCATTTGCTCCTTTTGCAGGAATCTCATGGAGGAGGACTCATGGGAAACTTTGGCCGCGACAAGACATTTGCTACGCTCTCCAAGAACTACCTTTTGCCCAAGATGCTACGTGACGTCTCACGCCTCACCAACCGATGCTCTACATGTCGCAAAGCTAAGTCAAAAGCTCAATCTCATGGTCTTTACATGTCACTTCCTATTCCTTACCATCCACGGGAAGACATAAGCATGGACTTTATACTTGGATTGCCTAGGACTCAAAATGGCAAAGATTCCGTGTTTGTTGTCGTGGATAGATTCTCTAAAATGGCTCATTTCATTCCTTGTAACAAGATCGACGATGCTTCACATGTGGCAAATCTCTTTTGTAGGGAAATCATTCGTCTACATGGCGTGCCCAAGACGATCGTGTCGGACCGGGACGTCAAGTTCTTGAGCTACTTTTGGAAGACTCTATGCGCCAAACTCGGCATCAAGCTCCTCTTCTCTTCGGCATATCATCCACAAACTGACGGCCAAATGGAGGTGACGAACCGCACACTTTCGACGCTTCTTCGTGTGTTGATCAAGAAGAACATCAAGGAATGGGAGCAATGCTTGCCCATCGCCAAGTACGCCTACAACCGCGCAAGACATTCGACTATCGACAAGTCCCCTTTCGAGGTCGTCTACGGCTTCAACCCACTGTTCCCATTGGATATCCTACCTCTACCTCTCCAAGAACGCATCAATTTGGACACAAGTGCTCGAGCAAGATATTCAAGAAGGTGCATGAAGATACAAGGGCAATGATCGAGCGGCAAGTACATCGACTAGCGTCCAAGCTCAACGCCAACAAAAAGCCTATGGTGTTCCAACCGGGAGATCTCGTATGGCTACATCTTCGCAAGGATCGTTTCCCCAACGAGCGCAAGTCCAAACTACTACCTCGGGCCGACGGACCCTTCAAGGTGCTAGCACGTTACAACAACAACGCCTACAAGATTGACATTCCACGTGACAAGTACAACGTGAGCGATGTCTTCAATGTCAAGGATCTCTCCACTTTCCATGGTGATGAAGATTTCGATCTGAGGTCGGATCTTTCCCAAGGGAGGGGAGATGATGCGGAGCATCCCAAGGTCATCCCCATGGACCTCCATCGTCTCACCAAGTGCCAAGTGGACCCATGACATGCGCTCAAGCACGAGCTCTCGAGACCGAGGTGACTTCACTCCTCTCTCTACGTCACTTTGATTCACATGAGACATGACTGCTACCCTCATCAGAGACTCTTTGCATACTCAGGCACCTCGGGAGCAACCATGGAGAAGCAAATGAACAAGAAGAATCGAAGGAGGAAGAAGGAGGAGAAAACAACCGAGACTCAGACAGCCCGGATGATCCGGACGAAGTCCCGGACGATCCGGCCAGAGCCCGGATGATCCGGACAATGCACGCCCCGACACCCGAAGCTCCACGCCGAAGCTGGATCACTCGGACCCCGGCCCGGATCATACGGACACCCCCGGACATCCGGACCAAGACCCGGACATCCGGGCGACCCGCAACAGATCAGACATGTCCGGATCATCCGGACGCCGCCCCGGATCATCCGGACCCCCGAAGCCCGGATCATCCGGACCAACGTTCGGATCATCCGGACAGTGCCTGCGTGCATGACTATTGGGCCGAAGCCCATGTACCCCTTCGCCCCTCCTAGCCTATATATGTCACTCTACCTAAACTATCTAGGGTTAGCTTTGTGTTAGCTCATACAAAACCTTAGTGGTTCCTCTCCTACGAGACCACGGCCTCCTCGGAGAAGATCCACATGATTCAAGACCTCCTCAACGGAGAAGAACATCAAGACCTCCTCACGGAGATGACTACCGCCACTTGTATCGTCCTTAGTTGATCGTGTATCGTGTATCGCACTTTGTGTACCCGGATCTAGCATTTGTGTGACCTAAGTTTGTTGATTTGAGTGTTTTCTCCTTGTCTCTCTTATGTTTTCCCCGCGCCCCTCGTGTTCTTCCTCGGGATCCCTCCTTTTCGTGAAAGATCGGCCACGTAGGGTTCCACCCTACATCATTATGGTAATTGCTACAACAACTCTTATGGAAAGATGCCTTCTGAATTTGAAAGTAGTGTAAAGGAGTTTATGAATTCGCAAAAGAATTTCAATGCTTTGCTTGAAGAAAAATTGCTTAAGATTGATGAACTGGCTAGAAATGTGGATAGAATTACTCTTGATGTTGATTCTTTGAAACTTAGATCTATCCCACCTAAGCATGATATCAATGAGTCTCTCAAAGCCATGATAATTTCCATTGATGAATGCAAAGAAAGAACTGCTAGGATGGGAGCTAAAAGAGAGAATTATATAAAAGAGTGTTCTTCTAGTTATCATGAAAATAAAGTTGAAGATCTGAAAGTTATTGTCTCCTATCAGATCCTTGTTTTCTAGTATGAATCCCGATAAAGATGGGATTGGATATGAGTCTACTTTAAGGTGTCCCATGATTAGGTGTTCTTAGATCTTGATGCTAAAATTGTTAAAAGTGGGACTGAAGAGATTAAAACTGTGCATAGTGATGAACCCACTACTTTGGATTTCAATGGATTCAATTATGATAATTGCTCTTTGATTGATTGTATTTCCTTGTTGTAATCTGTACTAAACTCTCCGCATGCTTATAGTCAAAATAAAGCTTTTACCAAACACATAGTTGATGCTTTGATGCAGTCTTATGAAGAAAACTCGAACTAGAAGTTTCTATCCCTAGAAAGCTTTATGATGAATGGGAACCTACTATTAAAATTAAAATTAAGGGTCATGAGTGCTTTGCTTTGTGTGATTTGGGTGCAAGTGTTTCCACTATCCCAAAAACTTTGTGTGATTTGCTAGGTTTCCATGAGCTTAATGATTGTTCTTTAAATTTGCATCTTCCGGATTCTACCATTAAGAAACCTATTGGAAGGATTAATGATGTTCTTATTGTTGCCAATAGGAATTATGTGCCTGTAGATTTCATTGTTCTTGATATAGATTGCAATCCTTCATGTCCTATTATTCTTGGTAGACCTTTCCTTAGAACGATTGGTGCAATTATTGATATGAAGGAAGGAAATATTAGATTACAATTTCCGTTAAGGAAAGGCATGGAACACTTTATTAGAAAGAAAATTAAATTACCATATGAATCTATTATGAGAGCCACTTATGGATTGCCTTCCAAAGATGGCAATAACTAGATCTATCCATGTATCGTGCCTAGCTAGGGGCGTAAAACGATAGCGCTTGTTGGGAGGAAACCCAATTCTATAGTTCTTGTTTTCGCTTCTGTTTAGGAATAAATATTGCATCTAGCTTCTGTTTAGATGTGGTTTTGTGTTTTAATTAGTGTTTGTGCCAAGGAGAACCTTTGGGAAGACTTGTGTGAAGTTTATATGATCTTGCTGTGAAAAACAGAATCGTTAGCGCTCGCTAGAATGGTCACCAGATTTTACTGGAGTGTGCTATTTAGTTGATTCTTTTTGCAGATGATTAATAGACAAATTCCTCACGTTTAACAATTTATTTCAATTTTTTTGGAGTTACAGAAGTATGCGAAAGTTACAGATTACTACAGACTGTTCTGTTTTTGACAGATTCTGTTTTTCGTGTGTTGTTTGCTTATTTTGATGAATCTATGAGTAGTATTGGGGAGTATGAATCATAGAGAAGTTGTAATACAGTAGGTTTAACACCAATATAAACAAAGAATGAGTTCATTACAGTACCTTTGAATAGTGGTTTGTTTTCTTATACTAACGGAGCTCACGAGATTTTTGTCTAAGTTTTGTGTTGTGAAGTTTTCAAGTTTTGAGTATTGCTTTGATGGACTATGGAACAAAGAGTGGCAAGAGCCTAAGCTTGGGGATGACCAAGGCACCCCAAGGTAAAATTCAAGGACAACCAAGAGCCTAAGCTTGGGGATGCCCCGGGAAGGCATCCCCTCTTTCGTCTTCATCTATCGGTAACTATACTCGGAGCTATATTTTTATTCTCCACATGATATGTGTTTTACTTGGAGCGTCATGTATAATTTGAGTCTTTGCTTGTTAGTTTGCCACAATTATCCTTGCTGTACACACCTTTTTGAGAGAGATAAATATGGCCTAGGAATTTTAGAACACTCTATGTGCTTCACTTATATATTTTGAGTTGAATAGTTTTTGCTCTAGTGCTTCACTTATATCTTTTAGAGCAGGGTGGTAATTTTATTTTGTAGAAATTTTTGATCTCTCATGCTTCACTTATATCCTTTTGAGAGTCTATTAAAACAGCATGGTAATGTGCTTTGGCTATAAAACTAGCCTTCACATGATAGGCATCCAAGATCAATGTAGTAAAAACTTTCATACTAAGTGCATTGAATATGATGAGAAGTTGAATGCTTGAGAATTGTTTTGAGATATGAGGATAGTGATACGTGGAGTTATTATGAAATTGAGAAATACTTGTGTTAAAGTTAGTGATTCCCGTAGCATGCACGTATGGTGAACCGTTATGTGACGAAGTTAGAGCATGAGGTATTTGTAGAGTGTCCTCCTTTGTGTGGAGGTCGGGGGCGCGCGATGGTTAACTCCTACCAACCCCCCCCTAGGAGCATGCGTTGATTGCTTTGTTTTGATGACTCGTAAATTTTTGCAATAAGTATATGAGTTCTTATGACTAATGTTGAGTCCATGGATTATACACACTCTCACCCTTCCACCATTGCTAGCCTCTCTTGTACCGCGCAACTTTCGCCGGTACCTTACACCCACTATATACCTTCCTCAAAATAGCCACCATATAGCTTCCCCAAAACAGCCACATACCTACCTATCATCATTATTAGAGCATTGTCCCAAGTGAGGAAAGGCCGAACAAAAGAAAAGGCCCCTCCAAAAAAAGGAAAAAAAGGAAAAATAAAAGAAATGAAAAAGGGACAATTGCTACTATCTTTTCCCACACTTGTGCTTCAAAGTAGCACCATGTTCTTCATGATAGAGAGTTTCATGTTTAGTCAGTTTCATATACTAGTGGGAATTTTCATTATAGAACTTGGCTTGTATATTCCAACGATGGGCTTCCTCAAATTGCCCTAGGTCTTCGTGAGCAAGCAAGTTGGATGCACACCCACTTAGTCTCTTTTGTTGAGCTTTCATACATTTTTTAGCTCTAGTGCATCCGTTGCATGGCAATCCCTACTCACTCACATTGATATCTATCGACGGGCATCTCCATATCCCATTGATACGCCTAGTCAATGTGAGACTATCTCCCTTCTTTTTTTCTTCTCCACAACCACCACTCTATTCCTCATAGTGCTATATCCATGGCTCACGCTCATGTATTGTGTGAAAGTTGAAAGGTTTGAAAGAATTGAGTATGAAAACAGGTGCTTGGCTAAAACCGGGGTTGTGCATGATATGAATATTTTGTGTGATGAAGAGGGATCATAGCCAGACTATATGATTTTGTAGGGATAACTTTCTTTAGCCATAGTATTTGGAGAAGACCTGATTGCTTTGTTAGTATGCTTGAAGTATTATTATTTCTTATGTCAATACAGACTTTTGTATTGAATCTTTCAGATCTGAACATTCATGCCACAATTAAGAGAATTACATTGAAAACAATGTTGGTTAGCATTCCACATCAAAAATTAAGTTTTTATCATTTACCTACTCGAGGACGAGCAGGAATTAAGCTTGGGGATGATTGATACGTCTCCAACGTATCTATAATTTTTGATTGTTCCATGCTATTATTTGTGATGTTTTGGATGTTTAATGGGTTTTGTTATACACTTTATATTATTTTGGGACTAACCTATTAACCCAAAGGCCCAATCCAGATTGCTATTTTTTTTTGCCTATTTCAAGGTTTTACAGAAAAGGAATATCAAACGGAGTCCAAACGGAATGAAACTTCGGGAGAGATATTTTTGGAGCAAAATACGCACGGGAGACTTGAGAACCATGGAGTAGGGCACACGTGGCGTCCACGAGGGTGGGGGCGCGCCCCCCTATAGGGAGCGCCCCCTGCCTCGTGGGCCCCACATTTGGCCCCCGGTGCCCTCCTTCCTCCTATATATACCTACATACCCCGAAACCATCAGAACAACAGAGAAAACCCTAGTTCCACCGCTGCAACCTTCCATTCCCGTGAGATCCCATCTTGGGGCCTGTTCCGGAGCTCCGCCGGTCATGGAGTGCTTCTACATCATCATCATTGCCTCACCATGAGTTGTGAGTAGTTTACCACAGTCCTTCGGGTCCATAGCTAGTATCTAGATGGCTTCTTCTCTCTCTTTGGATCTCAATACCAAGTTCTGCTTGGTCTTCGAGGAGATCTATTCGATGTAATCTCTTTTTGTTGTGTGTTTGTCGAGATTCGATGAATTGTGGGTTTATGATCAAGATTATCTATGAGAAATATTTGGTTCTTTTCTGATCTCTTTATGTATGATTATAATATCCTTGCAAGTCTCTTCGAATTATTGGTTTGGTTTGGCCTACTAGATCTATAGTTCTTGCAATGGGAGAAGTGTTTGGCTTTGGGTTCAACATTGCGGTGTCCTTTCCCAGTGATAGTAGGGGCAGCAAGGCACATATTGTATTGTTGCCATCGAGGATAAAAAGATGGGGTTTATATCATATTGTTTGAGTTTATCCATCTACATCATGTCATCTTGCTTAAGGCGTTACTCTGTTCTTATGAACTTAATACTCTAGATGCATGCTGGATAGCGGTCGATGTGTGGAGTAATAGTAGTAGATGCAGAATTGTTTTGGTCTACTTGTTTCGGACGTGATGCCTATATATAACGACCATGCCTACATAGTCTCATAAGTATTTGCTTTTCTATCAATTGCTCGACAGTAATTTGTTCACCCACCGTAGAATTATGCTATCATGAGAGAATCCACTAGAGAAACCTATGGCCACGGGTCTATTCTCAACATATCAATCTACAATCTACTTTACTTTTCCGATTTTACTTTATGTTCTTATATCCAAAAAGCACCAAAAATATCAAACTATAATATCTATCATATCTCACTTTCGTAAGTGTCCGTAAAGGGATTGACAACCCCTTATCGCGTTGGCTGGGAAGTTCTTATTTGTTTGTGCAGGTGCGAGGGACTCGCGCGTGGTCTCCTACTAGATTGATACCTTGGTTCTAAAAAACTAGGGAATTACTTACGCTACTGTGCTGCATCACCATTTCCTCTTCGAGGGAATACAATGCAAGCTCGAGAAGTAGCAATTTTTAGGGGGTGGGGGGGG
>LR738712.1:72021522-72138034 GCA_902687465.1 Secale cereale
GGGGGCCTACAGGGATGGTCGGGGCAGCGGCGGACCGGCGGTGGCGTGGGGATCGCCGGAGAAAAAGCTCGGCACGTGGGAGCCTACAGTGATGTCCGGGGCGGCGGTGGACCGGCGGTGGGGAGTGTTTTCGGGGCGGGCGGGTCGGCGCACCGCCGACCGCGGGCGGTGGGTGGCGGCTGTTTGGCCGGTGGTGGCTGGCGTCTCAGGGGGGTGGAGGTTGAAGATGAAATGCATGCCCTTGATTTCGTATCCAATGACTGAAAAATCGACTGACCAGAGATGAAAAAGTCAGTCGACTGACTTGTAGCCTCACATCTAGTGCGTTCAGTTTCGACAGTAAAATTCAGTTTCGACAGCAAAGTTCAGTTTCGACAGTTAAGTTCAGTTTCGACAGTTAAATTCAGTTTTGACAGTTAAGTTCATAGATGAGCGGCTGATGTATACATCTAGCACTTTGTGGTTATGTATTTTACGTCATCTATTGGAGATGCTATTAAAATTCCAGTCAGGTTAACGTTGTCTCTCTTGTCCTGCTTCAGCCTCGGTGTCGTACAACTCACCGGAGCTGCTCCAATGATGAAACCCTCCATCACAGTGGAGCAGCACCTCGGGCTCCATCTCCAGACGCCTAAGATCTTCTTCCCCTCCTCCGACAGCCAAGTCAGCCGGAGCATCCTCACCGGCCAACCCAATCACGCTGAGATCGACATGGCTTCGCCAAAGAGGTTCTACACTTCTTGTGGTTTGACTTAATCTAACCATGCTTCTTTGCATCATGTGATTTTCCAATTCTTGTGAACCAAACACCCAGATTGGCAGAAATCCTGTGTTTTAAATTCCCTATTTTGCACATGCATTCCTATCCTATTCCTGTCTATTTCCTATCCCTGCATTGTTAGAATCCTCAAATTCAAACAAGCCCTTACACAATTACTTCTGTTACAGATATGTGTCAAAGAAAACCTTGTGTGGTTTGTCCTGCTCCTGTGGTGCTGTGTTCCACCCCAGCTCAGCTGCTCCAACGACGAAAGGGTTCACCATAGCAGGGATCTGCTCTCCAGACTGTCTCTTGCCTCCTCAGATCTTCTTCCCCGCCGTTTGTCGTGGAAATAACACGTCAGATGTCCGGTTTACGGACTTAGTGGTGAGGCTGCGCATCTATGTAGTAGCTTGAGAGGGGTTGAGCGGAATCGAGAAACGCGATGCAAGACACGGATTTAGACAGCTTCGGGCCCCGGGAAAACATCATCCGGTAATAACCCTACGTGCTGTTTGAGGCTAGGTCTCATTATGATCCTCGTGGTGTCGCCGGTAAACCGGCTCTTTGTGTCTAACCCTAGAAACTTGTCTAAACCTCTCCTCTAAAACTTGTCTCTTGTCTAACTTGTGAAACTTGTCCTCTTTGGGGAGCCCTGCCCCTCCTTATATATGTTGAAGGGGCGGTTTACATGACTAGTCCTAGTAGGACTAGGATTGATCTATTACAAGGAGTCCTAGTCTTGCTTCCTTTATGGAGAATATTCCTTGCGCTTTATTATTAAACCGGCCCACTATTAATATGAACCGGCCTTCTGGGCCTTGGGCCTTGTCATCCATAATCCATACGACGGGTTACCAGTGAGTAATATTATTTAGGCAGGTTGCTTGTAAACCGTCTGGTGATAACGGATCGCCAGTGAATCACCAAGTGTAAACCGCCAAGTCCGGCCGGGTTACAATTCCGGCCGGTTCATATCGCGGGGGTATATCCCCGACATTAGCCCCCAAGTTTAGCTTGGATTTATCCATGGTAAACTTATGCTGCAAAATAAACACAAGAACAAATTTGATAGGTTGTGCTCCAGGTTAAGAATTCTTGTAAACCGGCCTCTGACCATCCTTAAGTCCTCGTCCTTTCCTTCTTCTAGAAAATCTGGGTCAACAGACCAGCTTCATAATCAACTTGTTTGTAGAAAAAATATTGCGAACAAAGAATCCATTTGACTCGGCCTTCAATGCTCTGACTTGACAAAAATATTGATCTTCAAATATTCAATTGATATCCAACCGGTTTGGAAATGTAGAACTTGCCGGTTTATGACTACCACCATTGCCGGGTTATAAAAATTGATAATTCCGGGTCATAACTGTTTATAAATGCCGGGTTATGATTAATCTTCCGGACTTACCCAAAACTGAGAATTTGAAGATGTTCCTCCTTTATATGCATATTACCTGTAGCCCCCAAGTCTTAAGAGGAGAATATAGTGATATCTTAAGACTTGTTTGAATATAATCGTTGCAATCTTGAAGAAATCCGGATTTTTCATCTCAGTCACTAGTCAAAACTGAATATTCCATATATGTAGCCCCCAAGTGCCGGGTCATTATGTAATAATGAGCAGGGACTTTGTATATATGATCATGTAAACTTGAATAGCAACATATAGCCCCCAAGTGCCGGGTCATTATGTAATAATGAGCAGGGACTTTGCAGATATAATCATTGAAAATAACATTATATGATGTAACTTCCATCGTGGGGGTTGAATCCACGTCCACAAGGTTAAGAGCTTTGTGCTTTACCAACTGAGCAGTGGACCTTTCACTATAATGAATGAATACTTGTGTACCTTGAATTGTTGACAGGAGCGATTGGTAGCCCCCAAGTATCAAGTAGATAACTTGTTTATGTATTTGATACTTGTAAAAAAATTCTGCTGATACTTGAATTATCCATTAGCCCCCAAGTGTCAAGTAGACAACTTGCTTGTGTGCTTGAGACTTGTGTATTTGATGTAATCTCAATTTGAATAATGTAGCCCCCAAGTGCCGGGTTGTAAGCCTGCAGCAACTCGGGACTATTCCTTTGTAGAATAAATCACTTCCATCATTGAAATAATATCCATTGCGCTTTAAAGCGACTTTGAAGACCTCAATCATAATATTGATAACCATAATAGGAATCCAGCCATGTTTGGCTATTGAAGAATATAATCCGGTTTGAAGACCGGTTCCAATGATGTTTGATCACAATCGGGCCGGGTTTAATAAACATCGGCCATTATTTTATCTCATACTGGCGACTTATAGTCAAAACCAGGCCGGTTTAAGGAACACCGGTTATTATAACTGATCTTATACTACCAAATATATATTTAAAAATAAAATACTTCATACCTGCGATCAAAATATGCTTGATATTCTTAATCCGGCGAAACTTGCAATTTTCTGAGGGAGTCTTTGATAGATCCAATAATAATTCCGGGCTTGATAACAGACACCGGTTCACTTTGTTCAGAAATTTGTGGCTTTGTTGCCTGATAGATGATCCGGGTTATAATGAACACCGGTTTACTCATGCTGGTATTCATGATCCAGACTTTTCACTTTATAGATTTGTGGTCAACTTGTGTAGCTGTTCCACTCCGGTTTAAAAGGTTATAGAACACAAAAACACCAAAAATATGCGATTTTTGCAAATAAGACCATGTAGTCGAGGCTTTTTCAAAGAGCTGCCAGGCTCAAAGCAAGGTTCAGCCAATCACTGGGACGCGGATTGGCCGACACTCCCAGAGGGCCTAGCCAATCACTGAACGTGGAATTATCCAACTTTTCAGAGGGCCGAAAGAACCGTATATAAAAATTGTTCCGATCACTGGGACGCGGATTGGCCGACACTCCCAGAGGGCCTAGCCAATCACTGAACGTGGAATTATCCAACTTTTCAGAGGGCCGAAAGAACCGTATATAAAAATTGTTCCGATCACTGGGACGCGGATTGGCCGACACTCCCAGAGGGCCTCCAGGGTTCCTCCTGAACCGGTGGGTCAATGTAAACCAATCACTGAACGTGGACTTGTCCAACTTTTCAGAGGGTCGAAAGAACTATGAAACTAATCCGATCACTGGGAGTGGATGATACCAACTCCCAGAGGGCCTCCAGGGTTCCTCCTGAACCGGTGGGTCAATGTAAACCCATCACTGAACGTGGACTTGTCCAACTTTTCAGAGGGTTGATAGAACTATCAAATTAATCCGATCACTGGGAGTAGATGATACCACTCCCAGAGGACCTCCAGTGTTCCGTCTGAACCTGTGGGTTTTTTATGAAGTCTTCTCTTCTTGAACCGGATATGATCTCCTGTTCTTGAGAGTTCTATTGCTTCTGAGTATATATTTTCTGCACAACCAGATAAACTAATCAAAGCATCTTATTTTCTTAATGAAAAATGATATATAACAAGAGAAATAATACTGTAGATGGATATCACCTGAGTGAATTTGAACCGGTATGTTGAATAGACCGGATCACAGGGTGGATAGTAAACGACTGCCGCATCAGAGGTAGCGTAGACATATGAATCGGTTGTGGGGTTGTAAACCGGCGGAGATGAGCAAGTTGTCCTCCGTGTTGTAAATCGGTGCGGATGCGTGAACCGGCCGTAGTTGTAATTGGTGCTTGAATCCGTGGAATAACGACGACCACTTCTGTCGAACAATGTTTGGCGTGCCTCCACCTCCGTGGTATAATACCATTTGTAAGGAATAATTTTTCTGCATATAAAACACAATAGGGCGAGGAATTTTTTGCTCGGATGAATTAATATGTATTAAAAATAAATAGGAAAGATATCACCTGATCCGCCCGGACAGCAGATGAGTCGGCAGCGGCATTGCAAGCTGGCGCGTGCGGGCGATTTAATCATAGGCGCGGTGCTTTGACCAATCGGACTATGTGTGTGCTCGTCCATTGGCGAGGGAGTCGGCCTGATGATGATCCGGCTGCCGCTTCTAATAGTCGTTTTAATCAATTAGATCTCTCAAAACGTGCTGGAACTAGTACTTGTACTAGTACGTCATGGCCAATTGAATTGTTGGCAGCGTTTTTGAATTCTTGACATGTGAGCAGCAGCAACTCCTGGGGACTTGAAACCACTCCGTGTAGTACCGGCCGAGCTACGTACGGAAAAACAACAGTAGTTGCCACGCGGTGACTTGCAGCTGAGACATCGTGCGGCCGGCTTGGAATTTGCAAAACTAGCTAGTAGTTAGCAAACAGCCCGCACACAAGTAGCTCGGTTTATAGCAGCTGTACAGTGTAGGCGTACTGTCCTACGATTGGATTTAATCATTTTGACAAAACGTGCGCAGCTGTGATTTTCTGAACCGGCGGCGACGCGCAAGGGCGCAGAAATAACAGCGACTTGAAGTAGCCAAAGGCAATGCGGCGATCTTGATACGGGCACGGCCGCAGCGGCTCAACCCGTCAGTGGCGGCTCGCGCAGAGGCAGTTTTGAGGGTGACAACAGCGATCCGGCAACGCCGACTTGCCACGACAGGGGCGCGTGGCTGCGGGAGCGATGTAGCAGAGCAGCTCCACGCGACGACATGTGAAGATGAATTTAATTGACTCCTCAAACCCGTGTTGCTGTTTGATGATTCTTCCACAATTGCTGATTTGATTTCACTACCATCAAAAAGTATTATTTAACTTGTGGCTATCCTTTGAATCTAACTGATGCTGGAGTTTGGAAACGGATACATCCACATTGTGAGCCTGTATTCCTCGGATTTCGTATTTACCTCGTATAATCACCATCAGATGCTTGCACTTTGGCACTCTGCAGAACGTTTAGCCGTCAAGATGCGTTGCAATACCGGGGTGAGGCGAGCACCATGGCGTCGAGCGGTGGACCAGAGAGGCAAAGCAAGGCCATGATGCGTGGCATGTCCGTCAGAAGTGGATGGCGACGGGGCAGGCGGCTCTCTGGCAGCGGCTCAATTTTGCAAGGCGGAGACGTGCCTCAACGATGGCTTGGAGGCAGAATCTGGCAACTTTGAAACGCAAGGCGATTTATCGGCAGTAGTGGGGCGGCGAAGGCAACTTGGCGAGGCAGAACGAGTCCGACTTGGAGTCTATGCGAGACCGCCCACGACCGCTCAGATTGAGGCCGCGCACGATTCGGGATGAGCAAAGGCAGGGGCCGACCTGAAGTTAAATCAGCGGCGTCTTGGCAGGGACGGTGACCCAGCAAGGGGAGCAGGGCCTGCTCGTGATTCGTGGTGGTATAAGGGCAGTGCCAGGCCGGCTCGATGCCCGACGGCGGATCGACGCGCTGGCGGTCAGACGGCGGAGGCGAGCCAGCAACTCAGCTCGAAGTGAGGCCCTTCCTGGCGATTTCAAGCAAGGCCGAAGCGGCGATGGCAAAGGCCTCATGTGAAAATGCGATGACGGGGCGGCTCGGAGTGGAGTTGATCTGGAAGAAAGGAACGAATCCGGTTTGAGGCCACGCGAGTCGAGGGCGGACTGGCCAGGCGAGGTGTAAACCATCTCAGTAGAAAACAGAAATCCGGGTCAACGTCCAAGGCTTTCTCCGGGTCATGGCCCTCGGATCAGTTTTTTTTATCAATCTGCAAGAGCTCGGTAGGCCGGATCGGATCAGATTGTTTGCTTCTGACGGCACATTAAATCCTTCAAAAAAAACGCTGTTCTCTTCTTTTTCTTCCTTATTTCCATGGTCTTGATTTCACGTGACCCGCGACTTGCTGGCCAGCAGGCTGATTCTTGGTCATCGAGAAGTAGCTCCTTGTATTATTTAACTATAAGCACTAGCAATTGACCACCTTTGATTTAATGCTTCGAGCAATTTCAATCCAACTCGTAATCCAACACGCTGTCTAGGTGTGTGCGGCGGCTGCAAAACATGCAACCCTAAAATCTCTGTCTCAAACTTGTTCACGTTGTTCCAACTACTCGTTGATGATGCAGATTCATCTAAACCAGCTCGTCTTCATCCGAAAAATAATGAACTTCTCGATCCCTGGAAGAGATCCCTCCAAGAGCTCAACACCACCATGCGCGTGGCCCCACGGTGGGCGCCAACTGTCGTGGAAATAACACGTCAGATGTCCGGTTTACGGACTTAGTGGTGAGGCCGCGCATCTATGTAGTAGCTTGAGAGGGGTTGAGCGGAATCGAGAAACGCGATGCAAGACACGGATTTAGACAGCTTCGGGCCCCGGGAAAACATCATCCGGTAATAACCCTACGTGCTGTTTGAGGCTAGGTCTCATTATGATCCTCGTGGTGTCGCCGGTAAACCGGCTCTTTGTGTCTAACCCTAGAAACTTGTCTAAACCTCTCCTCTAAAACTTGTCTCTTGTCTAACTTGTGAAAACTTGTCCTCTTTGGGAAGCCCTGCCCCTCCTTATATATGTTGAAGGGGCGGTTTACATGACTAGTCCTAGTAGGACTAGGATTGATCTATTACAAGGAGTCCTAGTCTTGCTTCCTTTATGGAGAATATTCCTTGCGCTTTATTATTAAACCGGCCCACTATTAATATGAACCGGCCTTCTGGGCCTTGGGCCTTGTCATCCATAATCCATACGACGGGTTACCAGTGAGTAATATTATTTAGGCAGGTTGCTTGTAAACCGTCTGGTGATAACGGATCGCCAGTGAATCACCAAGTGTAAACCGCCAAGTCCGGCCGGGTTACAATTCCGGCCGGTTCATATCGCGGGGGTATATCCCCGACACCGTTGGCAGCCATGACAGCTGCATTACCATCATCAACTGAGCAGATGACCTTGAGGACTACACGGGTCCGCAAGAGAGGTCACACTCTTCCGTGTCTGCTTACGTTATGCATCGCTTAATATGATGACATGCTACTTTATCATCGTGTTCACCTATTAGACTCCGACTCAGGTCCAAACTTATGCTGAAACTTGAGTTTTTAAATGGTTGTGGGGTACATATTGGGGCAGCAATCAGTACTATATGCCTACTATCTGGTTAATCTCGGGTGTCTACTATGAGTTTCATGTTGGGTACAAACAAACATTAAAGGATCCATTATCTGTATTTTTTAACTAAAGCTATTATCTGCCTGCTATAATTGGTTTTGGGTCTATCCACAGTTTTCTACCTTCACTCTGGATTTGTGCATGCACTCCTTACATAATCTCACTATGTTTTATTCCTATGCATGTCAGTTATTGTACACAATGGAACTGAACATCTAGAGCAAAAGAGACGAGCCTTGCGTGGCAATAAAATTTCATGCAGGCGTCGCTCCATGGTGGGCGCAAAGGCAGCCCCCCTCCACCCATTTCAGATCGTAATCAAGAGGAAGATAATTGGGGATTCAGAAGCAGAAGACCACTCCTATTTACCACATGAGGTCTTGCTGGTTACAGATAGCTCCTCAGAGGTGGATTCAGAGACAGATGACCAGTCCTATTCCGCCCCCCCCCCGAGTTGCATGCTCTAACTTGGTAGGGTTATGTTGCTCATATCGTGCGTATGGTATCTTGCATTACTATGTCATTTGCCTAGTTTAGACATGATTTGTGTGAATGCCACCTGTTTAGTGTCTAATTACCATATATGTGAATTATGCAATGCCATCTTTTTGCAAGACATTATATATGTGAATTATGCAATGCTATCTTGTTGCAAGGCATTATATATGTGAATTATGGAATGCCATGCTGTTTAGCCAAGCGTCATATATGTGAATTATATCATGTCGTCCTTTTTTTGTATTTCTCATTGCTTTTGTCGACAATGTTTGTATATTCAACTGCTCTTCCTGTCCATCAGCCATTTGAATTGGTGATGGAGAAATCTGGAGTGAAAACAAGGTCTTCAGAAAAGATCATGCTACCTGTCGATGGAGATAGAACCATGGTTGTACTTGCCCAAGAACCAGCCCCACCACACATAACCCAGACCCACGCAGATTGTACCCCTACCTAGTTGGACAGAGAACTAGCTACACCCCTTCTAACACCAACCCCAGCAGATAGTAACCCAGTTCCCGTTGACACATCACCGTCTCCACCACAGAGCACCCAAACACGAGCAGTTGGTAAGGCAACTGCAGTGCCCAAAGCACGAGGACCACCACTCCGAACCCCAAGTCAACGCTTAAAGCAGAAGAAGAATTGTTCTCAGGTCAGGTTCCGTAGCTATGGTTCATACTACTTTGCTCTTGCATCACTTTATTTACTCATACCAACTAATTTCAAATTTGAAGGATGCAATTGAAACTCCAATGGCGCAACAGGTATGTTTTAAACATGTTTCTTTAACGTGTTTGCTGTTGTAACTTGCTCTATGTTGATTTCAGTTTCAATTGAATAAATAGTTATGTTCTCATGCCATGCACATTACAAGTGTTGTTATTGCTGTGTAGTTTCCCACACTTATATTCTATATATGCTGCTTTGTCTTAAATAGATATGATTCAAACTGTATCTATCTTGATTTGGCAACATAAACTAGAATGATATACCATACAGTGACCATACTACATAGATATATGTTTGTTTCATGCTGTTATCCTGTTCACCTTACTACTGAACTGGTTTACCAAAATGAGTTTCATATACTACATTGTAAACCCGTGATGTGTTTGTTTGTTTCTCCTTTAGAACGCGGATAAAATATTGGAGAAGAGTACCCCGTTATGCACTGGTAAAGGAAGTAATGCTGATCAGGTTCAAGATAGTGAGACATCCCTGTTGTTCTCCTAGAAAGCTGATAAAAACTATATTGAAGACAGTGAGACAACCCCAAAGTCCTGTCTTGATGTAGTGTTCGAGTTACTAGCTACTACTGCTGGCACCAGCTCTTCGAACTCGTTACCTGAATCAGTTCGGCTTCTTGAGTCTCAACTTCAAGTTGAAAGACATCGATCAGATGTTATGCGACAGGAAGCCGAAGGACTGAGGAAGTCCCTGCAGAATTCAGATGCATACTTTCTGGTGCAACAACAAGTGTTGGAGAATTTAAGCGCCAAACAAGAGAAAGTTAATAAGCTCGCTAAGCATCTTGCCAGCATTATGGGTACCCAGGATATTGTTTCTTGAGCTCTTCTGAAGTGGTTTCAGTTCTGGACTTGTTTTGCTGCGGCGTTTATATGCTGCTTTGTTCCCTATATTTGCACTTGTGGCGAACTTCGATGCCCAGTGGATGTACTATGTGTAATAGCCATGATAGCCTAGCGTAAGTTGCTTGCTTATTTGTTTTCTTGTAGTCAGTGCAGTTCTTTTTCCATGGTTTGCTAGTGGCCGGAATAACCTATTTTTTAAAACTAGACCACATTAACAATGGGCTACATATTTACTGTAGTTAACATGGGCCTCCTACGGGCCGTAGAAACAATGGGCCTTCTAAGGGCCGTAGAAACAATGTGCCTTCTACGGGGCGTAGACACAATGGGCCTTCTACAGGCTGTATCATCAATGGGCCTTCTACGGGCCGTAGAAACAATGGGCCTTCTACGGGGCGTAGACACAATGGGCCTTCTACGGGCCGTATCATCAATGTGCCTTCTACGGGCCGTATGATCGGTTGGCCAAACATGGGCCAATAGCAGACCACATTATGGCCGTAAATGGGCTAGAGTTGAAATTATCCGTTCATGGGCCGACCATAACGGGTCGTAATTAATAGGCCGTATTTGATGACGCTATGAAAATGGCCCAACGTATTAACGGGCCACAAACGGGCCGACTGTAACCACGGGTTGTATTTGGCCCACAAGCAGAAAATGACAGTAACAGGCCGAAAGTAAACGAATGCTGGAAATGAGCCCAAGAACAAATGGGCCCTGAGAAGGCCGAAAGATAGCATGGGCTGGAAACGGCCCAACGGAATAATGGGCCGTTAATGGGTATAAAGTGATACACTGTTCATTACGGGCCAATTTTACCACGGGCCATTAATGAGCCGAGGGTTACTAAGGGCCTCATATGGGCCAAAAGACGTCATGGGCCATACATGGGCCGGAAGTTAAAATGGGCTGGAATTATATTGGACGGCCCAGATGACGCTAGTGGGCCTAATTCGGATAGGCCATAAATGGGCCCTGGGTTAGCGGGCTGTAAATGGGCTATATGCGAACATGCCGTTAACAGGCTGGCCGTGGGCCGGCCGGCCACATTTTGACCATGTCAAACAGGCCAGCCTTTTCACAGGAACGGGCCTCTGTTGGGCCGTGCCACGTGTCGACGTATCATAGGCGCTTTGGGTCAAATGAGTGGATGACATCTGTCCCAACGGTGAGCCGACACATGTTTCCTCCAACCAATGATGATTTTACCCGTGGAAAATCCCCATTGGTTGGGGCTGTTAACGGGTTATCGGATCCAAAACTGGACTCGATAGCTAAATGTCGTTCCGTTACGGTGGATGCCACGTGTCGGTCACCCTTGACGAAAGCACTTCTGTGACGCGTGATTTATCGTCATGGAAGTGGACACTTCTGTGATGATAATTCTGGTAATGTCATGGAACACTTCTACGACAACACATGTATGACTATCTTGATTCTTTCATAAATTTGTCATGGATGTACATGCATGACAGAAAACGTGACCTATTGTGACAAACACGTATCATCACGGAAGTGTATTTTTTGTAGTTACCCTTCCTCAAAACAGCCACCATAACTACCTATTATGGCATTTCCATAGCCATTTTGAGATATCTTGCCATGTAACTCCACCGTTTCATTTATTATTACATGCATCATCATTGTCATATTGCTTTGCAAGATCATGTAGTTCACATAGTATTTGTGGCTTGGCCACCTCCCACTATATACATGCCACTCTTGATCATTGCACATCCCGGTACACCGCCAGAGGCATTCATATATAGAGTCATATCTTTGTTCCAGTATCGAGCTCTAATATCGATTTGTAATTAAACAAAAGTGTAACGATCATCATTATTAGAGCATTGTCCCATGTGAGGAAAGGATGATGGAAGCTATGATTCCCTCATAAGTTGGGATGAGTCTCTGGACTTTAAAAATAAATAAAAGAGGCCAAAGAAGCCGAAATAACAAAATAGGCTAAAGAAGCCCACCAAAATAAAAAAAATGAAAAAAATGAGAGAAAAAGAGAGAAGGATAATGCTACTATCCTTTACCCCACTTGTGATCCAAAATAGCACCATCTTCTTCATGATAGAGAGTCTCCTATGTCGTCACTTTCATATACTGATGGGAATTTTCGTTATAGAACTTGGCTTGTATATTCCAATGAAGGGCTTCCTCAAATGCCCTAGGTCTTCATGAGCAAGCAAGTTGATACACACCCACTAGTTCTCTTTTGAGCTTTCATACACTTATAGCTATAGTGCATCTGTTACATGGCAATCACTACTCACTCACATTGATATCAATTGATGGACATCTCCAAAGTCCATTGATTTGCCTAGTTGATGTGAGACTTTCTCCCCTCTTTTGTCTATCATCACCTTCTATTCCACCCATAGTGCTATATCCATGGCTCACGCTCATGTATTGTGTGAAGATTTGAAAAGTTTATGAATGTTAAAGTATAAAAACAATTGCTTGATTGACACCGGGATGAGCATGATTTATACTTTGTGTTAAGAAGAGGGAGCATAAAAGACTATATGGTTTTGTAGGGATAACTTTCTTTAGCCATGTTATTTTTGAAGCTTTATAGATTGCTTTTAGTATGCTTGAAGTATTATTGTTTTGATGTTGATAAACTTTTGTTTCGAGTTTTACGGATCTAAACATTCATGCCACCAAAAAGAAGAATTACATTGATAAATATGTTAGGCATCATTCCACATAAAAAATTCTGTTTTTATCATTTACCTACTCGAGGACGTGCAGGAATTATGCTTGGGGATGCTTGATACATTTCCAACGTATCTATAATTTTTTATTGTTCCATGCTATTATATTATCTATTTTGGATGTTTCATATGCATTAATATGTTATTTTATATTATTTTTGGGACTAACCTGTTAACCTAGAGCCCAGTACTAGTTTTTGTTTTTTCCTTATTTTTGAGTTTCGTAGAAAAGGAAAATCAAACGGAGTCCAAACAGAACGAAACTTTACGAGGATTTTTATTGGACCAGAAGACATCCAGAGGACTTGGAGTGCACGTCAGGGGAGCTGTAGGGCAGCCACAAGGATGGAGGGCGCGCCCCCACCCTTGCGGGCCCCATGCTGCTCCATCGACTTATTTCTTCCGCCTATATATTGTCAAATATTCCAGAAACCCTAGACGGACGATTAAAACCACTTTTCCGCCGCCGCAGGTCTCTGACTTCAAGAGATCCCATCTGGAGGCCTTTTCCGGCACTCTGCTGGAGGGGGATTTGACCACGGAGGGCTTATACATCAACACCATTGCCCTTCCGGTGAAGCGTAAGTAGTTTACCACATACCTACAGGTCCATAGCTAATAGCTAGATGGCTTCTTATCTCTCTTTGATTCTCAATACCATGTTCTCCTCGGTGTTCTTGGAGATCTATCCGATGTAATCTTCTTTTGCGGTGTGTTTGCCGAGATCCAATGAATTGTGGATTTATGATTAGATTATCTATGAATATTATTCGAGTCTTCTCCGAATTCTTATATGCATGCTAGATTGGTTTTTCTTGCAATTCTCTTCGAACTATCGGTTTGGTTTGGCCAACTAGATTGGTTTTTCTTGCAATGGGAGAAGTGCTTTGCTTTGGGTTCAATCTTGCGGTGCTCAATCCCAGTGACAGAAAGGGACATGACATGTATTGTATTGTTGCCATCGAGGATAACAAGATGGGGTTTTCATCATATTGCTTGAGTTAATTCGACTACATCATGTCATCTTACTTAATGCGTTACTCTGTTCTTCATGAACTTAATACTCTAGATGCAGAATCATTTCGGTCGATGTGTGGAGTAATAGTAGTAGATGCAGGCAGGAGTCGGTTTACTTGTCACGGACGTGATGCCTATATTCATGATCATTTCCTTAGATGTCGTCATAATTATTCGCTCTTCTATCAATTGCTTGGTAGTAATTTGTTCACCACCGTAATATTTGGTATCATGAGAGAAGCCACTAGTGAAACCTTTGGCCCCTGGGTCTATTTTTCATCTTATTACTTTCTGATCTACTATTTTGCAATCTTTTACTTTCCAATCTATAAACCAAAAATACCAAAAATATTTACTTTACCGTTTATCTATCTCTATCAGATCTCACTTTTGCAAATAACCCATAAGGGATTGACAACCCTTTTATTGCGTTGGGTGCAAGTTTGTTGAATGTTTGTGCAGGTATTTGGAGATTTTTGCATTGTCTCCTACTGGATTGATACCTTGGTTCTCGAACTGAGGGAAATACATACTCTACTTTGCTGCATCACCCTTTCCTCTTCAAGGGAAAAACCAACGCAAGCTCAAGAGGTAGCAACATGCAATGATCTATCTACGAAGGTGCATAGCAATGATGGGAGATTGTGTCTACGTACCCTCGTCACTACTAGGAAAGGCATGCTAGTGACACACCACTTTTGCCTACTAGTGGCGCACTAGTGGTGCGCCACTAGCACCACGCCATTAGAATTAAATACTAATGTCGCACCCCTGGTGCGCCATTAGTATCTGGTGTACTAATGGCGCACCACACAGTGCGCCATTAGTATAGCCCATCGTGAGCCATTAGTATGCCTCCCAGGGGGCCATATGTACCCATGTGCTTTGGCATACTAATGGCGCACTAGAGGGTGACGCGCCATTAGTTTCATTTGTACCGTGCGCCATTAGAGTCTTGGGTGGTGCGCCACTAGTATGAATATTAGGGATTTTTTTCTTTTCTGATATTTTCACAGGATACAAAATATATTATTGGACAAAATTTAAACAACACCACACAGCAACAGCAGATTCATCGAATACAATAGAAGATTAGTCTCCGAATTCAAAAGACCGAACAAAGATAGAACATTACAAGTCTCGAGACCGCGAGTAGCGAGTTTGTCTTCACATTACAAGTCGATATCGATCATCTAAACTACCATCACATAGAAGAGAGCTGCGGTCATCATGATGAGCATCATTGCGATGAAACTCGTCTTCATCCGGTTCCTCCAACGTTCCCTTCTCTCTCCCGCTAGATAGTGCGCGTATCTAGATTCCGCCTCCGCCCTAGTGGTGTACCCTTTGTAACTGTTACCGCTGAAACGGTGAACCTGTCTCCAACACTCCTCCCAGTCATCGTAGACTCCGGGAACCTTACCCTTGTACACGACATACGACGGCATCTCTATGCACTAGCAAAATGAAACGTTAGTACCAATTCACAGACAATACATAAGCAATATGTAAGTATGCAACAAAAGGATCGGAAGAGAAAAGCAAGACATTAATAGCATCGATTACATGTAAGTTGAACGACTGTCCAAACCAAAGAGACATACAAGTTCATTAAAGTTTAATTACAACATGAGCCAATCGATGTTTCAGAACTAGACATAGCATCACTACTTTCGACTCGACTCAAGGGACCGGAGCGTGGATGCCGTCTATCGTAGGAGCCAAGAAATCACGGGCATTTTCAGCCTGCATTTGTAGCGTTGTGTCTATGTCACTGTTGGACGGTTGATTTCTGAGGTTGAACTGCCCCGAGGTACGAAGGACATCTTGATGGATGATTTCCGCAAACTCCGACTGGATGCGAAAGAATTCTTGTCTGATGTCCGCGTCCTGGATTACCGACAAGCTCGCGGCCCAATCTTTGAGTTTATCTGGTAGCAGAAGGTGATTATGGTCCCGTACGATCGCCCGCATGTGATGGATGGCGTAGTAGGCACCCTTCTGACCGCCAGGTGGCTGTTTGACGTAGCAGAACGTCATATTGTGGGCGAACACGTGCTTGCAGTACTTACGAACTGGCCTGGTGAAGGTGCCTCCAGATTTGGCGTAGCCGGGGAGAACATCATCAAGAACTTTCTTGACATTTGTGTAGTTTGTCTTCGACTGACGGTCCGAGTCGAAATACGTGGCCATGGAACATTTCGGGCTTAAGAGGATGAGTGTGCAATGTGTGTCACTGCACAAAACACGGAATGTAAAAAAAACGATCGAAATCTAAGAAATCATATGTTACGGGGCGGTTGAGGGGACGACTTACTTGGGAAAGTAAGGCACGAGGAAGTTATCCTTATCTCGGATTGCCAGAATGACGCCTTCGAGGTAAGAACTCGCGACTTGCCGGTCCCCAGCGCTGCCCAAAATCTTGGCACGCATGTAGAAGGGGTCGACTATCACGATGTCCGGGGTCTTGTCTCTAATGATCCGCATCTCCATACTCAGCAAAAATAGCCGAACGAAGGTGCAGTGCAGCAGATGAAGGTTAAACATAGCGAAGATGTCTTCAAACCGCAGGACGATCGTACCCCCGATGGAGTTATCCACAAAGCCCTTGCCCTCTGGCACCTTGGCCACGAAAACCGGGTATGCCACATCCTTCTCTCTGAGACGCCGCTTCTCCAAAGAAAGAACACTGTCATGCAGACTCCGCATAGCACCGGTTGCAGCATTGAGCATATTAGTTGGTATCATCGGCCTACCCGCCACATGCACCCTCCTCATTATATCCTTAGGTGAAGGTGGCCCGTCCTGAGCACGGATCGTACTCGGTGCCGGCTAGCTTGCACCCTTGTTACTCTTTCTTTTCCGTCCCTTCTTGATCCGCTGTAATGGGACCGAGTTCTGCTCACATACTGCCTTCTTGAGTGTGTTGGGGCTGATAATATTTCGCACCTCGGCTATTTGAGGCTCGGTGAAGTCGGCAGCTGGAGGCGTCTCCTGAGAACTGAATGCCAGATGACGCCTATTACAACTGGGTTTCTCCGCGGTACCAGCTAGATCCCGATCGTCTTTTGTAGGGTTGGGCTCTTGAGAAGGAGGCCCCATGAATTCGCCATCGTACCCATGATCGGCAAAGTACTTATCGACGTTGGCAAATGTACCATCGTCGTTGTCGTTGTCGTCGTCCGGATCCTGTGCCATATGCATGTTCGGATCCTGTGCCATAGGGATGTCCGGCATGTCCGGTAGCGTTACGGCGGTCTTGCCATGGCTTGGCGCCGGCACGACTGGCGGTGTTGTCTTTGGGGTGGTGTTCCCCGCCCCCAAACGAACCTGGCTCTTCGGCCAAAGCAGGGGCTAGCTTAGGCAGGCGCTGAGGGTCATCGCATCATCTTCGTCGGCCCCGGCGGGTCGAATCAGCGGTGACAACTCCTCGTAGCCTGGCAGCACCCGAACCAGTTGAACCCTATACACGGTGGGTGGCATCGGATTACCGTGGAACATGGGGTTGCCTGGTTGAACGATTCTGCCCTTGGCGACATTAACCAACTCGTCGTTCACGAAGTGCAGGAGAGTGCACGGAACGTCGGCGGCGCCCTGCGAAAACATGTAGGGCGTCAGGGATGCCCAATCAAAGGCAAGGAGATGAAGTCCTCGGCCGAGAGGCTTAATTAGTTATCATGATGATGGCGTCGAGCTCGGCTAATGTCGAGGCACCGCCAATGGCAGGCGTGCAATTGACGGAGGGGCCGCTTGCTGCAGAGGTGCCGGCCGGCGTACACCCGAGTGCATTAAGCTCCAATGCCCGTGCCGGCGTCGGAGACACCAATGCCGCCTCCGCCGGAGACACCAATGGCCCCGCCTATGCGTTCTGCGAGTTGATGGTCGTGAAGCTGGGAATCGGGGGCAGCCCCTGTTGGCCGCCCGCAATCCACGTCGTCAGCCCATGAATCAAGGTAGGCATAATGCCGGTGAGCGTCGGTCCCAGTTGTTGTTGCACTTTCTCTTGGACAATCTCCGGAATCTGCGCCACTTGTGCCTTGAGTTCTTGAACCTCGCGCGACTGGCTTTCCGAGCTGGTCTTTTTCTCCTCTCGCCCACCAGCGTTATAGTATGACGACCATTTTGTGGACAAGCCTTTGCCGACCACACGACCAGCTGACGACGGCTTACTAAGCTTATCCTTTTTTTCATTACGTTCAACGCCCTATTTAGAGTGGTGTCCCAAGGGGTTCTCTGAGTCGACCCCGCGCTGCTGCTTTCAGTTGCCCGCGGAAGGAATGTGAAACATTTAGAAATTTGGCTTCATTAATTAGAATGCAACCATATGGAGCTAATTACGCGGGGGTGTATTCCTTACCAGAACAACCTCAAGGGCCCTGGTCTTCGGATCCATGGTAAGCTCCTTTGTTACCGGGTCCTCCTTGTACCGGGCTCTGACATAGTTCCTGGTCTGCTTGTCACGGTATTTATCGAAGAGGGGCGGTAGGCCTTGCTCGGCACGCTCCGCGTCCTCCTTGTCCCATATAGGCTCCGCCACTCTGTAACCGCCGGGACCGAGTGTGTGTTCCCCTAAGTTCAACTCCCGCATTTCTTTCCCCCACTGACTTGATTCGGAGGTTGCGCTGCTCTCGCACTTGATCTTGAACTCCTTGTAGTCATCTTCGCTGATCGAAGGATTTTTTGCCTTGATCTTCTCATAACTAAAACCTTTGTCAATCATTCTCTTCACGGAGCTTCTCCAAGTAGACAGAGCCGTGCTCATCCTCGTGAGGGCGACATTGTTCACTTTATTCCCTGTGAGGCGTGTGTTTTAAAATTCAGCGGGGAACTTGTATCGTTCGTGCATCTTCGTGAAGAGGAGGTTGCGCAAATTCCCTCGGTCCTTATGCCTTAGGTTCTCGGTGTTGATCGAGACGGTGCTCCGGAGAATGCACCCGAGCTGAACCGAGTACCCCTTGACTATTTCTTTGGGCGCCGTTAGATGCCCGTCTGAGTTCACTTCAGTAAATTCCTCCTTGACAGTGCGGAGCACGGTCGGGCGCCGGTCCTTCCGTTACCTGTTCGGTTGGCTGCCATCTGTGCGTGCGCTGCCATCATTAGTGGTGGCATCCTCGGCGGCACCATCAGTGGTGTCATCCCCGACGGCACCATCAGTGGTGTCATCCTCGGCGGCACCATCAGTGGTGTCAGGACCGGTGTCTTTCGCGGCGTCCTCATAGTAGTGAGGTTGTTCCTCCATCTCCTGGGACAGCTCCCAGAATGCATTGCCGCCCGAACCGCCGGCCTCATCGTTGTGGGCCATGTTTCTCTCTAAATAGGAAAAAAGTTTGGTCAAAAAGTTGGTTATTGTCAAGGAACAAGATCATGGTCTCATCATTTAGGGTTTGTCGACACCGAGGCATCCTAGAAGCTAAGCTTTTATCATTTAGGGTTTGTCGATGCCGAGGCACCCTAAAAGCCTAAGCTTTCATCATTTAGGTTTTTATCGACACCGAGGCACCCTAAAAGCCAAGGTTTTACAATTTATGGTTTGTGGACACTGATGGCCATGCATAACACAAGAGGCAGTTGATCCTACTTAATTAAGTACTAAGATACCCCCGACCCATGCATTAGTCGCTAGTACCCCATATGTCCGATTTTCAGCAAAGTCATGCTAAAATTCACGGAAAATTTCAGCATGACCTTTGCTGAAAATAGGACATATGGAGTACCGAATTTGCCGGAACGGAAGTTAATCGACATTCCAGCAAACTCAAGGGCCTCTCGGGGTACCTGCAAAATCATTATCCCCGCGTAATGAAGTCGCCAATGGATCATTTCAGAAGATCACAAGTAGCGTCATCACAAGTACAACATCATCACAAGTACAACAGCAGCAGTAGTGAATACAGGCATAACAACAGCAACAGTAGGTTTATTCGTCTTCTTCATAAACATTAGTTGGTGTGGGTGACTCTATCTGCCCTCTAATGACTCACTCAACTTAACAGGACAACCCACAAGCATTGTTTTGATTCCAACAGCTAATGTAAAATACATCTAGCAAAGGTGCTCTAAAATCAGAAATACTACCCCCCAAATCTTTAGCTCAATTATGAAAATACATGGCTAGGACTACGGTAGCATTCAACCACAAGCCCAAGCCTATACTTAACTAGGCCGAGGTCCATTAAATTCTTACAGAAACCAAGAAATGGAATCAACTCCCCTTTTTGCCGATTCAGTCATGGGAGATGCCATGTCTCAAAAATATCAAGTAGCACCATCATGTTCGATTTCGATATATGGAATATTACAAACTTAACAGTTAAGATCCCAGGTGAGTAACACACTTTGGTCTTCTAGTTACAAAACAAAACAGACATAATTCTAGATGCCATAATCAGATCAAAATTTCAAACCACACACTTACTTTCAAATATCAAATTAGGAACATTTTGAGACATAGGAAAATAGTGTACATCTGAAAATGCTGCAAACTATGAAGAAAAACAAGAACACTATGTAATACATGATTATTCAGTTAAGACAAGAGAAACCAGCTGCAGCCACAACTGTAAATAATACACCTGTTAACAAGTTTCTGAACATACATCCAGCAAGTTTCAGTAGACCAGAGAATAACCATACAGTAGTGCCCTCCAACAGTAGTTCTTGCTTGCAGTAGTTTTAGGGAGTACTGCAATTTTGCAAGTTTAAAGTAAAACATTTCAGTTAATGCAAGTACTCCTCTTGCTCTCTACTTTCTCTCTTCTCTTCTTCAGTTAATTAATTGAATTTTACTGATGTTGTTGTTAACTGAATTTTAGTGATGTTGTTGTTGACTTGCTGTTAATGAACAGTGGCTAAGTATGGCTAAGTGGATAAAAGATTGCAACCAAGCAGATATGGAAACATTTCATTAATTTTAGCATCGCATCAAGAATATACACATCAATCAAACTTTTTATTAAACTGACCACGCGGACGGAGCAGAGAGGGGGCAGGGTCGCGACTGCGCGGCGAGGTAGCACGGGAACGTCGACGGCGACAGAGGCGAGGGGCTCGTCCGGGGAGGTGGGGAGGCGTCGGTGGCGAGGCCACGGCAGCGCTAGGGCACGGCGATGGGCGGGAGGACATCGAGGGCGCGGGCGCGGGCAGAGGGGGGACTGCGAGGTAGGCGGCGCTCGGCTCGGGAAGGGGGCGTTGGGGCGGTGGTGGTCGGGTGCGGCGGGGGCAGCGAGCACGGCCGACGCAGTGGGTCGGGGCAGCGGCGGCGGCGGCGTGGTGGAGAAGAGTAAGCGAGGGATCGAACTGAATCTGGCGAGGGAGGGACGAGGGAGGACTAGCTATAGGGGAAGAATACTAATGGCGCACCCCTTGGCGGTGCGCCATTGGAATGTTTTTTTATAGCAATGGCGCACCAGCGGGACGGTGCGCCATAAGTAATCTTTTTTAGATAGCAATGGCGCACCAGCCAGCGGTGCGCCATAAGTAATTATTTATTATCATTATTATTTGTTGCATCTAATAGTTTTTTAGAAAATGAATATGAATATGAAACAGTAATAAATTTTTATAAAAACAGTAATTTTTTTTTTAAATATCATCAGATTTTTTATTTGAAAATATTTATGAATATAAAAAAAATCATCAAATTTGTTATTTGAAAATACCATCAAATTTTTTATTTGAAAATATAATCAAATTTGTTTTTTGAAAATATAATCAAATTTGTTTTTTTTGGATTTTTAGTTGCATTCATTTGTGATGGTGGAGCGGGGGAGGGTGCGGGGGGTGCTCGGCGGCGAGGGGGATCTGGCAAGGGGGATCTGGCGAGGGGGGATAGTGATCGAGATGGAGGGGGGGTCGAGATCGAGTGTGCTCATGAATATTCAAATTTTTTCATGAATTCAAAAAGTGCCCATGAAATATAAAAATATTCATGATAGTTCAAAAAGTGCCCATGAAATACAATCAAGAAATGAAGACTACAATTTAAATACAATCGATCTTAGCTAGCTAGCTATCTGTTCACAATCTTCTTGCCCTTCATTTTCGCAAATGGAGTTCTTCTGTGGAACAGACGTCCTTTAGGTAGGGTGGTCATGCTTCTTCTTGTGGTGTATGCTGCTACTTCATCGTCGTCGTCATGTTCCATCTTCGGGTCGCCGTACTTGTCGAAGTCTTGCTCATTGGTGACTCCATCCATTCCGATGGTCTTCCTTTTGCCTCTCCTCACGACAACACGACTGGGCTTTGACGGGTCGGTAATGAAGAAGCATTGGTCCACTTGCGAAGCCAGTACCCATGGCTCATTTTTCGCGGTGACGTTTGCGCCCGCGGTCTTGGATTTGGCTTTGGGTATAACCATGGTGGTGAAATAACGATCCTCTTTTAGGACGCTCTTGGCCCATCTGACACGGAACATCAGGACCTTCTCTCCAGCGTAGCTCAGCTCCCAGATCTCCTCGATCCTTCCATAGTATCTGTCCTTGTCGTTACCGGTGTAGGATTCCATCGTTACCCCGGAGTTCTGATAACCATCGCTCTTCATGTCCTTGTCCTCGGTGTAGAATGTGTAGCCGTTGATATCGTACGCCTCATAGATCATCAGGTTGTGCTCGGCGCCTTGTGACAAGGCGAATATGAGTTGTTCTTTTGCGGAAGAATCCTCATGTAAAGGGTACGACAGAAGCTTCTGCTTGAACCAACGCGTGAAACATGAGTTGTGCTCTTTGATTATATCTCCGTCCGTCCTCTGTTGGCCTTGGTCATTGTACGTCTTCTCAATAAAGGTTTTGTGCTCTACCACCCAAGGATCGACCACGTCTATGTGTTGTAGCGCGACTAGGTTTGCTCTTTCAAAGTCGGCGAGTCGACCCTCGAAGTCGACATGCATTTCGCGGCGACCCTCGCGGTGACCCCATCCAGTGAGCCTGCCGAGGTGCCTGTTGATGGGCAGACCAACGGGGTTCTCGATGCCTAGATAATTCATGCAGTAGGAGATGCACTCTTTGGTCAGAAAGCCCCTGGCTATGCTTCCCTCTGGACGTGACATGTTGCGAACGTATCCTCTGATGACACCATTCATCCTTTCGAACGGCATCATGCTGTGCAGGAACGTCAGCCCGAGTTGGATGATATCCTCCACGATATGGACTAGCAGATGCACCATAATGTCGAAGAATGCGGGCGGGAAGTACATCTCAAGCTCGCATAGTGTCACCACGATCTCTTCCTGTAGCCTTCTGAGTTGCCTCACGCCAAGCGACTTCCAAGAGATGACGTTGAAAAAGTTGCATAGGCCAAATAGCGTTTCACGGACGTGCGCGTCCATGATCCCACGGATTGCAACTGGAAGTATCTGCGTCATCAGCATGTGACAGTCGTGACACTTCATCCCGCTGAACTTCTGCTTTGCTGGGTCTAGGTATCTGCTTATCTTCCCCGCGTAACCGTAAGGAAGTTTTACTCCTATGAGGCAGGTGAAAAACTGCTCGATCTCCTCCTGACTTAGAGTGAAGCACGCGGGAGGGTAGTAATTTCCGGTATTCTTGGCCTTTTTGCCTTTGCGATGACTTTCCGTGTCCTGCTTCGCCTCATCATCATCATCATCATTAGCGTGAAGCTCCTGCATGATGCCCATTGATTTCAAGTCTGCCCTTGCTTTCGGCCCATCTTTGGTCCTCTCTGGCATGTTGAGCAGGGTACGAAGCAGACTCTCGCACATGTTCTTCGTAATATGCATGAGATCAAGGCTGTGAGGCACATGGTGGATCTTCCAGTACGACAAGTCCCAGAAAACATACCTCGTTTTCCATACCTTCAGCAGCGGCTCTGGCGCCATTTGCTTCTTTCCCGGCTCTGGCGCCTTTTGCTTCTTTCCCGGCAGTGGGCAATCTTTCCAAGTTTTCAACAACTCGTTTATTTCCTCGCCGCTCCTCGTACGTGGGCGTCTTCGGGGTTCGGTTTCACCATCGAACAGATCCTTGTGTTTCCTCCACGGGTCATCGTCGCGAAGCCACCTTCGATGTCCCATGAACACGGTTTTCGAAGACTCGGGATCTCTATCTAGCTGGTGATACGTTGTGCCATCCATGCACCTGACGCATCCAGAAAATCCATGGACCACCTGCCCTGCGAGATATACGTAACCGAGATAGTTGTGCACCATCATGAGCAGTGCGGCTCTCATAATGAAATATTCTTTCTCTGCTGCGTCCCACGTATTGGCTGGCGTTTTCCACAACGTGTTTAGCTCCTCTTTCAGCAGCCCTAGATACAGATCGATGTTGTTCCCTGGTTGTTTTGGCCCTTTAATTAGCATACCCATGTGAATGTACTTCCTCTTCATGCACAACCAGGGGGGAAGGTCGTACATCCACACAAACACAGGCCAGGTGCTATGTGTGCTTCTCTGGCTGCCAAACGGATTGACTCCATCGATGCTCGCGCCCAGCACGATGTTCCTTGGATTGTTCCCAAATTCTAGGTCTTCGAAGTTCAACGCTTGCCACTGGCTCGCATCCTTAGGGTGACTCAGCGTCTTGTCTTTTTTATTTATCTCCAGATCATTTCCGTCATCTTCTCGCTTTTTCTCCTCCCTATCTGCATGCCAACGCAGAAGCTTTGCTACCTTAGGGTCCGCGAAATACCACTGCAGACGAGGAGTGATCGGAAAGTACCACACCACTTTTCGAGGAGCTTTCTTCCGCTTCTTGTATCGAGTGACGCCGCACACCGGACATATGGTAGACTCCGCGTGCTCGTCCCGATAAATGATGCAATTGTTCATGCACACATGGTATTTCACGTGCGGTAAATCCAGAGGACACACAATTTTCTTCGCCTCCTCGAAACTGGTCGGGCACTTGTTCCCCTTGGGAAGACGTTCGTGCCAGAATGACATGTTCTCGTCGAAGCATGCGTCGGTCATTTTGTGTATTACCTTCATCTCCAGAGCCATGAGCGTTACTTTCAGGCGGGTATCCTCGGGCCTGCATCCTTCATACAATGGAGTAACCGCGTCTATCTCTAGTTGATACAGCTTGGCTTTCTCTCAGGCGGCAGCTCTTGCGTTATCCATCTGCTTGAGAAGCAGCTCTTGAATATGAGGGACCTGCACCCAGCCTCCATTGTCGTCTGCTCCGGCATCTTCATCTAGATCATGATCATGCCCTTCGTCTTGATCTTCCTCATCATCATGTCCGACATCTTCTACATGATGACCGTGTACACCATCACCGTCATGATCATGTCCTGGAGATTCTTCGTCTTCTCGCCCGCCCTCGCGGTGGTTGTCTTGCTGCCCTTCCTCATTTCTTGCCCGGCCATGGATGAATTCATAGTCATCTTCATCACCTTGCCACCAATAGCCAACCATGAAACCACGCAAGAGCAGGTGGTCCCGCACCTGCCCGGAATCCGGGTCCGCAATATGGCTCTTCAGCTTGCATCTTCAACACGGACATCTTATCTCCGTCTCATTCTTTTGAAGCATCTCGGCCTTTGCGGAGCTCAAAAACCTATTCATGATGCCTTCGGTCATCGTGCGGACCATGGTCGCCTGCGGGGTAGAGCAAAATGACATTTTAGAACCAAGAAAAAATTTGGCATGACTTTCCCTAAAAATAGGACCAAAAAGAATGCATAGTGCCAAAATTCTTGCCGAAATGGAAATGAATCAACATTTCGGCAAAATATTGGCAACTATCGCATTTCAAATACCGGTACCTGCAAACACAAACATATATGCAACACCACAAACATATGCAACACCACAAACATACATAGATCTAGCTAGGCCATAAAAAGTGCATGTGCACGGTTGTTGGAGCTCGAGGGAGAAAAAATGTAGATCTACAACATAAAGATAGCTTTCCCCCATTACTTACCTATCAAAAAAGGTAATTTAACCACTTGATTTGGATGAATCTATGGTGCAAATGAGGTGAGGAGGAGGAGGCAGCCGACACAAGCTTGGAGGAGGAGGTGGAGAGAATGAAGTGGGGAAAGTGAGTGTGTAGGTGTGGCTGTCCAAAATATATAGCTGGTCCCAGGTTACTAATGGCGCACCACTCACAAATGCGCCATTAGTAACCAGGGTTACTAATGGCGCACCAGCTTGAGGTGCGCCATTAGTAGTTTTGCAAAAAAAATAGTACTAGCGCACTGAGTTGGAGGTGCGCCATTACTAGTTAAACTAGTAATGGCGCACTGTGCCACGGTGCGCCATTAGTATTTTTGAAAAAAAACATTTGTTCCTAATGGCGCACCGAGGGTCTGGTGTTCCATGAGTGTCTACCACTCTAATGGCGCACCAACACATGGTGCGCCATTACTATATAGTAGTGGCGCACCATGTGTCCGGTGCGCCATTAGAGGCCATATCATCCATAGCCCTTTTCCTAGTAGTGCGTAGACCATAAGCGAAAGCGTTTCACAATGCGGTTGATGTAGTCGAACTTCTTCGCGCTTCAACCGATCAAGTACCAAACGCACGGCACCTCCGCATTCTGCACACGTTCAGCTCAGTGACGTCCCTTGCCTTCTTGATCCCGCAAGACGTCGAGGTAGTAGATGAGTTTCATGAGCACGACGGCATGGTGATGGTGATGGTGAAGTGATCTCCGCAGGGCTTCGCCTAAGCACTACGAAAATATGACTGAGGACGTGGACCGTGGAGGGGGGGCGCCGCACACGGGTAGGAAATTGTCTGGGGTGTGCTAGGGGTGCCCCCGAACATATAGGTGGGAGGGAGAGGGGAGGCAGCCAGGGTGCGCCCCAAGTAGGATCCGTATCCTACTTGGGGTTTCTCGAGTGGCGCCCCTCCTTCCATAAAACATCAGAGAGAAAAGGGGAAGGGGGGTCGAACCCCCTGTTTTCCTTCTCCCAATCGGCCTCCTTCCATAGGGGGGACGCGCCACCCCTTGTGGGCTGGTGTCCTCCCCACTCATGGCCCATATATTTCCCCTGGGGGTTCCAGTAACCCCTTCGGTACTCCGATAAATACCCGATACACTCCGGAACACTTTTGGTGTCCGAATACTAATATTCTATATATCAATCTTCACCTCTCGACCATTTCAAAACTCCTCGCCTTGTCAGTGATAATATCCAGGACTCCGAGCAATATTTGGTCACCATTCATATAACTCATATAATACTATATCGTCATCGAACATTAAGCGCGCGGACCCTACGGGTTCGAGAACTATGTAGACATGACCGAGACACCTCTCCTGTCAATAACTAATAGTAGAACATGGATGCCCATATTGGCTCCTACATATTCTACAAAGATCTTTATCGGTCAAACCGTTATGACAACAAACACAATTCCCTTTGTCCGTCGGTATGTTACTTGCCCGAGATTCAATCGTCGGTATCTCTATACCTAGTTCAATCTCATTACCGGCAAGTCTCTTTACTCGTTCCGTAATACATCATCATGTGACTAACATATTATTCATTTGCTTGCAAGGCTTATTATGATGTGCATTACCGAGAGGGCCTAGAGATACCTATCTGATAATCGAAGTGACAAATCGTAATCTCGATTCACGCCAACCCAATAAGACACCTTCGGAGATACCTATAGAGCATCTTTATAATCACCCAGCTACGTTGTGACATTTGATTGCACACAAGGCACTCCTCCGGTATCCGGGAGTTGCATGATCTCATAGTCATAGGAACATGTATTTGACATAGATGAAAGCAGTAGCAATAAACTATACGATCAAATGCTAAGCTAACGGATGGGTCTTGTCCATCACATCATTCTCATAATGATGTGATCCCATTAACAAATGACAACTCATGTCCATGGTTAGGAAACCTTAACAATCTTTTATCAACGAGCTAGTCTAGTAGAGGCTTACTAGGGACACGATATTTGTTTATGTATTCACACATGTATTTAGGTTTCCGATCAATACAATTCTAGCATGAATAATAAACCTTTATCATGAATAAAGAAATATAAAATAATAACAACTTAATTATTGCCTCTAGGGCATATTTCCATCAGTCTGCCACTTGCACTAGAGTCAATAATCTAGATTACATTGTAATGAATCTAACACCCATGGAGTCTTGGTGCTGATCATGTTTTTCTCGCGGAAGAGGCTTAGTCAATGGGTCTGCAACATTCAGATCCGTATGTACTTTGCAAATTTCTATGTCTCCATCCTTGACCAATTCATGAATGGAGTTGAAGCGTCTCTTGATGTGTTTTGTTCTCTTGTGAAACCTGGATTCCTTCGCCAAAGGAATTGCACCAGTGTTGTCACAAAAGATTGTCATTGGACCCAATGCACTAGGTATTACACCTAGATTGGATATGAACTCCTTCATCTGGACTCGCTTCCGAAGCAGCTATGTACTATGCTTCACACCTAGATCCTGCCACGACGCTCTGCTTAGAACTGCACCAACTGACAGCTCCAGCATTCAATAAAAATACGTATCCGGTCCATGACTCAGAGTCATCCGGATCTGGGTCAAAGCCAGCCTCGATGTAACCCTTTACGACGAGCTCTTCATCACCTCCATAAACGAGAAACATATCCTTTTTCCTTTTCAGGTACTTCGGGATGTTCTTGACCGCTGTCCAGTGATCCACTCCTAGATTACTTTGGTACCTCCCTGCCAAACTTATGGCAAGGCACACATCAGGTCTGGTACACAACATTGCATACATGATAGAACCTATGGCTGAGGCATAGGGAATGCCTTTCATTTTCTCTCTATCTTCTGAAGTGGTCGGGCATTGAGTCTGACTCAATTTCACACCTTGTAACACATGCAAGAACCCTTTCTTTGACTGATCCATTTTGAACTTCTACAAAATGATGTCTACTACACAACCTTATTCTTGTAGACTCGTGTTGGGCCTCCAAGCGCAGAGTTTTGTAGGACAATAGCAATTTTCCCTCAAGTGGGTGACCTAAGGTTTATCAATCTATGGGAGGCATAGGATGAAGATGGTCTCTTTCAAGTAACCCTGCAACCAAATAACAAAGAGTCTCTTGTGTCCCCAACACACCCAATACAATGGTAAATTGTATAGGTGCACTAGTTTGGCGAAGAGATGGTGATACAAGTGTAATATGGATGGTAGATATAGGTTTTTGTAATCTGAAACTATAAAAACAGCAAAGTAACTAATGATAAAAGTGAGCACAAATGGTATTGCAATGCTTAGAAACAAGGCTTAGGGTTCATACTTTAACTGGTGCAAGTTCTCTCAACAATGATAACATAATTAGATCATATAACAATCCCTCAACGTGCAACAAAGAGTCACTCCAAAGTCACTAATAGTCGAGAACAAATGAAGAGATTATTGTAGGGTACGAAACCACCTCAAAGTTATTTCTTTCTAATCGATCTATCGGGCTATTCCTATAAGTGTCACAAACAACCCTAGAATTCGTACTAAAATAACACCTTAAGACACACATCAATAAAAACCCTAATGTCACCTAGAAACTCCATTGTCACCACAAGTATCCGTGGGTTTGATTATATGACATGCATCACACAATCTCAGATTCATCTATTCAAACCAACACAAATAACTTCAAAGAGTGCCCAAAGTTTCTACCGGAGAATCAAGACAAAAACGTGTGCCAACCCCTATGCATAAGTTCACAAGGTTACTGAACCCGCAAGTTGATCACCAAAACATACATCAAGTAGATCACGTGAATATCCCATTATCACCACAGATAAGCAAATGCAAGACATACATCAAGTGTTCTCAAATCCTTAAAGACTCAATCCGATAATATAACTTCAAAGGGAAAACTCAATCCATTACAAGAAGGTAGAGGGGGAGAAACATCATAAGATCCAACTATAATAGCAAAGCTCGCGGTACATCAAGATCGTGCCAAATCTAGAACACGAGAGAGAGAGAGAGAGAGAGAGAGAGAGAGAGAGAGAGAGAGAGATCAAACATATAGCTACTAGTACATAGCCTCAGCCTCGAGGGTGAACTACTCCCTCCTCATCATGGAGACCGCCGGGATGATGAAGATGGCCTCCAGTGATGATTCCCCCCTTCAGCAGGGTACCGAAACGGTGCTAGATTGTTTTTTTGAGGACTCAGAGGGCTTGCAGTGGCGGAACTCTCGATCTAGGTTTATTTCTGGGGGTTTTGGCATTTATAGGATTTTTTGCATCGAGAACAAGTCAGGGGGACCCACGAGGCGTCAACAAAGACAGGGGGCACACCCTAGGGGGGCGCCATCCACCCTTGTGGTGGCCTCGGGACTCCTCTGGTGCATCTCCGTTACTCCATGGGCTTCTTTTGGTCCATAAAAATTGTCATAAAGTTTCAGCTTGATTGGACTCCGTTTGATATTCCTTTTCTGCGAAACTCAAAACAAGGAAAAAACAGAAACATGCATTGGGCTCTGGGTTAATAAGTTAGTCCCAAAAATCATATAAAATAGCATACAAATGCATGTAAAACATCCAAGATGGATAATATAATAGCATGAATACTTCATAAAATATAGATACATTGGAGACGTATCAACATCCCCAAGCTTAATTCCTGCTCGTCCTCGAGTAGGTAAATGATAAAATAAATAATTTATGAAGTGTGAATGCTAGCAAGTGCACAAGTTTGATCAATGATAATTTCAATCACTTTTTCTAGCATCATTATATATCATAATAGTAGTTCATCTCATAAGACTTCTCATAATCAATTACATGTTAAAGCATAGATCATAAACTTTCTTGAAAACTAACAAACAAGGTTCTCGGTCATCAAACAATTGCAATTCATCTTATTTTCAGGAAGGGTCTATGTAAGATCTTTGATTCAGCAAATCCCACATACTCAATTATCATATAGTCTTCCATGATTGCTACCACTCAAAGCATATTTTTAGAACAAATAGCATCCATTAAACAGAGAGAAAGATAGGGGCTTAATGTTTCGCCTCCCAACTTATTTATCATATAGATAATTGTCAACAATAATAATTCATGATCAAATATATTTGAATGGCCATATATGCTTAGATCTTTCCCCACCACATGATGCTTGACAACTAAAAAGTAGGTTGGAATGATAAGGAATACTATTGACTCTTGCATAAAAGTAAAAGATAGGCCCTTCGCAGAGGGAAGCAGGGATTTGCAGAGGTGCTAGAGCTCGAAGCTTTTAAAACAGAGATTAAAATGATTTTGAGAGTCATGCTTTCATTGTCAACATAACAACCAAGAGTTTCCAATATCTTCCATACTAGGCACATTATAGGCGGTTCCCAAACAGAATGGTAAAGTTTTTACTCCCCCTCCACCAAAAATCACACTCCACAGCTGCTCGAAAACAATGGGTACCGTCCATACCAACAACAATCTTGGGGGAGTTTTGTTTAATTATTTGATTTTTTTATCTTTTGATCATAGGACTGGGCATCCCACTTACCAGCCACCCTCTCGTGAATGATAAGTGAATAAACACTCATCCTGAGAATAACCCACCTAGCTTGGAGGATATTGACAGCCCTTAGTCGCTACATGAGTGACTCGTGCATACAAAACAGATTATTATTTGAAGCTTTAGAGTTTGGCACAGGCAAATTTACTTGGAACGACAGGTAAATACCGCATATAGGTAGATATGGTGGACACTCATGGAAGAAATTTGATTCAAGGATGTTGGATGCACAAGCAGTATTCCCACTTAGTACAGAAATTTTGGCTAGCAAATATTCTAAATAGCAAGAACCACGTGTTGAAGGATCCATAACAATATAACTTCTATACAAATATACCCAAACATAACTCATTACGTTGTCTTCCTTGTCCAACTTCAACTAATTTTCTCAAGTTTAAAATAATTAATGGGGCTCACAATCATAGAAGATGTCCAAGATAGTATATTTATATGTGAAATCTCTCTTCCTTCAATATTCTTTCATGAATTGTTCAAGTGACCAATATTATGTTTGCTAACTTTCAATAAATTTTACCACCTACCCTTCTTATATGTGAAGTCATCACTCCCCATGGGATAAGCATATGAAACATATTTTATTTCAGATTTATGATATGCAATTCATTCAACCATTTACTCATAGGATATAAGTGAAGCACGAGAGTAAATGACAAACTACTCCAAAAAGATATAAGTGAAGATCAATGAGTAGTAAAACAATTATGTTGCCATGTGAGGACTCTCTCTCATTAAAATAAAATTCAGATCTTAAGTACTTTATTCAAACAACAAGCAAAACAAAATAAAATGATGTTGCAAGGATAGCACGTATCATGCTTAGAAGCAAAAACTTAGGCTCAACCGATACTAACCGATAATTGTTGATGAAGAAAGGTGGGATGCCTATCGGGACATCCCCAAGCTTAGATGCTTGAGACTTCTTGAAATATTATCTTGGGATGCCTTGGGCATCCCCAAGCTTGAGCTCTTATGTCTCCTTAATTCCTCTTATGTCACGGTTTCCCGGAATCTTAAAAACTTCATTCACACAGAACTTAAAAAGAACTCGTGAGATAAGTTAGTGTAAATCAAATCAAAACCTTAACATTATCTACTCTAGCAAATCACTAAAATTATAATTTGACATTGCATACTAAATGCCTCTGGATATTTAATACTCCTATCCTTAAATAGAATCATTAAACAAGCGAACATATGCAAACAATGCAAACATAACAACAATCTGCCTAAACATGATACTCTGTAAAGGATTAAAGAAAATCCATACTTATCTAACTCAACCTATTCTGAAAATTTACCACACTGTAGAGAATTTATCATTGCATATTGTGTCAAAATTTCAAGCTTTTATCACATTCTGTCTTTTCTAGGGATTTTTTGCAACAGCGATAAACTTTCTGTTTTCAAACAACAACATATAGACTTGTAAAATAAGCATGGTAAAGGTTATCCTTGACATTTTTATTGAAACAAAAGATAGAAACATGCCTCTGAATAACAAAAAGCAAATACAAATCAAAGAAAATGATGCTCCAAGCAAAACACATATCATGTGACGAATAAAAATATAGCTCCAAGTAAGGTTATCGATAATGTTGAAGACGAAAGAGGGGATGCCTTCCGGGGCATCCCCAAGCTTAGTTGCTTGTATATTCATTGAATATTACCTTGGGGTGTGTCGGTGTCAAAATAGGCGGATCTCAGATAGTGGGTCCCGAACTATGCGTCTGAGGATTGATGGTAACAGGAGGCTGGGGACACGATGTTTACCCAGGTTCAGGCCCTCTCGATCGAGGTAATACCCTACTTCCTGCTATATTAATATGGATGAATATGATTACAAGAGTTGATCTACCTCGAGATCGTATTGGCTAAACCCTAAAGTCTAGCCTATGAGGATTTGTGCTTCTCTATTAGCCTCTATGGACTAAACCCTCAAGTTTATATATGCACCGGAGGGGCCTAGGGTTTGTACATAACCATCTTGCGGAGGAAGGAAAGATCACACCCGAACCTAAAACCTGCCTTTATACGAGTAGAGGAGTCCTATCTGGATACGAGAGACGATCTTCAACAATGATCTTCACGGCCCACCAGTCCAGCCCACCACGAGCTATCCCGCCACATGAGGACCCCTCAGTCTAGGACTCCTTCAGTAGCACCTGAACCAGTCTTCAATGATGATGAGTTCGGCTTCCGTATTGTCTTCGGCATTGCAAGGCGGGTTCCTTCTTTCCAATATATCTTCTACAAAAAGGTGTGTTGTGTTAGGCTGTGCAAGGTTAGTACTACCCTTAGCCTCGAAGGCAAGGCTCTTAAAAGAAAATGAATAACGAGTATTTACTGACAACTTTTGGTGAAGCATTCCATCCATCCCACTAACATATCAAACCGTTTTATTTGGTCCTAGTTTTATGTTTCGATGTATATCCTCATTGACACGTCTTATCAGAATAGAGATCGTGCCCGCTTATTGTAGGATCCTTATCAATGTGACGTGAGCATCCACACCGCGCATTACGCACGACCGCTTTGGGAATCGGCGAGGTTTATGGCTAAAGTGGGGGGACGTTCTATATTCACAGTGTTATAAAAGGACACCAATCCCTTTCATCAACCCCACGTTATCCTCAAGCTCGAGCTCTCCAATCTCCCTAGCCCCAGCTTCCTCATCTCTTGCGTCCACCGCACTGCGCTCCTCAACCACCGCCTCCTTCCTCAGCAATGGCTGGATCCGGTGCCAGGGGCAAGTGGGAGGCCTCCACGGTCACTGAAAAAACCATGGAGGATCTTCGGAGTGCTGGCTATCTCGCTGCCGACATCGCTCACCGAGTCCTCGCTGAAGGTCAGGTGAATCCCGTCCCAGAGGCGGGTGAGAGAGTAGTGTTCACTTCACACTTTGTTAGGGGGCTAGGATTTCCGCTCCACCCCTTTGTTCGGGGTTTGCTGTTCTTCTATGGGATAGATTTCTACGATCAATCCCCGAACTCAATCCTTCACATCTCCGCTTTCATAGTGGTGTGTGAAGTTTTCCTCCGCATCCCTCCACACTTCGCCTATGGCTTAAGACCTTCAACGTGAAGCTGAAGGTGTCAGATTACGGGCTCCGCAAACCCAAGAAGTTCGAACACAGGGGCGTGAACGAAGATCTCTCCCACTCACGTCTACCTAGCGTCTCGCCCTCGTCCAGTGAAGAGATTCAAGCGAACAACAAGTAAAGCACACAAGAGTTTACCCAGGTTCGGGCCACCTTGCAGTGTAAAACCCTACTTCTTGCTTTGGTGGATTGGCCTCGGGAGGGCTTGAATATGCATGAATACAGTGCTTACTGAGCTCAGGAGGAGAGCTCAGGAGGGTCAGGAGGCAAGGGTTCTTGCTCCTTTGTGTGAGGGCCGAGTTTCTGGATCTGATTGACTTGTGCCTCATAATGGGGGTCCTAGCTACTTATATAGGCGGCCAGGGTCCTCTTCCCCCAAAATGTTTAGGCGGGAAGGGATCCCACAACGGCCATTTTGAGTGGGAACACAAGGACGTTCTTGTCCTGACAAAAGCGGTCTTCGCCTGCAAAAGGAGCAGGCGGTGACGCGGTGGTGGGCTCGGTGGTGACATCCTTCCTCTCGTCCTTGCGGTCTTTGGTCTTGTTGCATCGAAGGGGAAACCTTTGTCCCGATCCTCGGGAACATGCGCCTGCACTGTCTCCTTTGCACCGAAATAGCAACTACGCCGCTGGCACCCGCTGGCGCGGTGCGTCACTGCTTGCATCACTGCCTCCTCCTGAGGCAGGCTTGGCCTTGGATTCTCCGCCCCTCCGGAGCTACCTGGCCGAGGCCACTCCCGAGGGGGTCTTGATGTCGTTCTCCTCCCGAGGCCTAGCCCCCTCGCGAGGGTCTTGGGCAGCTGGTCGATCAGCTGGGCCGTACCAGGCCGTGATAGGAGCGCGTCGCGGCCCGCAAACAGGCAAGTCTGGGTACCCTGGTTCCCAGGACGCCGACACTAGCCCTCGGGCCCAAGGCACGCGCGGAGTTGGCTTCGGAGCAAAGCCTTAGTCGAGGACGAAGTGTCGCGGGCCCCTTAAAGGCTGCGGGCCAGGCTGGCGTGTGACAGTTGGATGGGACGCGGGCGACTCCGCTCCCCACGTAGTCTCGGCAACCGTGTAACTTGACAAAAGGGGGTTGTCTTTGCTGCAGAGGAGTTATCGCCTCCCTTCCTTCCTGCTTAGATCCCCTTCTCCTTCGCCTCCGGCCTTCCTAAATCGCCTGCATCCTCCGGCACCTCAGCAATGGCGAAGAAAAGCAAGGGTGCCGCGCAGGCATCCGGATCTGCTTCTTCCCTCGAGGCGGTGCTCGAGGAGTCCACCATCATCGAGGAGGGGGACTACTTGGAGGTCCAGTCTTTCTTGTGGAGCGTCCATAACGAGCATGGCCCGACGGGGATTTGGGTCAGATCCACTGCGACGCGGATCTTGTCGAAGTCCTGCTACCCCTTCTTCCTCCACAACATCTCCGTCGGGCTCGTGCCATTGTTCTCGGAGTTCTTCTACGCCATCCTGGACCATTACCAGCTGCATGCTCTCCACATCCAGCCTCGTTCCATCTTCGTGATGTCGCTCTTAGCCTTTTATTGCGAAGCGCTTGTGGGGCTGAAGTCGACTGTCGCCCTCTTCCGCCACTTCTTCTCCATGCGGTGGTACGACGAGGGTCCGTGCTCGGGCTGCATCTCCTTCGTCTTCCAGCGCCAGGGCTGCCAGCTGATGATGGCCGGGAAGAAGATAGACTCCCACCGGAAGAGGTGGGTCTATCTGGATGCGCAGCGCGTTCATCCGCTGCTGGCGCTGCCTACCGCTCGTTCGGCGAAACGCGCCGGCCGGAGCTACGCGAAGCTCACCGACCCCCTTGTCAAGCCTATCTTGGCAAGGATCGAAGCTGACCTGGGCTCGAGGCTTGAAGGGGCTCAGATCGTGAAGGAGTTCCCGAGGCAGCGTCTGGCGCCGCTGCTGGCACACTCGCGCCCCATGTGGGAGCTGATGGGGAATGACGACAGGCTCCGGCTGTGCTCGGGGACGCTGGCCGAGGCCGACCTGGACTTTGCCTCAGTCACTCTCCTGGGGATGGTTCCTGAGGACCTCTCGGGGGCCCACCTGCTGCTGTATCGCCGTCCTGACAAGGCCGAGCTGCTGAAGGCCGTGTCAGGTTTCAGGGTGCCTGTGGCCGCTCCACCCACGGTTGACATGTCCTCCGGTGCCGACGATGGGAGCAACGAGGAGGACTCGGAGGAGACCCTGGGCGACGAGGACCGGGTTGACGAGGGGGACTCCTCTGAGGCGTCTGGTGAAGAAGTGGCGTCGGGCGCAGGTGCTGCCGGACGGCCCCAGGCGACCACTCCACGTCGATCTGGATGCGCTGCGTCCGGGGGGAGCAATGCGACGACCCCACCAAGGAGCGTCGTGCCAGCGAAACTGGTGACCATGGCTGTGCCCAAGTCCGTGGCCTCGCGCCTTGCCAAGATCCGGACTGCCGGCACGCTTGTAGCGCCAGCGGCCGCGCCCGACCTGCTGTTGAAGAGGAGGGCGCGCCTCGCCTCCGATGAGTAAGTGTGTAATCTCCTGTTATCCCTTGGTCGCTGTGTTCCTGACGTACTTCTCTTGGCGCAGCAGCCTTGGTGGCGTGATGAAGAAGGTGAAGGGGGAGGTCACGCCGCGGTGCCCCGCTCCTCCTGCCGCTGCTGTGGTCACGGAGAAGGGTGCCACAACTTCGCGCGCCTCGGCCAGCTGGGCCACCGAGCACGTGGCGGCGGCGTCGCTTGAGGGCGTTGTTGCTATTTGCGAGGCCGCGGCGGCTCTCGCTCCGGCTGCTCCAGCGAGGGGGGGCGGAGCCCCCGAGCCCCTGGTCGAGCAGCCGGTCTCGTTGGCGCCCATTCGCCAGCCGACGCAGCTTGGCCCTGAGACTTTGGAGGCCGCCTTCGCGGCGCTAGGTCGGCTCCGTGCCGAACTTCAGGGTGGTGATGGTCGTGCGATGGAAGGACGCCTGGGCCTGATCTCTCGGTGGCTCCTGGCGGATGAGTCTACGCGGGTCTCCTGGAGCCAGGCCTCAGCAGTCGCCGCCAAGGGTCAAGAGGAGGCCGCGGCAGCCACGCGGGCACGTGACGCCGCACGGGCCAACGCGGCGTCCTCCGAGAAGTGTTGTCACAAGGCGGAGGGCGAGCCGGAGGCCCTTCACGCGGAAGGCACCAGGCGCGCCCTGGAGCTCGAGAGGTTGGAGAAGGAGCTCAAGGCGCAGAAGGCTGAGACATCCCGGCTGCAGCAGGAGCAGCTCTCTGATCACGCGAGCCTGGAGAAGCTGAAGGCCGAGGCTGAGCAGGCCAAGGCGACCCAAGCTGCACGCTACAAGGAAGACGCCCTTGCGGCCTCGGCGGCGGTGAGTTGTGAGGCCCTCGCCGCCTTTGAGCTCGAGGCCCGTACGGTGCTGCGGGCCGCTTACGGGGAAGGGTTCGAGAAGCCACTGGCCGTCCCGGAGGAAGGCCCCGCCGGGCTCCTCGCCGCGCTTGTGAAGTCCCTGCGCGGGGTTACGGCCGCGATCGGCCAGTTAGCTGACGTGGAAAGTCACACGCTCCTTACCTTGGCCTTGACGCAGGTGTGTGTCCACCTAAGTCTCCGTGATCCTGCTCTTGACCTGGCCTCGCTGTTCGAGCCCGTGACCGCGAGCATAGAGAGCGCGACTGCTAAGGTCCTGGAGGCGAAGGTCACAGAACTGGTGGAGGCGTTCCTCCAAGTCGCTGCTACCGCAGCCGAAGAGGCGGAGGCTGGTGATGATGCGCTTGGTGACGCCTGACCTGTTCCTGTCCAGATGAGAGAAGTGCAAGTGCCTCGGGGAGGCGTAAGAACTCGTTTGAATTTGAAGGACTTGTTATGATTGTAATAACTAGATTGAACTTGATGATTTCCATGCTTGCTTCCTTTCATGTTTGCTTAGGTGCTCTGCGCCGGCAGGGCCCAACCCCGCGCATACCTCGATCGCCATTGAGCCCTCCGGGTCACCAGGGTTATCGTAATAACTAGACTCAAGGGATGAGGGGCTACGTGGCTAGTGAGGCCCCTGGGTCGCGATGCCCAGGGGTCCCCCTTGACGTTCAAGCGATCCCGTTTGCGTTCTGCGTTGGCAGGGCCCAGCCCCACGCATACCTCGACCGCCGTTGAGCGTCGGGCTCAAGGAGTGAGGGGCTACATGACTAGTGAGGCCCCTGGGCTGCGATGCCCAGGGGTCGCCCTTGATGTACGAATGGCTCTCATGAGGGAGAACGAGCACCATACCTTGCTCACGAGCCTTCGCCTAGGATGGGGGCGCGAGAAAGCCAGGTGACTGGGCACCTGGTAGGGTGGCGTCTTCCAGACGTGACTTGAGCATAGCCCCCGTGCCTAGCCCCCCTCGCGACACATATCCAAGGAGAAGTTGTGAGCGTCGTGAGCTGAAAAGCTCCCTGAGGTTGGTGGGACCGCTGGGGGTCGCCCTCAGTTGTTTATAACTAGCGCGGAGCATAGAGCTACCACACTTGCGCGGAGTGTGGGTATGAACACACCTCTGTCGTAGCGGCCAGCGCGGAGCTTGGTGCTTCCACTGGTTCGTGGGCATAACCGCTCCTCGGTTGGTTCTGCCAGCGCGGAGCATAGCACTTCCACTGGACCATGGGAGGGAGCCTCCCACCGGGCGAGACTCCGGGGCGTGTACAGCCCCGTCCTGACACGTGGCTTGCACGGCAGGACAACCAAGGTGTATCTGGGCCCTCCTCAGGACGAGCTGAACGACTCTGAGGAAGTTCTCGTGAGCTTACGCATCACTCACGAGACCCTACCCTGAGGCGGGTTGCGCCTGAGTCTTCTTTTGCAAAATGTGAAAAGAGAGGTGTTGTGTCGACCTGTGCCGAGTGCATCTCTAGAGGGCATCGCGTGAGAAGGCCGCATCACCAACGACCCCAGGAGGTGACGTTAGCGGGACCGGCCCGTAAAACAGAGCTCAACCGCTGGATTTATCGACGCTGTAGGGACGGACCCGAGCACAGACGTCGTGCCCAGTCTTCTCATGCAACGATCCAAAAGAAAAACAACCGGCGGGCGGTTCCCGCGTGAGCGAGGCACCTACCACGGGCCCCTACTTACCCATCCATGGTTAGCCCATGTGAGAACAAGGCACCAAGGACCACGGGAGGTGACGTCACGAGAATGGCTCGCGAGACAGAGCTCAGCCCTTGGGTTTAGCGACGCTACAGGGACGGACCCGAGCACAGACGCCGTGTCAGTCCTTAATCATGGGGCGGTCGCGAGTGGGCTCGCAAGGGCTCACGACCTTAGTTGCGGTGAGAATGCCAAGCATATAGGTAATGCAAATAGGAAGAAGCAACTAACATTGATTCATGCGCAAAAAGAGACAACTGCGGGGGGATAGCTCCTAGTAGCTCGAGGATGATGCAGTCCGGGGGGCGCCCTCGATTGAATACCTGAAACGTCACCTGACACTTGTCGAAGAAGAGTTGGGGTAACTGAAGGCGCAAGCCGTGCGGGTTGCTCCTGAGGATCGTCGGGCTCCTGAGGCCCACGGGCTCCGGAGGCGCTCAGTGGTCGCGGGGGTCCGGTTCTCGCTCCGTCTGGACCGCCTGCCACTGAGCCTCCCGAGCCCCCAAGGCCTGCCGCGCGAGGCGCTAGAACTTGGCAGCCGCGTTGCGAAAGCCGAAGAGCGTGCAGACGTAGCTGCAGGGGAGAGCCCTCCTCCGGCCGACTGCCGTTGGCCAGAAGGGCTCCAAAGAAGTGGCTCAGTTGAGTCCCGCGACATCAATGCAAACGCGGAAGTGGTCGCTCGGGTTGCGGGTAGGCGAGCTTGGCATCATGCAGTTACGCCCACCGCGTATGATCCCTGCGTACTGAAGTTCCTCGGTAACCTGGTCGATGAAGTCCTGAGCCCCCAGCGCTGTAAGGCTCACGCTGGGCTCACAAAAACACGCGTCGAGGCACGCCTGCAGGTGGTGCCCGAACACCTCCTTCGAGACGCCGGTCAGGCCCGAGACACTCCAGAGGAGAGCCCCCGAGCACATCCCGAGGGGGGCGTCGGGCGTGCCTCCCTATGCGAGGGTGGAGGGTGCCTCGTCGGCAGGCGCGAGTCCTGAGGCGGAACCGTCCGGAGCCCTTTCTGAAAGATCGTGGATGTCGCCTAGAGGGGGGGGGGGTGAATAGGCTTTAGGCTTGAACAAAAGCGGAATAAACCTAGCAGTTAATTTGTCAAGCACAAAACCTACAACAACTAGGCTCACCTATGTGCACCAACAACTTATGCTAAGCAAGACAATCAACTAGGTGATAGCAAGATATATGACAAGAAACAATATGGCTATCATAGGGTATAGTGCATAAGTAAAGGGCTCGGGAAAGAGATAACCGAAGAACGCGAAGACGACGATGTATCCCGAAGTTCACACCCTTGCGGATGCTAATCTCCGTTTGGAGTGGTGTGGAGGCACAATGCTCCCCAAGAAGCCACTAGGGCCACAGTAATCTCCTCACGCCCTCTCACAATGCAAGATGCCGTGATTCCACTAAGGGACCCTTGAGGGCGATCACCGAACCCGTACAAAATGGCAACCCTTGGGGCGGTTACCGAACCCGTACAAATTGCTCGGGGCGATCTCCACAACCTAATTGGAGACCCCGACGCTTGCCCGGAGCTTTACACCACAATGATTGAGCTCCGAACACCAAGGTTGGGGCTATCTCCCCAACGACACCACGAAGCATCACCACAATGGAATATGGCTCCGACATGACCACAACCGTCTAGGGCGCCCAAGCACCCAAGAGGAACAAGCTCAAGGGTACCAAGCACCCAAGAGTAATAAGCTTCTCAACTTCACATCCACGTATCACCGTAGAGAACTCAAACCGATGCACCAAATGCAATGGCAAGGGCACACGGAGTGCCCAAGTCCTTCTCTCTCAAATCCCACCAAAGCAACTAATGCTAGGGAGGGAAAAGAGAGGAAGAACAAGAAGGAGAACACCAAGAACTCCAAGATCTAGATCCAAGGGGTTCCCCTCACCTAGAGGCGAAAGTGATTGGTGGAAATGTGAATCTAGATCTCCTCTCTCTTTCCCCCCAAAAACTAGCAAGAATCCACGGAGGAATTGAGAGATAGCAAGCTCGAAGAAGGTCAACAATGGGAGAAGAACACGCGCTCAAAGGATAATATCCATTGGGGAAGAAGACCTCCTTTTATAGGAGGGGAAAGAATCCAACCGTTATCCCCTCTCACAGCCCGCGCGGCGCGGTACTACCGCTCCAAGGAGCGATACTACCGCTAGGGCGGTAGTAGCCCTTTGAAACACAACAGCAAGGAGGCAAAAAGGCCAGAAGAACCATCGGAGCGGTAGTACCACTTGACCTCACAGTACTACCGCTAGGGGTAGCGGTACTACTGCTAAGGGTAGCGGTACTACTGCTTGAGAGCGGTACTAAAAAATTACATCCGTGCCTACCACCGCTGGACTTGTGACGAGTTTTTGGTCCGGAGCGGAAGTTGCCAGGGAAGTAAAAAATTACATCCCCTCCAAGCGGTAGTACCGCTCCAATTTGCGGTAGTACCACTATAGCTCTTCTGGGGACACCAAAATCGACATAACTTTTGCAAACAGACTCCAAATTCAACGAAACCAAGTTTGTTGGAAAGCTAACGACATGGCCTAACACAGTCTTGATAGAAATAACAATAAGAAGCAAATGAGAAAAGGCCCATAAGAAAAAGGTGAGAACCCTTCCTCAAAAGAGACCGGTAAAACCTCCAACACCGAAAACGCAATAGAAGAAGCATGTGAACTCCGTTTTCGATGAACTCAAGCTTGTTAAGAAGATGACAATAAGCTTCAAATCTCACAAGAAGAAAACCAAACAAGAACCAAGAAATATGATGCAACCATGCATTGGTTTGAGTTCTCTACGAATGATATGATCAAGCTACTCAGTTGAGAGCCCCCCTTGATAGTACGACAATCGATCCTATAAACCGGTATCCAAACTACCACCATGAGACCGGTAAAATAGAGAACCTATCAAGGACAAACCTTTGCCTTGCACAAGGTCCACTTGAGCTAGATGTAGACGATCTTGACTTCCTCAACTAGAACCACCTTTCTTGATTGCGTTGGCTCGGTGAAGACTAGTAGATTGCTCCCCCATACACCACTATGGGTGAGCAACTCTTCGGCATATCTTCACAAGTCCATTGTCACCATAATGGATGGCAAGCTTCAAGCACTTGATCTCATCGTGATGCATCACTTGAACTTTCACACCACAACCTTGATTTGGTGTCATCCTCCATTGGTTGTATGTGATCTTCCTCTTAACGCAAGCCCATGGAAGATAACCTAACCCCACATAGAACTCTCACAAAGACCATGGGTTAGTACACAAAGCGTAATTGACAATGCTTACCATACCATGGGATCGCTTGATCCCTCTCGGTACATCTTCTACGCTTTGTGTGTTGATCAACTTGAAACACTCTCTGTACTTAGTCTTGATCAACCTTGAATCTTTCCAACTCTCTTCATTTGGATGGTGTCTTGAAGGAAAACATGAATGATCACACACTCTTATTCTTCAAGACATGCTTGCAATAAGCTCAACACCCACAAGACCAATATTTGGATAATTCCTTAATAGCACATTGGTCATCACAAAATCTCCTTGAAACCAACAAATGGACTCCAAGAAAAGCCTATGGACAAACCCTACAAATATAACTCAAGGAAACCATTAGTCCATAGAGATTGTCATCAATTACCAAAACCAAACATGGGGGCACCGCATGTTCTTTCAATCTCCCCATTTTGGTAGTTGATGACAATCACCTTCAAGAGAGTTTAAACAAGGAATTATGCATCACCATACCATGCAACAATAATGTATGCGCATGAGATGCAAAAGCTTAGGACAAAACCAAAGCAATAAGAGAGGAAACAACTCTCTAAACTTCCTCACAAAACTCTGTGAAACTTCTCCCCATTGGCATCGATTGCCAACATGGGTGAAAAGCTTAGAGGGCCAATATAAATTGTGTTCCTCCATAACTTGTGTATTTCTCAACAAGAGAGTGGAATGCAATACACATATCCAACGGTAAATACATGGAGGAAGACAAATTATATTGAGGCTCAAAGATTGCAAAAGAATGATATGCCACAAAGGCATAACAAAGGGAGAGAAACGTGCAATCAAGCAATCAAAGGATACCAATTGAAGCAAGCTATCAAAAGATACCAATTGAACCAACTAGACCAATGATCCTACATGCCACATGAATAAAATATATTATGATATGAGAAAAGGAGTGTTCTAGAGAAACTTCCCATGATTTGTGCACAATTTAGTTTTGTATTTGGATACAACGAGCACAAAATAGGATCGTCGCTCCCCGAAGATCAATAGAACCTCACGACATAGTAACAGAGTGTTCTAAAGACACTAGTGAAGCTCCCCATAATTTGTGCACTCCTTAGAATATTTTCACTAGGATACCAAGTGCGCAAAATAGGATCATCACTCCCCCAAAATCAATAGAAACTCACACCAAGTGCAAGTGAGCATGAAGGAAACAAAGCCTAGCACTTGGAACAAACAAATGGTTGAGCAACATATAAAAGAGGCAACTTAAGAGAAGGCTCAACCAAAATGATGTGTGTGAGTCATGGCAAAGCACTTGAGAAGATTTAAGTATAGATGAACATTAAGCATCAATATAGTCTTGAATGACTGAGATACACAGTGCAAGGCCTATCATTCCCACACACAACAACAAATGGGTTCACAAGCTCACTAATAAGCATATAAATAACCTATGCTTGTGACAACCCGTGGTGAAGATATAAAATGAGAGCGTTATCAAGACGAGGGGCACCAGTTAATTGGCAAAAGCCTTGTCAAGACAAGCAAGAGACACAAATATCTTCACCACACAAGAGTGAATCTAGATGCAACAAGATAAGATCCGCACTCAAAGTAAAGGCTTTGACGGAGCCACCAAATAGATTAAACAAGAAAGACAAGGTGGTCGTGAAAGAAAGGATATCTTCTAGATATGTAATTTCTCTCAAGTGTAAAAGATTCTAGGTAGATGAAAATCATGATGATATCTATCCACAAAGAAGAATGTACACTCGAAATAGTTACAAAAAGGAAGTAATAAGATATCCACAAGGAAGTCATAATTATACCAATAAGATATTTTGCTTGAACGCATAGCACATGGCTAGATAAGGTCTTATTGTATATACATGAATTCCAACCAAGCAAACATCAAAGACATCAAAACTAGCAACAAGGCATCAATGTTGGGATGCTTTGAGAAAGGAAACAAATATCACAAGAAGGAATGACTAACATGCCATGATACAACCTACACAAGGTTGGTGCAAGAAATGTGTGCATGAAGTAGATGATGATACTTGTTACCGAGATACCATTGGAAGGATGTAGTAGATACCAATTGAAGGTAGATAGTAGTTCATTGATCATCCTAGCTTGAATCCAATAAGCACATGGTGACACCACCTTCCTTTTGAATGAGCCGAGCATCCAATGCATCTCCAATTGTTCCTAGAACAACAACACAAACAAAATGGTACCCAAAAATTATTGGGACCAAAGAGTTAGAAACACCAATACATAGGACAAACTCCACATACATATGTGCATTTATATATGAAAATGAATTTCATGCACATCTCATCCAAATTGAGACTAGGTGGAGTTTCCCCTATATATTGGGTTAAAGAAAGAAAGCATGCCAAAGAAAATACATGTAGTAAATATGCATGCTCAAGACTATCAAGAAAATAAACCAAATGAAAAAGAAATACCAAGTGAAAATAGGATACCAAATAGAGAAATCATCACTTGAAAGATATCATTAACAGATACATCAAGGAATGAGATATCCATTGATACACTCAAAAAAAAGATATCGAACTCCCAAAAGAGAGGATGGTTCCAAACAAACCAAGCCCTCTACAAAGTTTCATGATGGCACACATACCAAAAAGAAACGGCTTGCCTTCCACCAACACACACTTGAAATGGATCACAAGATGAGTGTTCTGTAGGAAATAGGATAGCTCCCCCAAGAGTTATGCATTATAGAGAATTTGCACTTGAATACAAAATGCACAAGGTGGGATCACCACTTTCACTATATATAGAAAACACTCGACAAAATCAATAAAACACAAGATCCACAAGTGGCATGGAAGGAAATGGGAGTTGACACAAACTTGGCAAGAGATAAGACAAATAAAACCAAAAGACAATGTAAAGATGATCAATAATTTCCACCACATAACTGATTACCAATTGTGAAAAACAAGAGGTATTTGGAAATAATTCCCGGTGGTAGATTGCAAACAAATCCAACATCATCTTCAAACCAAACACAAAAGCAGATTTGCAACTTGTAGAGATAACATGCCACCTAGGAACAACAAAATTTAATATCAACACTAGGTGACAATATCTCAAATTTACACATTTTCTAGGCTTGTAATGTACACATAGCATATTACTCCCCCATAATGTGATACCAATGAAAAACTTACCAAGATGCAAAAGAGAACCAACAAGAGATAATTAATGGAACATTTAGAATTTGAATATCAATACCACATAGATAAAAGCAAGACATACCACATAGATACTAGATAATCTTGTAATATCAATACTAGATGGTATTCCTCATGTACACATATTTATAGGATTGTGAGGTGCACAAAGCACATCACTCCCCCAAAATGGGATGTTCCATTAATCTCTCACAAGAGCCAACTAAGATAAAAGCAAGATGCACAAAGACTCAACGCACGACACACACATACATGATGTGCAAAGCAATATACACATACTTGATTTCTCAAGATACGCAAATTGGACGCACAACATATACAAACACATGCAAGGAACAAAACCAAAACATGCAAAGGGGCAAGTAACTTTCAATGTAAACAATTTAAGCACGAGCTACCGCAAGGAGGAACATTGGATATAAGATAGAAACTTGATAATCTGAATGACTTGGCTTGAGACAATATGAATGATGAAGACCCCTTAATTCTTCATAATGTAGCCAAGTCTCCAATGCCCTCCAAAACACCTATTGATCAAGTTTGAGCTAGTTGGTCCCCAACCAAGTTGGGTCCTAAGAGGTTAGTCACAATAGGCTTGGCTACCCAAATGGTTCTTTTCTTGACACCACTTTGAGTCCCAAGAAACTTGACAAACACATTGCCAACATTATCCTTCCCAAGAGAATAGACATCATCAATAATAATTGGGTTGGATAAGTTACCACTAGTGCATGAAGAAGCAAGGTGACCCTTCTCACGGCATAAGTAGCAATATCTACTCTTCACTTTCTTTTCATTTGATTTCTCAAAATGAGAAGCATTACCATGAGTCTTCTTGGGAAGCGGCCTTTCTCCAACTTGCGGTTGAGCACAAGATTGAACTTGTGGCCTCTTCCCTTGTTGCTTGTCACTAATGGCCTTCTTCTTCAATGGGCAAGATCTAACATGATGCCCTTCAATTTTGCACTTGAAGCAAATAATCTTGGCCGAATTCTTGAGTTGTTCTTGGCCCTTCTTCTTGTTGCTCTTGGACTTCTTCTTATTGGAGTTGAATCCAAGTCCACCTTTGTCATTGGGGGATTTTTGCACACTCAAGATATTGTTGAGTGTGGACTTCCCTTCATGACACTTTTCCAAGTCTTTCCTCAAGGAAGATACTTGGGCCTTGAGCTCTTTGATTTCCTCTACATGGTTAGTATCAATACAAGTACTAGAGGAACTATAGGCTTCATTGTTAGAGCAACAAGGCAAGGAGAGCAATTCATCACAAGATGTACTAACATTGTGGGTAGATGAACTACGAGGACTAGCACATGTCAAGATAGAATTTTGACTTGAAGTAGTGCTAGTAGCCACATGAGGCTTACTAGATGTTACCTTGATACTCATAGCCTCATGAGCTATCTTTAGCACATTATGGGATACTAGAAGATCATCATGAGAGCTTGTGAGCTTTACATGACTTTCTTCCAATTTCCCATAATTGCTAGATAGCAACTCAAGTTGAGCCCTTAGCTCAACATTCTCCTTCAAATGGATGCTTCACTAGAAATAGAGTTAGTAGCACAAGCATCATTAATAATAGCAAGAAGAGAAGGCAACTTGGCAAGCTCCTTAGAATATGAAGCTTTAAGTTGAGCATGAGACTCGGTGAGTTTTATGAGCTCACCCTTAATGACCCTTGAGCCATTTTCGAGGTGCTCAAAATCCTCAAGGAGTTTAGCATGTGCAACTTCAAGCTTCTCATTTTTAGTTTCAAAATCGTTAACCACCTCGAGAGCTCTATCACGGGATTCCTTTATTCTAGATAGTTCTAGAGCAAAAGTCTCCTCAAGAGACTGCTTGGTGGTTTGTTCAAGTTCAAGAGTTTGCGAGAGGTCGGCGATCTCATTAGCGTAATCACGCTCATGACCTTCCATTTTCTCAACGGTGAGCTCATGCTCCTCTAGATGAGATTCCAACTCCTCTATATATTTCTTGCCCTCAATGGCAATAGACATGATTTCCATGAAGTTGGAACGAGCAATTTTATTCTTACGAAGAGCTTTAAAAATCATTTCCCCCTTAATTTTTAAGGAGGCAACATTATCATTCTCTTCATCATTTTCAACATCATCATCATTGTCATCATCACTATCATCACAAGATATATTGGTATTCGAAGTGGGAGATACCTTTGAAGCCTTAGCCATAAGGCAAAATGCAATAGATGATGATGTAGGATCCCTTGAAGCACCATTCAAGACTACATCTTGTTCCATGGGGTGTTGGCTTTCCTCTACATTGTTAGCACAACAATTCGAGGAAATAGATGCATTTTTATCATGGAAATAAGACATAGCAAGCATATCATCATGAGTTTTAGTCAAGCAATTTTTACAAGATATGCAAGGACTATCAACACAAGCATGTGAAACATGTAGGGTGCTCAAAGTGTTAAAGTCCAAAGAAGATGCATTGCAATAAGATAGTGATGAAGGATCATCCACAATAAGCATACTATCATCATTGCAATGACCAACACTACTCACCATATCATTACCTTGTGGCAAACCACATGTAGGTGAAGTAGAAGAAGTTGAGAAGACAACACGGCCGGAGGTGGAGGGAGAACAATCATTCCTACAATTCTTGGACACACCATATTTATCTTGAAGCTTTGTCCACAACTCATGAGCATCCCAGAACGGCATGAGTTGAAATATAACTACATTGCTCAAAGCATCAAAAAGCACATTAGAAGATTGAGCACTGAGATAAGAGTTTTTCTCATCCTCTAAAGATAATATTTGTGGATCCTTTGGAGGAGAAAAACCCATATCTACAATTCACTCTAAATTTGGGTCCATGACCCTAAAGAGATTAAGCATGCGAATTACCCAAACATCAAAATTTGTACCATTGAAACTAAGAGTGTCAGAGAATCATAAACCCCTAGTCGACATCCTTACTCTCTAGGCGATTAAGCCCTATAAAGAGAGACGAGGCTCTGATACCAATTGAAAGATCGTGGATGTCGCATAGAGGGGGGGTGAATAGGCGCTTTAAAATAATTACGATTTAGGCTCGAACAAAAGCGGAATAAACCTAGCGGTTAATTTGTCAAGCACAAAACCTACAACAACTAGGCTCACCTATGTGCACCAACAACTTATGCTAAGCAAGACAATCAACTAGGTGATAGCAAGATATATAACAAGAAACAATATGGCTATCACAGAGTATAGTGCTTAAGTAAAGGGCTCGGGTAAGAGATAGCCGAAGAACCCGAGACGACGATGTATCCCGAAGTTCACACCCTTGCGGATGCTAATCTCCGTTTGGAGCGGTGTGGAGGCACAATGCTCCCCAAGAAGCCACTAGGGCCACCGTAATCTCCTCACGCCCTCGCACAATGCAAGATGCCGTGATTCCACTAAGGGACCCTTGAGGGCGGTCACCGAACCCGTACAAATGGCAACCCTTGGGGGCAGTTACCGAACCTGTACAAATTGCTCGGGGCGATCTCCACAACCTAATTGGAGACCCCGATGCTTGCCTGGAGCTTTACACCACAATGAATGAGCTCCGAACACCAAGGTTGGGGCTATCTCCCCAACGACACCACGAAGCTTCACCACAATGGAATATGGCTCCGACGTGACCACAACCGTCTAGGGCGCCCAAGCACCCAACAGGAACAAGCTCAAGGGTACCAAGCACCCAAGAGTAATAAGCTTCTCAACTTCACTTCCACGTATCACCGTAGAGAACTCAAACCGATGCACCAAATGCAATGGCAAGGGCACACGGAGTGCCCAAGTCCTTCTCTCTCAAATCCCACCAAAGCAACTAATGCTACGGAGGGAAAAGAGAGGAAGAACAAGAAGGAGAACATCAAGAACTCCAAGATCTAGATCCAAGGGGTCCCCCTCACCTAGAGGAGAAAGTGATTGGTGGAAATGTGAATCTAGATCTCCTCTCTCTTTCCCCCAAAAAACTAGCAAGAATCCATGGAGGATTGAGAGATAGCAAGCTCGAAGAAGGTCAACAATGGGAGAAGAACAAGAGCTCAAAGGATAAGATCCATTGGGGAAGAAGACCTCCTTTTATAGGAGGGGAAAGAATCCAACCGTTATCCCCTCTCACAGCCCGCGCGGCGCGGTACTACCGCTCCAAGGAGCGATACTACCGCAAGGGCGGTAGTAGCCCTTTGAAACACAACAGCGAGGAGGCAAAAAGGCCAGAAGAACCATCGGAGTGGTAGTACCACTTTACCTCACGGTACTACCGCTAGGGGTAGCGGTACTACTGCTAAGGGTAGCGGTACTACTGCTTGAGAGCGGTACTAAAAAATTACATCCGTGCCTACCACCGCTGGACTTGTGACGAGTTTTTGGTCCGGAGCGGAAGTAGCCAGGGAAGTAAAAAATTACATCCCCTCCAAGCGGTAGTACCGCTCCAATTTGCGGTAGTACCGCTATAGCTCTTCTGGGGACACCAAAATTGACATAACTTTTGCAAACGGACTCCAAATTCAATGAAACCAAGTTTGTTGGAAAGCTAACGACATGGCCTAACACAGTCTTGATAGAAATAACAATAAGAAGCAAATGAGAAAAGGCCCATAAGAAAAAGGTGAGAACCCTTCCTCAAAAGAGACCGGTAAAACCTCCAACACCGAAAACGCAATAGAAGAAGCACGTGAACTCCGTTTTCGATGAACTCAAGCTTGTTAAGAAGATGACAATAAGCTTCAAATCTCAAAAGAAGGAAACCAAACAAGAACCAAGAAATATGATGCAAGCATGCAATGGTTTGAGCTCTCTACGAATGATATGATCAAGCTACTCAGTTGAGAAGCCCCCTTGATATTATGGCAATCGATCCTATAACCCGGTATCCAAACTACCACCACGAGACCGGTAAAATAGAGAACTTATCAAGGGCAAATCGTTGCCTTGCACAAAGTCCACTTGAGCTAGATGTAGACGATCTTGACTTCCTCAAGTAGAACCACCTTTCTTGATTGCGTTGGCTCGGTGAAGACTAGTAGATTGCTCCCCCATACTTCACTATGGGCGAGCCACTCTTCGGCATATCTTCACAAGTCCACTCTCACCATAATGGACGGCAAGCTTCAAGCACTTGATCTCATCGTGATGCATCACTTGAACTTGCACACCACAACCTTGATTTGGTGTCATCCTCCATGGGTTGTATGTGATCTTCCTCTTAACGCAAGCCCATGGAAGATAACCTAACCCCACATAGAACTCTCACAAAGACCATGGGTTAGTACACAAAGCGTAATTGACAATGCTTACCATACCATGGGATCGCTTGATCCCTCTCGGTACATTTCTACGCTTTGTGTGTTGATCAACTTGAAACACTCTCTGTACTTAGTCTTGATCAACCTTGAATCTTTCCAACTCTCTTCATTTGGATGATGTCTTGAAGGAAAACATGAATGATCACACACTCTTCTTCTTCAAGACATGCTTGCAATAAGCTCAACACCCCCAAGACCAATCTTTGGATAATTCCTTAATAGCACATTGGTCATCACAAACTCTCCTTGAAACCAACAAAAGGACTCCAAGAAAAGCCTATGGACAAATCCTACAAATATAACTCAAGGCAACCATTAGTCCATAGAGATTGTCATCAATTACCAAAACCAAACATGGGGGCACCACATGTTCTTTCACATGCGTCCTGAGGTTCGTTGGTGGGCAGATTCTTCTTCTTCTTGGGGGCGGTCTGCAGGGCAAAGATGGCTCCATCCTCATCAGAGCTATTGACTGCCGCGGTCTGGTAGGCATGCTCCAGGGAACGCACTGCTTCCTTCTCGTCGGAGGCGATCGGATGACTCCGCCACTCCCGGGCATCTTGAGGACGTTGTAGCCGAGATGGGTCGCTGCCATGAATTTGGCGAGGGCAGAATACCCGAGGATGGCGTTGTACGGGAGGTGGAAGTTGGCGACGTCGAAGTCGATGAGCTCGGTGTGATAGTTGTCGCGGTCTCCAAAGGTGACTGGGAGGGGGACCTGCCCCATCGGGAGTGTGGAGCCATCTGTGACTCCGTAGAATGGCTTGGTCGGGTGGAGCTGATCGTACGGGACCTGGAGCATCTCGAAGGTCTGCATAGAGAGGATGTCGAGCCTCGTTCCGCCATCGATGAGGGTCTTGGTCACGAGGATGTTGCTGATGGTCGGGGTGCAGAGCATCGAGAGAGCGCCTGGGGCTGCGATGCACTTGAGCTGGTCCTTGGGGTCGAAGGCGATGACCTACTTGGTCCACCTAAGGTTGCACGCGGCGTCAGGCCTAGGAAGCACCACGTTCACCTCGCGAGCGAACTACTTGAAGATGCGATGGGAAGCCGGAGCATGGGCTCCTCCCAAGATGCATGCAACCGCACGCGGCTCCTGGAAGTGCCCTGATCCATCTCCCTGTCGGTCGTCTTCGTTCCTTCTTGGCGGTGGTGGCAGCGGAGGCAGACCTCCGTTGCCTTGAGGGCGACCCTCATGAGGCTGGTCGCGCCAGGGGGCATCACAAGGCTGCTCCTGCCAGTAGTCTTCACGAGGTGTCGGGGAAACTGATCCACGAACACCTATGGGACCGGCGGGCCGGGTCCCTTTCGGTTTGGCGGGGGCGGAGATCGCACGAAGAGCAGATCGAGGCGAAGCACACGAGCAGTTTACCCAGGTTCGGGCCGCACGGATGCGTAAAACCCTACTCCATCTTTGTGGTTTGTATTGAGTTCTTGGCTCGGGAGCGCTGAGTGCTACAGTACACACCAGCAGCTAACGAGACCGAGTGTGAGAGTTCTTCTGCTTCGAACCCCCCTCTACGTTGCGCATGGGCCTCCTTTTATATGCTCAAGGGGTCACCGACAGGTGGCAACGTAGACAAGGGTAAAAATGGAAAGGTGTTGTAGTTGGTACAACTACCTGTACAGTGTATCATACCTAATCCTGACGGCAGGGGACAAGGGCATTAAATGCCTGTCTCTGTCGCCCAAACAGTGCAAAAAGGGGGCCGTCAGGGACGCCACTGTTCGCCATGGCGGCAAACTTGTCAGCGCCGCTTGCCACGGCTCACCGCTGGCTGCACAGCCTCCCGCCACGTACGCCTGGAAGGGTCCCAGAGCGACACGTTGGTGGATGCGCTGGAGCGCTGGTACAGGGTGGTAGCTTGCGCTTGCCGCGGTCGTTGTCTTGTCGCGTCCGGGAGCTTGTCGCTCATCGGGCCTTGCCAGGACGCGTGGCGCGTCGCGGCAAGTTCCTCTAGATGACTTGGTTGGCCTTCCCGGCAAGCTCCTCTCGCCGGGGTCTTGTGCCTTGAGTGGCCTTCCCGGCAAGCTCCTCTTGCCGGGGCCTTGTCTCCTTGGCTCGAATACTTTGTTCTTGAATGGCTCCAAAGGAACCACGGAGGACCTTGGCGGTCACCCGGCAAGCCTTGCCGCGGGGTGCTGCGACTGCCCATGCACAAGTTCGGGATACTAGGGTACCCCTACTCTAGTACACCGACAGGAGCCCCCGGGCCTGGGCCATACACGGTGCCGAGCGCTGTTGGGCCAGGCCCAAAACAGGGCACGGGCACGCGCAGCCTGGGTTACGCCGTATCTTACTCCGTATCCACCGCGCCCTCCCCGAACGGCACGCGTTGATTGCGGCATCGTGGGAGAGATCGTGGGTGGTTTCTTTATTCGGAAAGGCCGAACGTCGGCCCCCTCCCTCCTTATAAGCAGGGGAAACAGGGGCAGTTCGCCCATCCACCCGTTGCTACTCCAACCTCGAGAACCTCCGCCGCTCCCCTTCTTCCCAAAGCTGAAAGAGAGCAGCGCTCCGCCCCCCATCGCTACCAGCACCACCAACGCCGTCGACCTCCCTCACCACTTCCGCCATGGCTCCGAAAACCGACAAGGGGAAGGGCGCGAAGTCGGCCGAGGCGCAGCGGCTCGCGGCGTTGCGAAAGGAGCAAGTTGTCTTCCCTCCTAAGCTTGCCGCGAGGGAGCTGAGGGAGTGCTACTACCTCTTCTGGTCGGGGAGACGCGGGCGCACCCGCGCACGAAGGTACTTCCAGCCGTCGCTTGGAAAATGGCTCCAACCGGATACCCTTTCTTCGCCTTGTTCTTCTACTGCGGGCTCTGCCCGCCTTTCTCTGAATTTTTCTGTGACATCATGAATACCTACGGGTTCCGCCTCCTTGACTTCACCCCCAATGCTGTCCTGACCATGGCAGTTTTCGCACATCTCTGTGAAAACTTTGTCGGAGTCCATCCAAATGTAGCCCTTTTCCGCCACTTCTTTATGCCCCGAGTTGAGAGAGGAGAGCCTTTATCCGGCGGAATCTCCTGGATCTCAAGGGCCGGCAAGAAGGACACTTATCTGGAGGGAGAGCTCCGCAGCAAGTGGGAGGAGTGGAGAGCAAACTGGTGCTGGATTGTCGAGGAGAACCCGCAGCCTTTTACCGCGTGGCGCCAAACCCCAGTAGTGCGCGGCAGCGACTGGAGCAACGTGGCTCCGGAAGACAATAGGCTAAAGATTGCCGTCGCCCGGATCCAACGTCTCAGGCTTGCCGGGCTCACTGTAGGCGCAGTTGGCGCAGATTCCCTTCGCCGCCGCATCGCCCCCCTGCAGGAGAGGAAGAGACCCGCCTGGGAGTTCGAGAATGCGGCGGACATCATGAGGCTGCGCCCGGGCCTCAACTTCAACTTCACTGTCCTGGAGCTCAACGCGATGCTCCAGGAGCTGTTCAAGTATGACCCTCAGCATCCCGAAGTGTTCTGGTTGCCGAGGGGTGTAGTTCCGCTGTGCAACAACTCCGCGCTCAGCCGCATTCGCGCGATGATGCCGCTGTGCGACTCGCATGGGATTGACCCAACCTGGCAAGAGCCTGCTGATGATGCCGTGCAGGAGTTCTTTGACAACTTGGAAGAAGTGTCGATTCGCTCCGATGAGAAGAAAGGCCTCACCCGCGACACCACTGACACGGAGCTGAAGCGCATCGCCACTAGGCTGGAAGAGGCGGCGGCAGCCGCAGTCGCGGGCGAGTTCGGATTCGCCGTGGAGGAGGCAGAGGCAGCAAAGGCGGCAAGCCTTGCCGAGCGAGATGAATTTGCCGGCGAGGGAGAGCTTGTCGGGCATGACGCCGAGTCGAGCGAGCCCGCCGAGCCGGGCGTCGAGTCAAGCGAGCCCGCCGAGGATACGAGCGGCTCGCTGGAGATCGACTCCTCTTCCTCCTCATCTCCAGGCAACTCGCCGCAAGCAGAGCCCCCAGCTCCACCAAGGAGGCGTCTCCGCAAGGCCGGGGACGTAGCGGAGCGGCAGATGAGTCAACAGTCGCCGCGCCGCGCGACACGCTCCACCGCGACAAGCTCTGTTGCCGCGGGAGCACCTCGCGCCGCTGCGACAACCGGAGCGGGGTCTTCCCGGACCGCCGCTTCTGCTCCTGCCGCTTCTCGCGCCGCGGCGGCAGCCGGAGCGGGGTCGTCTCAGACCACCGCCACTGCTCCCGCCAAGCGGCCAAGGGAGTCTACTCCTCCGCCTCCTCGCGCCGGGCATGAGCCGGACTTCGACTTCTCCGCGCTCAGCTCCGACGAGGAAGAAGAAGAGTAAGATCCTTGTCGTTCTTGTATTTCTTCAATTTTTTGCTGTTTTGTCTTGTATCTCATTTGCTTCATTCCAGACTTATTCCTTTTCAGGACCCTGGCCCAGAGAGCGGCAAAGAGAGCCAAGGTCCCGGCGAGGAGAGAGGAGGTGATCATCGTCGAGGACGAACCCACCGAGACCACCTTGCCGGACCTGGCAACTAATCTTCAGAGCAGCCCCCAGCGCAGCCCCCAGCGTAAGTGTATGGTTCACTTTCCGCTGTTAGGCGCGCGTGGGTGCTCTATTTTTGCTGATATCTTGATTGTTGGTTTGTGTAGGAGCAGAGCATCCACACCAGGAGTGCCCGGAGACCGCCCCCGACGTGCCATCTGCTTCAACTATGCCACCAAGGGAGAGTTCTCCGGCAAGGGTCTCTCTGGCAAGGGAGAGTTCTCCGTCAAGGGAGAGCCCTCCGGAAAGGGAGAGCTCTCCGGCAAAGGAGAGCACCAGTGGCCCCCCGGCGGCGAAGACTACGACTACGCCGCCAAGGGACCCTGCTGAGGAGCCGGCTCGCGCAGGTAATTCCCTTGCTTCAAAACTTCCCTTGGGTTCTTCTTCTTTTGATTTTCTTTTTTGGATATTTGCTTTACTTTTCTCCCCTTTTCGGCCGTCAGATCCATCTGTTGCGGAGCCGATGGAGACGGAGGTTGCTGGCGAAGAGAACACGCGCGGCAACACCGGCGACGCCGCTGCCACCGAGGAAGTAGCCGGCGCCGACGACCCCGCCGGCGATGAGGCCGCCAAGGCTGCTGCGGCAGCAGCTGGCGAGGGGTCCGGCGATCGCACTGACGGCCCTGAGGCCGCAGGAGTGCCAGGCGCTACGCCGACCGCCGATCCCTCCACCGCTGCCGCAGCGCCAGGCTCCGAAGAGCCCCAGCCAGGCATCTACCTGAAGGCCGGCGATGGCGTCTTCATCAACCTCCCCTGGGCGTCAATGTCCAGGGCGCCGGTCGAAGGAGAAATCTTCGATGGAGAGGTACTTGCCTCCGCTGGGCTGACGTTAGTTGACGCGCCGAGCAGCAGCAGCGGCGAGCCCGAGGAGGAGCGGCTGCTGTGGAAGCTGTTGTCGCTCTACCGCGCTCGGCAAGCCAAGCTGGAGTCCCGCGAAGCGCTTGCCACGAAGGCGGGAGCCGACATCGAGAAACGCGCGGAGGAGCTCCGGGGTCTCAACCAGGCAGCTCTCCGGCCCCTGGCAGAGGAGCGGGAGCAACTTGCCGAGGAGCAGCAGGCCTTCTTCCTCGAGAAGGCTGAAGTCAAAGAACAGCAGCGGCTTGCCGCTGAGAAGCTGTCCGCGCGGGAGGGCGAGCTGGCGCAGCGGAAGGTCAATCTTGACGCCACGAGGAGGACCTTGCCGCGCGCGAGCAATCACTTGGCGGAGCCCTCAAGCAAGCAGAGGACGCTGCCGCAGCTGCCGAGGCCGCCAAGAAGGAGTTGGAGACGAAGGTGGCGTAGCTGGAGGCCGATCTCAGGGCGAGAGGCAAAGAGCTTGCCGCGCTCAAGCATGAGCGGGAGAAGGACGCCCACAGCCACTCGGAGCTGCAGGTTCGCCTCGCCGAGAAGGGCAAGGAGCTTAGCGCCGCCAAGGACTCCAACGCTAATCTTGAGTTGAAGCTGACCACTTTGACCAAGACGCTGGACGGCGCCAGGGAGCGGGAGGCGGCCTTGAAGGAGGAGATCAAGGCCGAGATGGCGCTGCTGGCGAGTGCTGCTGCCGTCCAGAACACTTTCCGGGAGACCGTCGAGCACTGGACGGAGGGTCTCGTGAACGCTGCCGCGGATATTGACAGGGAGCTGGCGCAGCTGGGATGGAGGATCTCGGGTATCCCTCCGATAAGAGCCTCCAGCCCAGCGCCAAGCTCATCCTGTTCTTCAAAGGCATGGCGACGGCCCTCCAACGACTCCGAGAGAGGATCCCAAAGCAGCTGGCCGACGAGTCGCGCAAGCTCTGCGCGGGAGCTCTTCAAAAGGTGTTGGTGAATGTGGCCTTCCGCAACCCGAGCCTCAACCTCACCAACGTCCTCAAGTCCCTGCCGCCGGATGCCGATCTGGAGGCGCTCAAGGCCCTTGTCGCACCCATTGTGGACAAGGTGAGCGGGATCAAGAGGGTTGAGGGCGGTCGCGTAGACTAGGCCGCCCGTTTTCTTCTTTTCTTGTCGCTGCTGATCATGTTTATGAGAACAATCTGTTAGAGCTGCGACAAGCTATCTTGTAATATGACTCTATTTTGGGTAGTGATTGCAATGTTATTTCTTTTACTTGATTCCTTCCTTTGTATGTTTCTGCCCTACGCTTTTAGGGAACTTGCCGGCGCAGGCACCTTAGCCGCGAGCGCTGAATGCGGGACGTCAGCAGCCTGTTGGCGGTGCCGTTACCGACAAGAAACCTTGTCGCAACTAGTCGCAACTCACTTAAGTTGTTGAGTGAACTCGAAACAAAGTTGTTGAGCGGACTCGAAACAAAGTTGTTGAGCGGGCTCGAAACAAAGTTAAGGGTGCAACTAGCTACGAGTTGGTTCTTCCGCGCACAGGTTTTCCATACAAAGCACGGTCGTTCAAGGAAGATAACTTAAAAATTAATAAATCTGATTGCTCAAACCTTGGCGACTTAGCTTTTCTGTTGTTTGCTTCCCGGCAAGGCGAAACTTTTTTGAACGACGCCTGGTCCATACCATTATCTTCTCCTCCCCCCCCCCCCGACAAACTTGTGGGCGAGGGAACCTTCCTTTCCTTGAGAAAAAGAAAGAAGAGAAAACAAAGATATGGAGCCTTAAGGCTCGTTATTGTTTACCGGGGGTAGGTGTTGCACAAAGTGTCAGATAACACATGCAAAATATAGAAAGCATGAAATTGACAAGATGTGCGGAGCACATTACCTTTACTTATGCACGGGGTCTGCGCCCAGCTTTGTACAAAGGATTACATGCAACAGCGGCAAGACTTGTACAAAAGGTGGTTGCCGGAACGGGTTCCGGCAACCGCGCCTTACGGGTAAAACTTACGAAGATGCTCGATGTTCCAGGAGTTGCTCACCGGAATGCCATCTTCGGTCTCAAGGCGGACAGCGCCAGGCCTAGTGACTCGTTTCACCCGGTAAGGGCCTTCCCACTTCGGTGTCAACTTGGTGGAATTCTTGGCAGACTGAACGCGCCGAAGAACAAGGTCGCCTTCCTCGAGACTTCTGGCGTTAACTTTGCGGCTATGGTAGCGGCGCAAAGCTTGCTGGTAGCGAGCAGCTCGTACAGCAGCCTGAAGACGGTCTTCCTCAAGGAGCAGCGCGTCATCTTGTCGCAGCTGCTCTTGCTCAAGCTCATCATAAGCGAGCACTCGAGGTGACCCGTATACGAGTTCCGTGGGGAGAACTGCCTCTGCTCCATAGACTAGAGCGAAAGGTGTCTGTCCAGTGGCTCGATTTGGCGTCGTCCTGATCGACCAAAGAACCACCGGCAGCTCCTCGATCCATTTTCTTCCGCACTTGTGCAGCCTGTCGAAAGTTCTGGTCTTGAGTCCACGCAGCACTTCAGCATTCGCCCTCTCCGCTTGACCGTTGCTTCTCGGGTGAGCAACAGAAGCGAAGCAGACCTTGGCGCCAAGATCTTGGACGTACTGCATGAAGGTGCGGCTCGTGAATTGCGTACCATTGTCGGTGATGATCCTGTTAGGGATCCCGAAGTGGCAAACAATCGACCTGAAGAACTTGACTGCTGACTGTGATGTCACCTTCCTCACTGCTTCCACTTCCGGCCACTTTGTGAACTTGTCGATTGCAATGTACAAGTACTCAAAGCCCCCGACTGCGCGGGGAAAGGGGCCGAGGATGTCGAGCCCCCGGACCGAAAATGGCCAGGATAAAGGGATCGTCTGGAGAGCTTGAGCTGGCTGGTGTATCTGCTTGGAATGGAACTGGCACGCTTCACACTTGGTTACTTGTGCAGTTGCATCCTGGAGGGCTGTTGGCCAAAAGAAACCTTGCCGGAATGCTTTGCCGGCAAGTGCTCTTGCGCCAATGTGGTGACCACATATGCCTCCGTGTATCTCTGCCAACAGCTTTTGTCCGTCTTCTCGATGAATACACTTCAATTTCACATCGTTGAGTCTTCTTCTGTATAGTGTGTTGTCGACAAACTGGTACATACTTGACTGCCGGGCTACTCTTTCCGCTTCTTCTTGCTCTTCGGGAAGTTCTCCTGTCTGAAGGAAACGGACAATCTGCTGTGCCCATGCTGGAGCTTATGGCTTGACAACGTGGACTAAAGGCACATCTGCTGCTGCGGGAACATCCGCTTCTACGGCGAGAGCCTGCGGCTCAGCCGGAGCTTGACGTTCCCCGGCAAGCTTGCCGGAGCAAAACTTGTCGGGAGTGTCTGCTTCAACGGAAGAAACCCTAGGGCTTGCCGGAGCAGACTGCTCCTCAGTGCTCTTGGAGTTGACCTTGGGGTCCTTCTTGGCGGCGGCTTCGGGAAGCTCTGCCGGAAAATAGTCACCAGAAATCAACTTCCTCTTCTTGTTTTGTCCAGTTGATGGCGTTACGGACGGTTGAGTCAGCTTGAGCACAAAGATCCCTGGTTCCACAGGTAACGTAAGTGCGGCGCACTTCGACAGGCCATCGGCGATGTCGTTCTGAGCTCCTGGAATATGCTCCATCTGTAGGCCGTCAAAGTGCTCTTCAAGCTTTCTCACTTCATCGACGTAAGCTTCCATCAATGGACTCTGATAATTCTTGTTCACTTGGCGGACGACAAGCTGCGAGTCACCCCTGACAATGAGCTTCTTGATCCCAAGGTCTGCCGCGATCCTGAGACCGGCAAGCAAACATTCATACTCTGCGGTATTGTTCGTTGCTTGCTCCTTGGGAAAGTGCATCTGGACTACGTACTTGAGGTGCTCTCCGGTCGGTGCGACAAGCAGCACGCCAGCACCGGCGCCTTGCAGCGAGAAGGCACCATCAAAGTACATCAGCCACTCTTTGCTTGCTTCCTTGACGGGGATGCTCGTTTCTGGAATTTCTTCATCTGGTGTTGGCGTCCACTCTGCTATGAATTCTGCCAATGCTCTGCTTTGGATAGTTGAAGTGCTCTCAAACTTGAGGCCAAAGCTTGACAGTTCCAGTGCCCACTCAACGATCATGCCTGTTGCTTCTGGATTCTGCAGTATCCTCTTCAGCGGAAAGCGAGTGACAACTGTGATCTCATGTGCTTGAAAGTAATGGCGCAGCTTTCTCGAGGCCATGAGGAGGCCGAAAAGCAATTTCTGCACACCAGAGTACCTTGACCTAGCCCCCTGCAGAAGGGAACTGACAAAGTAAACTGGGCGCTGCACCATTCTCTTCTATATCTCCTGCGCAGATCCATCTTTGTCGGGACCAGAGCTTGTCGGGGAAGCCCCCTGCTTGTCGCTGGATGCTCTTGCCGTGGTTGCTGGCTCCTCATCTGCCTCCCTCTCTGCTACTAACACAGCACTAACCACTTGATTGGTTGCCGCTAGATACAGCAGCAACTTCTCTTGTGGCTTAGGTGCGACAAGTATTGGAGTGTAGGACAGGTATCTCTTCAAGTCTTGCAGCGCAGCCTACGATTCCGGAGTCCATTTCATTGGACCTGCCTTTTTCAATATTTTGAAAAACGGCAGGGCGCGCTCAGCAGACTTAGAGATAAACCTGCTGAGAGCAGCCACGCAACCGGCAAGTCTTCGTACATCCTTGACGCGCTTTGGTGCTTCAATCTGCTCAATGGCCCTGATCTTGTCGGGATTGGCTTCAATTCCCCTCTGAGACACGAAGAACCCGAGAAGCTTGCCGGAAGGGACTCCAAACACACACTTCTCGGGGTTGAGCTTGAGGCTGATCTTGCGCAGATTTGCAAAGGTCTCGTCTAAATCTTGAATCAGGGTTGCCCTGTCCTTGCTCTTGACCACTATGTCATCCATGTAGGCTTCCACATTTCTGTGTATTTGTGGCTCAAAAGCGGTATGGACTACCCTTGCAAATGTTGAACCAGCATTCTTCAAACCGAAAGGCATCCGTATGAAACAGTACGTGCCACATGGAGTGATGAATGCGGTCTTTTCCTCATCCTCTTCTGACATGAAGATCTGATGGTATCCTGAGTACGCGTCAAGAAATGAAAGCAGGTCACATCCGGCCGTGGAGTCAACAATCTGGTCAATGCGCGGCAAGGGAAATGGGTCTTTGGGACAAGCTTTATTCACATCGGTGAAGTCGATACAAAGCCTCCATTTCCCGTTTGCCTTGCGCACGACTACAGGATTGGCCAGCCACGTAGGATGGAGCACTCCTCTGACAAGGCCTGCTGCTTCCAACTTCTTGATTTCTTCTGCGATGAATTCTTGGCGCTCCACTGCTTGCTTCCTGACTTTCTGCTTGACGGGCCGCGCATGAGGACAGACGACAAGATGGTGCTCAATTACTTTCCTGGGAACATCGGGGATGTCAGACGGTTGCCATGCAAACACGTCGACGTTCGCCCGCGGGAAAGCAATGAGTGCGCTTTCCTATTTAGGGTCAAGAGTGGCATTGATGGTGAAGGTACCACCAGTGCCGTCCTCCTTGGCGGACACCTTCTTGGTCTCTGGCGGAGCTGCCATTGCCTTCTTACACTTGCCGGTGGAGCTCGATGGTGCGTCCTCGACGGTAGCGCAGCACTCCAAAGAGGTGCGCTTGCCGGAGTGGGCATCAGAACTCTTGCCGGACTTGGTCTTCTTGTTCCCCCCGGGAGCTTCAGCGGCAAGTGACTTGCGATCTGTTGCGGCTGCTGCTTCCCGGTAGATCTTGTCGGCGCAGATAAGGGCATCCTTCTTGTCGCCAGGGACAGAGATGACGCTTATTGGGCCTGGCATCTTGAGCATGTTGTATGCATAGTGAGAGGCTGCCATGAACTTGGCGAGTGCTGGACGGCCGAGTATCCCATTGTAAGGCAATGGAAAATCAGCAACGTCAAAAGTGACCCTCTCAGTCCTGAAGTTCAGCTCGCCGCCAAATGTCACTGGCAACGTGATCTTCCCCTTCGGCTTGCTCCTTCCCGGGTTGATTCCTTGGAATGTGCCGGTCTCTTTGAGCTCGCTGTCAGGGATCTGGAGTTTCTGGAGTACAGCGGAGGAGATCAGGTTCAAGCCGGCCCCGCCGTCAACTAGCATCTTAGTGACCTTGAGGTTGCGGATAGTTGGTGAAACCAACATCGGCAAGCACCCGACCGCAGTTGTGCGATCAGGGTGGTCCTCAATATCAAAGATGATAGGCGTGCTGGACCATTTCAGAAGCTTGCGTGACTCGATGGGTGGTTCTGCCGCATTGACTTCCCGCACCAACTGCTTGAGTTGGCGGTGTGAAGTACGCAGAGAAGCACCGGCGTCAACGCACAAGACCTCTGTGGCTTTCTGGAACTCCTGCTCACTGTTCTCGACATCCTCCATGTCTTCATCGTCGTCGTCATCTTCATCCTTGTCGCGGCCGTGGGGAGGTCTGTCTCCTTGCCGCTGCTTGGCCTTGCCGCGGCGTCCTGCCCGGCCGGCGCGCTTCTGGCCGGATCCTCCGGTACCTCCTTGGGCCTTCTCCTTGTCGCGTCGCTCGTATTCAGCCTTTTGCTGCTCAACAAGCTGCTCGACCCTCTTGCAGTTCTGGAGGTCATGGCCCTTGGTGCGGTGGATCTTGCAGTACTGCTTGTCAGTGCCGTCCTGCTTGTCGGCGGCCGCCACAGCCTGGCAATTGGTGCATGCGGCAATCTCCTTGCCGGAGCTACCAACTTTGGCTTTCTTGGCGCCACCTTCGTTGCCGGACTGCTCAACGACTAGCACATCTTTGCCTTTCTTTTTCCTGTTGTTCCGCCGCCGGTTTTTCTTTGCCGGGGCAGCATCCTCGCTGTCAGATCCTCCTGCTCCTGTATCCTCTCCGGGGAGTTTCCTCCCTTCCTCAGCACGTGCACACTTGTCGGCCAGGGCATACAGCTCGCTGACGTCCCTGATCTTGCACATCGCCATCTCCTCCCGCATCCTGCGGTTACGCACGTTCTGATGGAACGTGCTGATGACCGCGGCAGGGTGGACATCTGGGATGTTGTGCTGTACACGGCTGAATCTCTGAATGTACTTGAACAGGGGCTCTCCTTCCTTCTGGGCGAGCAGATGAAGGTCGCTCTCTTGGCCATGAGGTTTGTGGCCGCCTGTAAAGGCGCCAACAAATTGATGGCATAGGTCAGCCCAAGAGGATATGGAGTTATCCGGCAAATGCATGAGCCAGGATCTGATGTTGGGTTTGAGCACCAGCGGGAAGTAGTTGGCAAGGATCTTGTCGTCCCGCCCCCCGGCAACCTGCACCGCGATGGTGTAGATGCTGAGGAACTCCGACGGATGCATCTTGCCGTCGTACTTCTCTGGTACGTCTGGCTTGAAATTCTTCATGCTGGGCCACTGGACTTGCCGCAGCTCACGAGTAAACGCAGGGCAACCTACCACGTACGGAAAGTCGCCTGGTTCCCCTGGCGCATGCATGTTGACAGTGGGCCCAGCGCGCTGGTCGGATTGACGCCGCGCTTCTCTTCGGCGCTCGATGCGAGTACGAGCGTCTTCTTGCTGTCGTTCGTGAAGAACTTGGCACTGATCGCGACGAGCCCACGGATCTGATGACGCGGTGGAGTCGCTGTCGAGGTGGATCCGGTGAGTCGGCGATCTTGGCCTTCGGGGCGGAGAGTGCACGGTGGTTGCACCCCCACCGTTCTTGTCGCCACTGGCTTGCGCCTGGCTGACTTGCCGCGGCTGCGATGTGCTCTGCTGTCGTGGAGTGTCGCCGTTGGCGAAGGCGATGAGACTCTGAATGGTGGCCCTCCAGTCGTCGATCTTGTCTGCCGTTGGAGGGTAGTCTAGGAGCAGTTGAGCTCGTGCCAAAGCTTCTGCTGGAGTGGCGGGTAGCGGTGGCGAACGGTGTGAGGAGCGGGATATGCTCGGACTTCTAACTATGTTAGAAGGAGCAGTATCCCGTCCGGGCGACCATGCCTTGCTCGAGCCGGCACGTTGGCGTGCATGCTGGTCTTGAGCATCCCGAGATCCACCAGCTCGATCTTGGTCCAGCAAACGTATGGTACCGTGAGTACCATGACGCTGCCGGCCCCGCGCCTCCTGAGATGGGCGCGGTGCATGTACGGACGCCGAGGTCTTGGAGTGCGCCCGGTCGTTGTGGGAGTCGACTACGCCGCCGATGGGCAACGCAGCTTTGTCCTTGGACTTGGCGGCACCGTGAGCTACCTCGTCGACGCCCGTTCTTCCGCCGGCGTCTACCCCACCAGCCGTTTGCTCCGGCGGTGGTGGGATCGACACAGACGGAGCAGCCGCCTCCGAAGCCTTCTTCTTCGACGGCATGTCGATGAAGATGATGAAGATCTAGCTCGTGTGAACGCCGGATCAGGTTCACACAACCTCGACGCACCCCTACCTGGCGCGCCAAAGATGTCGGGGAAACTGATCCACGAACACCTATGGGACCGGCGGGCCGGGTCCCTTTCGATTTGGCGGGGGCGGAGATCGCACGAAGAGCAGATCGAGGCGAAGCACACGAGCAGTTTACCCAGGTTCGGGCCGCACGGATGCGTAAAACCCTACTCCTGCTTTGTGGTTTGTATTGAGTTCTTGGCTCGGGAGCGCTGAGTGCTACAGTACACACCAGCAGCTAACGAGACCGAGCGTGAGAGTTCTTCTGCTTCGAACCCCCCTCTACGTTGCGCATGGGCCTCCTTTTATATGCTCAAGGGGTCACCGACAGGTAGCAACGTAGACAAGGGTAAAAATGGAAAGGTGTTGTAGTTGGTACAACTACCTGTACAGTGTATCATACGTAACCCTGATGGCAGGGGACAAGGGCATTAAATGCCCGTCTGTGTCACCCAAACAGTGCAAAAAGGGGCCCGTCAGGGACGCCACCGTTCGCCACGGCGGCAAACTTGTCAGCGCCGCTTGCCACCGCTCACCGCTGGCTGCACAGCCTCCCGCCACGTACGCCTGGAAGGGTCCCAGAGCGACACGTTGGTGGATGCGCTGGAGCGCTGGTACAGGGTGGTAGCTTGCCGCGGCAAGCGCCTTGCCGCGGTCGTTGTCTTGTCGTGTCCGGGAGCTTGTCGCTCACCGGGCCTTGCCAGGACGCGTGGCGCGTCGCGGCAAGTTCCTCTAGATGCCTTGGTTGGCCTTCCCGGCAAGCTCCTCTCGCCGGGGTCTTGTGCCTTGAGTGGCCTTCCCGGCAAGCTCCTCTTGCCGGGACCTTGTCTCCTTGGCTTGAATACTTTGTTCTTGAATGGCTCCAAAGGAACCACAAAGGACCTTGGCGGTCACCCGGCAAGCCTTGCCGCGGGGTGCTGCGACTGCCCGTGCACAAGTTCGGGATACTAGGGTACCCCTACTCTAGTACACCGACAGGAGGCTGCTCACGCCACCCTTGGCGCGAGTTCCTGCCATCCCAGCGTCCTCTACCACGGCCTCCTCCGCGGCCGTAGCCGCGGTTGTCGCGCTCAGGGCGCTGCCCGACGACGCCCGCCGCGCATCGCCCTGAGCTCCTGGCAGTTGTTGGTGTTCTGGCTGTGGACGTTGTGGAAGACGCAGTACAGACGGTTGTCTCTGGGGGGGTCGTCGTAGCCGCAGCCATGCTTCACTTCTGGCTCTGCAGCCAGCATGGTGGGTCCCTTGCGCTTTGCTTCTTTGGCCTTGGTCTTCTTGTCGTCAGCCTCCACTTAAGGTAGCTCCTGGAGGGAGAGGTGTCCTTCCTCCGCCCTAGCTCACTTTCTCGCGAGCTTGAACATCTCGAGGGTTGTGCACACGTCCTCGTGGATGGCGATCTCCTCCCTCATCCTGACATCGTGGACACCATCGGAGAACGCCGAGATGATGGCCTCGTCCGAGACCATGGGGATCCAGAGGCGCATGGTGTTGAAACGTTGGATGTACTTTTGCAGGGTCTCTCATGGCTGCTGCTTCACGCAGCGCAGATCCGCGGCTGCTAGGGTTCGGTCGTGGGTGCCCTGGAAGTTGGCGACGGAACGCTCACGAAGCTCCTCCCAGGAGGATATGGATCCCACGGGGAGGTTCAGGAGCCAGGAGCGTGCGCCATCCTTAAGAGCCATGGGGACCAGTTCGCCATGACCTACTCGATGCTCAGCTCGTAGAGCTGGAGGAACTCCGTGGGGTCGGTGGTGCCATCGCAGCGCGGAGGCAGATCCGGCTTGAACTTGCAGGGCTAGACGAGGTGCCGTAGCTCGGGAGCTAAGGCGCGACATCCAGCCACGCTCATGATTGCAGGTGCCCCCTGCGCCTGCGGTGCTGGTTCTTGGGGCGCTGGCGCCACCACCTCCTGTGGTGCGTGGTCTTGGTGCTGCGGGACAGGGGGCCCATGAGCTCCTGCGTGGGGATGCGGGATCACCTAGCAGCTCTCCTCGTCGCGCGCATGGGCCCTACGGGGCGGCTCACGCCGCGGAGCCTCGCGCCTGGCCTCCTGGCCGGCGCCGTAGAGTGGAGGTGGAGCCGGGACACCGTGGCCCTCGTTCCCCACCATGGGCGACGGGGGATGGGAGGAGTGGGTTGGTGCAGGTGCCTCCCGGTGGCATTGATGAGCTCGGTGATGCGGTGGAGCCACTTGTCGTAAAGGTCGTCCATCGGGCGGTAGCGCAACAGCTCCCGCGCCATCAATAGCGCAGGCTGCTGGTAGACTGGTCCGCGGCGGACCAGCGAGGACGACGCCGCGGCCGGTGAAGGTGACGGCGTAGCCGTGCGGCCATCGCGCCACACGAACAGCGGCAGCGACAAGTCCTGCTCGTGGACGGCCGGGTCAGTGGCGGCGTTGGCAACCGGCGAGTTGGGGCGGAGTGGTGCACCGTTGCCCGCGGGCGCCGTCTGAGCGACATTCGCGGCGTGGCGGGCGGCGCGTGCTCGGCGTCCACCATGGCAGTGGAGCGAAGTCGACGACGAGAGCGGGACAAGGTCGTCGGAGAGGCGAGATCTTGACACACCCCCTACCTGGCGCGCCAAATGTCTGATTACGGGCTCCGCAAACCCAAGAAGTTCGAACACAGGGGCGTGAACGAAGATCTCTCCCACTCACGTCTACCTAGCGTCTCGCCCTCGTCCAGTGAAGAGATTCAAGCGAACAACAAGTAAAGCACACAAGAGTTTACCCAGGTCCGGGCCACCTTGCGGTGTAAAACCCTACTTCCTGCTTTGGTGGATTGGCCTCGGGAGGGCTTGAATATGGATGAATACAGTGGTTCCTGAGCTCAGGAGGAGAGCTCGGGAGGGTCAGGAGGCAAGGGTTCTTGCTCCTTTGTGCGAGGGCCGAGTTTCTGGATCTGATTGACTTGTCCCTCATAGTGGGGGTCCTAGCTACTTATATAGGCGGCCAGGGTCCTCTTCCTCGAAATGTTTAGGCAGGAAGGGATCCCACAACGGCCATTTTGAGCGAGAACACAAGGACGTTCTTGTCCTGACAAAAGCGGTCTTCGCCTACAAAAGGAGCAGGCGGTGACGCGGTGGTGGGCTCGGTGGTGACATCCTTCCTGCTGTCCTTGCGGTCTTCGGTCTTGTTGCACCAAAGGGGAAACCTTTGTCCCACTCCTCGAGAACCTGCGCCTGCGCTGTCTCTTTGCACCAAAATGGCAACTGCGCAACTGGCACGCGTTGGCACCCGCTGGCACGGTGCGTCACTGCTTGCGTCACTGCCTCCTCCTGAGGCAGGCTCGGCCTTGGATTCTCCCCCCTCCGGAGCTACCTAGCCGAGGCCACTCCCGAGGGGATCTTGATGTTGTTCTCCTCGCGAGGGTCTTGGGCAGCTGGTCGATCAGCTGGGCCGTACCAGGCCGTGATAGGAGCGCGTCGTGGCCCACAGACAGGCAAGTCTGGGTACCCTGATTCCGAGGACGCCGACAGAAGGTGGTGGACGGGCAACACGCGGAGTGTGGGGGCGCCATGATTAGCAAGCTCCCGAATGCGATTTGGCCAAAAGGGTCGTTCATAGAGACGAACAAGGTCTGGCAGAGGAGTGGTTTTATATCACTGAACCCCGCGACGCCAAATGGGTGGCAAAACCTACTTTTAGATCTGGACCCCTAGAGAGGTTGACCTCCTAGACCAAAAAGGGTCTGGACTGGGGGTCTCAAGTTGGGGTGACGACACTCTAGAGCCGTGTGTCTGGCGTGATTTCCAAGGGCCACCAGCTCCCGTCCGTCGTCTAGGTAATGTTGGCCCGACTTTTCCTTCCTTGCCAAAGCCGAGACTCCTCCCTATGGGAGTTCGATCCGGCAGGAGATAAGCCTTTGAAGCATCTCATTGGCTTTACGCACAAAGAGATCTGGAAGCATCTCTTCAAGAGCCAGAAGGAGTGGCCGGAAGAAACCGAGGACGCGGGCTATAGTACCGCGCTCTCTACCCAAGAGGTAACAGAAAATTTCGCCGAACATATATCCCCTTTCCTATTTAATGATAATAGGAATTGGAGTTTTTGCATGATATACAGGGCTGGACGAAGAAGGCCACCCGGATAAAGTGTCCGACGCCTTTGCCCGAAGACCCTGAATCTCCCGACTGACAGCGATCCTAGTCCCGTTGACATACAAGGCGCCGGTCAAGAAGCCCAAGAAGAAGAGCAAGGGGGCCGGAGACAGCCCTCGCCCTGCGGACGAGAAGTTCGAGAAGATCAACATCCTCTCCTCCGAAGAGGAGGAAGATGACGAGGAAGAAGAAGACGAGGAGCCCCCCGCGCAAGGCAGGGGGCGAAGAGGGGGGGTCGCCGCTAACGCGGGCACGGCCGCACCCCGGAGGAGGCTACACCTCTCTACTCGTTCAGACTCATCATCCGAACAGAGTTTTGTGGTGAAGCCGAGGGAGAAGCCCCTGGCCGAAACGTAAGTTTGTCCGGATACATTAATTGATGCACATTTGTTTGTTTAGCATTTCGATGCTCACTTAGTATTTCTCACCTGATAATCTGCAGCCCTCCCCGAGGACACCCTGACACCTCCTTATCGGAGGGGAACTCTCTAGCGCCTAGAGAGACGGAGAGTGACCCGCCGGTCCGAGCTCCATCGCCCATGATCGGAGGGGACACCGAAGTGTCTTCCCAGCAGGTGTCCTTTGCTCAAGGAGATGAGGGCGGGGCAGGTGATGGGGCGACCGAGGGTAATACCTCGACTGCCGCTGACCATGGGGAAACAGTCCCCATGGAGACCGAAGACGAGGGGGCCCAAACAATCTGGGGCCCTCCCGAATATTGACCCGGAGCCTAGTGCGGCTCCGGGGTCCGAAGACCAGACCCCACCAGGCGGGGGAGGATACAACGGCACCCGGAGTCAATCCGGAGGCGCTGGACCCTATGGAGGGAGTACTACACTTAGCACTGCCAAGTGCTTCCGTCGTTGAGGAGCACCACACCGTGATGGGTGCGGTGATGAAGAAGATTCAGTCCGTCAAAGGCGGACTGAATGAAGCCTTCAACAGCCTGTTAACAGGCTTTGGGGTAAGCAATGTAATGTTCTTTATGGAACTTTTATTTATTTTATATGCACATACATAGCCAGTAGCTCGTGATGCTTTGTGTGATTCTGAACAGAATCAGACGAAGTATCCATAGTATAGCATATTATAGAGCTGAACTGTATGCTTTTGTATTTGAACAAGCTTCACTAGTTGCGGCAACTGCATGAGATGCAGAAGTTGCCAAACTAAATCGGAAGCTTTTGTTGGCTAACATGGACCTCGACCGCGTCAACCAGCGTTTAGATGAAATGCAAGGTATGCGGATTTAAAAAAATTAAGATGTCAAGACGACTAATGATATTAATTGAGTATGGGTATAAAATCTTTTGCGATAATCTGTATTACACAATTGGCGCCACTGAGCTCGAGGCCCTCAAGGACGAGCTCGTGAAGGCGAAGAAGGGGGCCGAGGCGAGCAAGGCGACCGCTAACAAAGCGGTTGCCGAACTGGAGGCCGAAAAGGCCGCGTGCAAGAAGCACCATGCTCAGGTGTCCGAAGTCAAGATTGAGCTCACGGATGCCATTCGCAAGTGCGAGGCATTGGAAAAGAAGGCTTCGGAACAAGCTTCCAAGCTTGCGGAGGCAGTTAATGCTGCCCAGGATGCGCGAGCCGAGTCGCGAAGCGCCTGCAAAGAAATCAGACAGGCACGACAGATAGCATCTGGTAAGACCTTTCTTTTATAGAGTATCTTCGGAGGGCAGAAGTATCTTGGGCTAACATGATTATGGAATTCTCCAGGCGTGTTTGATGATCTTCTGAGGAGCAGTGCTGATGCTGCCCAATACTTCCGAGCCTAGGAGGGGAACGACATGGAGAAGTTGTTTTGGTCGCAGTTCTATGCGCCAAAACATCTGGTGCCCCTCAACGACCAGATGAAGCAGCTGGTTGAGCTGCATAATATGGCGGGTTCGTCCATGAAGGACTTGATAGTCTGGCTATGGCCCGCTGATCCAATCCCAAGTAGCTACTTCAGATTGGTGAAGCCGCTCATCGAGGCGAGTCCGCGGGTCGACGCATTGACGCATTCGGCCTGCATAGAGGGTGCTCAGATGGCCTTCACTCGTGTAAAAGTGCACTGGGCGAAGATGAGGGCGGAGCATATAGCTACTGCTGGCCCACCCGCAGGCAAGGAGCACCGCAAGATGGAGAAATACTTCGAGGACGTCATAGAAGGCGCCCGCCTTGTAGAAGTCTAGTGCTCGAAGGATATTATCTACGAGCAATCGTATCCGGTTGTAAAGACTTTAAGCTTATGAACCGATGTATATAACCTTTGTGCTATTATGAATGTGAGCGGCTTTTACCTCCTGTCTGGCTGTTTATATAATTCTGAAAGTTTCTAGTCGTCGGCTTCAGTCGCCACGTACATAGTACTAGGGTGTTCGGTCATATGCATATACACTCTTTATCCAACGTTTTGGTCCGTGTAGGAGGTGTATGCGGGGCGAACCAGGCAATCAGACTATGCGGCGTTATTGCTTTCACTTAGCCATAGGAGTTTGATGGATGGGGCTAGGTACTAGCCCCTGGTGCGGATATGATAGTCCCAAATTATGGTATACAATTGCACCCGACTGGGCGAAAAAAAACCAACCCTTTGTATAACACGGGATGGATCTCTATCGATCATAGTACAAAACTAAGTCACCGGATTGCGGACCAGGTTCTCACATATCATGACGGTTAGTTTTCGGCTTTCTCTACTGAGGTACTTGACCGGACGAGCCAGTACAATCGCAGTAGTTCTCCCATTACACCCTAGCCGAACAATCGGGAACGTAGGGGTAAACACAAGAGTCGGGCAACCCAGCTATTGACCCAAGACAAGATTCAAAACTAATGCATATAAAGCATATATCCAGGACGCCGAGCACTCCCTATAGGTGTTCAGACTTTTCAACATATACCGGTGCTGCATACAGCCCCTGGTAATAGACCCTATTGTCAAGGCACATGTGGCAATTTGACATGGGGATAGAACATTTATGGTGATTGAATAATACTCCGAACATAATGTGAATCAAGCTGCTCTATTAATATCCCTTTATAGTACGGCGAGCCGTAAGCTTACACATAATGCCGATGACTTTCTTGGACATTTTACATGCCAGAAAGGTGTAAAACAAGAAAGAGAAAAAAGGTTTACGCAGGGTCTTAATCTAAAAAGAAACCTTATCGCGGGTCCCTGCTGCACGTCTGCGCCGTTTCCTCCTCTGTAATGTGTCCTTGAAGGGGGGGGTCTGATGGCCATCTGTAAAAAAACCTGGAAAAGAAAAGAGATCCAATGTGGCCATAAGCAAGACTGGTTCGTTTAGTGAACCTTAAAAGATAATTTTAGAGTCCGAATAGGGTCGAGCCGAACTATGGACTGTTTGTATGAAGTGTGCCCCCAGCGCCGCCCAAGGGATTTTGAGGGCATAGTTATGTACACGAGGCACGTATGCTATCACCTTATGGGCAGTAGGTGGGGCCGTAGATGCTAATCTAGCTCATGTTCATCTGAGCTGCCGCACTGAGGCATATGCCGGACACGTTTAACTGTGTCTGCGGTTTTAGAGACCGATAAGTTGTCCGGCTTGAATAGGCCGTTTTGGACTTCGGCTGCTAAGGCCACAGTGTCCTCCTCTGTGCGGAGAGAGCGCTCCATATTTCCATTGACCGTGATGACGCCACGTGGTATAGGTATTTTAAGCTTTAGATAGGCATAATGCGGGACTGCATTAAAGCGGGCGAAGGCTGTTCTTCCGAGTAGTGCATGGTAGCCACTTCGGAACGGAGCTATGTCGAAGATTAGCTCTTCGCTTCGAAAGTTATCGGGAGAGCCGAATACAACGTCCAATGTTAAAGAGCCCGTGCAGCGGGCTTCCACACCCGGTATCACTCCTTTAAAGGTCGTGCTGCTTGGCTTGATTCTTGACGGGTCAATCCCCATCTTGCGGACAGTGTCCTGATATATCAGATTAAGACTGTTGCCTCCGTCCATAAGAACTTGAGTGAGATGATATCCATCGATTATTGGGTCGAGCACTAGGGCAGCCGAACCCCCATGACGTATGCTAGTCGGATGATCCCTGCGATCAAAAGTGATCGGACAGGCCGACCATGGGTTGAATTTGGGGGCAACAGGTTCAACGACGTAGACATCTCGGAGTGCGCGCTTGCGCTCCCTCTTTGCGATACGAGTGGCATATATCATGTTCACTGTTTTGATCTCCGATGGAAATTTCTTCTGTCCCCCTGCGTTCGGCTGGCGAGGTTCGTCCTCATCTTCGCTCTGAGGTCCCTTTCCCTTGTGTTCGGCGTTGAGTTTGCCAGCCTGCTTGAAGACCCAACAATTATGGTTGGTATGGTTTGTAGGTTTATCTGGGGTGCCATGGATCTGGCAGGGCCTATCTAATATTTTGTCCAGATTGGATGGACCATCTTTGTTGCCTTTGAATGGCTTCTTCCGTTGACCGGGTCTGGAGCCGCTGAATCCGGCGTTTACCGCTGTATCATCTGGGCTTCCAGCATTATTTCGACGTTTGTGTTTATTACTTCGCGGCTTTCCATTGCCGTCCCTGACTTCGGATGTTCCAGGGTCGCTGGTGCTACTATGAGCTAACCAACTGTCCTCGCCCGTGCAAAATCGGGTCATGAGTGTAGTTAGGGCAGCCATTGTCCTCGGCTAGCTCCCTGGGTTGTTGAATTATGTAACTTAGGTCGTCAGCATCTGGGGGGCGGACATGGATCCCTTGAAAATTAGCCCGAAAAGCATCCTCAAGTTCTTCCCAGCTCCCAATGGAATTCTCTAGGAGGCTGTTTAGCCAGTGCCTAGCCGGTCCTTTCAGCTTGAGGGGTAGTTATTTTATGGCATGGAGGTCATCTCCGCGAGCCATGTGGATGTGAAGAATAAAGTCTTATATCCAGACGGCAGGATCCGTCGTTCCATCGTACGCCTTGATGTTTATGGGTTTGAACCCTTCTGGAAAGTCGTGATCCAGCACCTCATCGATGAAGCACAGAGGGTGTGCGGTACCCCTGTATTTCGCTATGTCATGGCGTATGTCCGATGGTTGTGATGTTCGGTATTGACCCGGAACTGGTATAGGACCGGCATTATTGGCTTGGTAGCCGCCATCTCATGCGAGAGCACGGTCCCTGGATCCATAGATGGATCTGGTCTTGCCAGCCTTTTTGTTCAGGTCCTCATGTAAATCATGTTTCTGGGCCTGAGCCGCATCTTCCATTCTGTTACGGGGTGGGGGTGCGGGCTTGTGCACGCGGTTGCTAGCCACTCTGTCCCGTCCACAAGGTGGTCGGTCCGGCTTATCGGCAGTGTTATTCTTCGGCGGTATAGGCGCAGTGGCCTCGTCGTCGAATTTGGGCAACAGTTTATGCTTGGGATAGTCTTTGGTTTGGCGATTATAGCCATATTTCTATTCAGCGTCTAGCACTTCATTCCATCTATCATTGAGCATGTCCCATGCGGCTCGAAGCCGTCTCTGCTACTTTTTCAGGCTCCTCGCGGTGGCAATAAGCCTTCGATGGAAGCGCTTTTGTTCCAAGGGCTCCACTAGGACGATGTATTCGTTGTCGCCCAGGCTAACATCCTCTTCAGAGATAGGTTCATAATTACTGTCTTCGGCATCGCTGTCATCGGACTGCGGTTTCGGACTATGTTCGCCGTCCTCTCGCTCCTCCTGCTCTATCGCTGGGTCTGCGGGGTCTTCGGCTTGTTCCGGACTGTCACTGCCGTTAGTGCCAGTGTTGCTATCTTTTCCTTTGCGGGATTTAGTTCGGCACTTCGGGCGCCGTCGTTTGGGAGGTTCTTCGACGGGCTTGTCCTCTGTGGGATCGTTTTCACCGTCGCCCTCCTTCTCCTTAGGTGTATCCACCATATATACATCGTATGAAGATGTAGCTGTCCAGCGCCCGGTTACGGGCCAGTTTTGGTCCATCCCTTCAAAGTCTTCGGAAGCGTAATCAAGTAGATCAGTTAGATCTTCGACCATGGCTACCAAGTGGGTGGTGGGTGGGGAGCGAAATTCTCCATCATTAGCCTCTAGTTTGAACCGGATATAATTCGGTTGTGAGTTCCCAACTAAGGAGAGATATTTTAACGATTCCAGCACATTGCTAAAGGGAGAGTGTCGGAAGATATCTACAACACTGAATTGGCGATAGACGCCTGATCGAGCTTGAAGGGCGCAGATGCGCATGGTTCGGAACTTGCGGCCGGAGACGAGCTCGGGGTCTCGGTAACACAGATCCCGCTCCGAGTTGGGTCCGTGTGCAGCTCCAGTGCCGTAGAGTCCGCGGCTTCCGTGGCGGGGTTGAGCTTCCCGTCTTCGGTCGACGTGATCTGTTCCGGATATAAGGCCAGAACGGTTACAAGCGCTATATCCTGGTCCGATGACAGAGTTAGGTCATGTTCATCGTGGTGGCAGGGAGAGGTCGTCCTGGGCTCGAATCCGTCGAAGATCAAGTCTCCGCGGATATCAGCAACGTATTTCAAGCTCCCGAATCTGAATTGATGGCCAGGGGCATAGCTCTCGACCTGCTCAAGGTGGCCTTCTGTGTTGGCACGGAGCATGAAGCTGCCGAACACAAAAAGCTGGCTAGGAGGGAAAATTCCCTCAGTGTTTCCGTCGTGGTTGATGATGCAATCCATCAGTCCTTTGGTCGATAACATAGTGGAACTCTCAATGAAAGCACCAATGTCGGTGTCAAAACTGACGGATCTTGGGTAGGGGGTCCCGAACTATGCGTCTGAGGATTGAAGGTAACAGGAGGCCGGGGACACGATGTTTACCCAGGTTCAGGCCCTCTCGATCGAGGTAATATCCTACTTCCTGCTATATTAATATGGATGAATATGATTACAAGAGTTGATCTACCTCTAGATCGTATTGGCTAAACCTTAAAGTCTAGCCTATGAGGATTTGTGTTTCTCTATTAGCCTCTACAAACTAAACCCTCCAGTTTATATATGCACCGGAGGGCCCTCTAGGGTTTGTACATAACCATCTTGCAGAGGAAGGAAAGATCACACTCGAACCTAAAACCTGCCTTTATACGAGTACGGTAGTCCTATCCGGATACGAGAGACGATCTTCAACAATGATCTTCACGGCCCACCAGTCCAGCCCACCACGAGCTATCCGGCCACATGAGGACTCCTCAATCCAGGACTCCCTCAGGGTTCCTTGGGAATCCCCAAGCTTTGGGTCTTATCACTCCTTATTCTCCTCATATAGATATCTCTCCAAAACTTGAAAACTTCAGTCACACAAAACTTAACAAAACCTTCGTGAGATGCATTAGTAAAATAAATCCAACCCTTACTTGTAGGTATTGTTGTGAACTAATTCTTGTTTTATATTTATGTAATATATACTGTATTCCAACTTTTACATGGTTCATACCCCATGATACTACCCATAGATGCATCAAAATAAGCAAACAACACAAGAAAACAAAATATGTCTTAAACATGGTACTCTGTAAAGATGCGAATTGATGTAAAACATATGCATCTCTGAAAATTCTGAAAAATTAGGACAACATGGGAAATTTGTAGGTTAGAGTTCTATGAATTTCAAGAATTTATCACGTTCCAGTAATCAGAAAGAATTCAAATATTGGGCGCAAAAGTTTTGGTTTTTCAGCAAAACCAATCTACTATCTTCCAAATCGTCCCAAAGGTCTTACTTGGCACAAACACTAATTTAAAACATGAAAACTCATCTAACCAGAGGCTAGATGGTATATTTATTCAAGAATAGCAAGAAAAATGTAAAAACCAAAATAAAATTGGGTTGCCTCCCAACAAGCGCTATTGTTTAACGCCCTTAGCTAGGCATGATGATTTCAATGATGCTCACATGAAAGTAAAGAACTGAAACACAAAGGGAGCATCATGAATTGCATGACAAGCACATTTAAGTCTAACCCACTTCCTGTGCATAGGGATTTTGTGAGCAAACATTTTACGGGAACATGAATCAACTAGCATAGGAAGGCAAAACATGCACGACTTCAAAATTTTCAACACATAGAGAAGAAACGTGATATTGTTTGGCTAGAAGCATATGTTCCTCTCTCATAATAATTTCAGTAGCATCATGAATGAATTCAACAGTATAACCATCACATAAAGCATTCTTTTCATGATCCATAAGCATAGAAATTTCACTACTCTCCACATAAGCAAATTTATTCTCATTCATAGTAGTGGGAGCATCAAATTAAACAAGAAAAATTCAATGCTTATGTTGGTAGATAATTGAAACGTAATGCTTATATGATTGAACACTTTTGTGATTATATGTCTAAAGTTAAGGTGAACTTAAACTTATTAGTAAACATGCTTCTATGGTTACCACTCAAGTAGAACAAGTACTTAAAGCACAAAATGATTTGCTCAATGAATTAAATAGTAAGAAAACTGATAATGTTGTTAGAGTTGTGACTAGACGTGGTAGAATCACTCAAGAACCTTTGTATCTTGAGGGCCACCCTAAAAGAATTGAGCAAGATTCTCAGAGAACTAATGTTGATGCACCTAGTTCTTCTAAGAAGAAGAAAAAGAAAAATGATAGGACTTTGCATGCTTCTAGTGGACCTGTTGCTGACACACCTGAGAATCCCAATGATATATCTATCTCTGATGCTGAAACACAATCTGGTGATGAACATAAACCTAGTGATAATGTTAATGATGATCTTCATGTTGATGCTCAACCTAGCAATAACGATGATATAGAAATCGAACCTCACTACAAAAAAAGACACATCCGTGACATTTTGGGTTGAACGAATATTTTTTCTGTCATACTTATTACACTTCTATGACGATAATTGTGACAAAACCCGGTATCATCATAGATGTGATGGGGTCCTACTTCTAAGACAAAAAATCATGACAGAAAATGGGATTTTCGTCCTGGACGGGCCGAGACGCGGCTGCATGACATTCTTTGGGCCGTCCATGACGGAAAAAAACGTGGTAGAAGCGAGGGCGAGGAAAATATCGGGGTGTTCCCGGTTACGGTGGGTGGTCGGGCCGAGCGATGCGTGTTTCTCTCATACACGCACGTGTGTGGGTGAGAGGCGTTGGGCTCTAAATGAACCCGAGCGATTGCACTGCAGGCTACACGTTACTGAACCTGAGCGACCGATAGATGACTGTTAACTGAACCCGATAGAGCGATTCCTTCGCTACTGCTGCTAACTGAAGCCGATCGATGCTGCCTTTGGATGAACAGTGAGCGTTGCTGGGTGGGTTTGGATTAACAGTTCCCGGTGGGGTGGATGAACAGGACCCCGTGGAGTTGACTCTGGATGAACAGGACCCCGATCGATCGAGCCGGTTGGGGCTGGATGAACATGACCCCGTGGAGGGCTGGATGAACAGGACCACCCCGTGGACGGCAGGATGAACAGTAGACGGTGGAGGGCTGGATGAACAGTAGCCCATGGATGGGTGGTTGACAGGAGCCCGTGGAGAGGGCTAGTTGAACAGTGTCGGTGGAGTAGCGGGCGGTGGAGGCTGGATGAACAGAAGCCCGTGGATGAACAGTCGCAGGTGGAGGCTGGAGAAGGTCGACGATGGATGAACAGTAGCCCGTGGAGGCTGGAGGGGGTCGACGGTGGAGATGAACAGTATCCCGTGAAGTCCCGTTTTGCGGTACGCCACACCCCTCCCGATAAACAGGACCCCCGTTTTGACCGTAGCACTCCAACACAAGTCCGTTTCCTCCGTTTTGCGGTACGCCACACCCCTTCCGATCAACAGGACCCCCGTTTCGACGGTAGGAGGTCCGTTTTCTTCGTTTTGCAGTACGCCAGACCCCTCCCGATGAACAGGATCCCTTTTCGAACGTGGCCGGTCGAACACAAGGCCGTTTCCTCCGTTCTGCGGTACGCCGGGCCTCGTTTCCCTCGGCTGTTCCGTCCAAGCCCTCCCGATGAAGACAACGACGCATTCCGTTCCGACCCAGCCGGTTGGCTCCCCATGAACACGACGACGACATTGTTTCTCCGTTCCGACCCAGCCATGTACACGAGCCCTGGCCGTACGTATGCGCGAGTAGGCGTTCGAGACCCTGCCCGTATGTACGTACGTGGCCGTATTTTCTTTCTTGCACACTGGCCGTTGTACGTACGTGTACATGCTACGTACACGCCTCTACTACGACACGTGCGCGCCTCTACATCGACCAGTATGTATGTACACGTTCGCGACCAGAATGACAATGCTACGTACGCTTCAACCAGATGGATCCCGACTGTTAGGCATTTCCTTGCGTGCGAAGATGTAGCTGGTGGGTCCCAGCAGTCAGGGGGGCGATTCGTTTTTTTTTCGTCCGGACGCACCTCCTTGCGTGCGTTATACTCATGAAGCTTAATGTGTGGTTGAGTTGTATTTTCTACTTAGACCGCAATAATTCGTTGTGCCCTTGTAGATAGCTTATGCTGCGTTCTCCTTAACAAATTCAAAAGTCTCAACACGTAGTACGCATACTCATCATGGATCTCGTTGGTCCTTCAATTGTTTGATGTGGCTAGAAGAAATAGGGCAAGTCTTATGCATGATAACATTTGTGAAACCGTAGTCACCATTTTATACCTGCAAGCCTGTACATTCTTCATAAACTCTTAGTCCATGCACCCTTTATGTATTGGGATGGGAGATGCTATTCTTATACCTAAATAGAGTTTGTATTCAAATTTGGGTTGACGTTTTGTTCACCAGGAAAGTTTCTAACTGATTTAAACCATGGTGGTTGTATGGGTACTGCCCCCAGCCAAGTTTGCGCTAACGAGATTATGGATGATGGAATTTGGACCAGGCAGCACATCATTTAATTTTCGAACTTTAAATTGTTACCGTGCTGTCCAACTGTCATTCGGTAGGCCTGTAACTGAACATGCTATTTTGTTCAGGCTGCAGGTTCTATGGACGAAAGAATTGCTGCTTCGAAGTCACAAGGAAGGGGAGGAGGACTACCGTACAGCGATATCCTTCTATGGCAAGGTAAGTGCACGAGCCTATCTAGTACTCCCTCCGTTCCATAATACTCCTTCCGTCTCAAAATAAGTGACTCAAAAGTACCTCAACTTTGTACTAAAGTTAGTACAAAATCGAGTCATTTTTGAGTCACTTATTTTGGGACGGAGGGAGTATAAGCCTTTTTAGCAAGCTAGTTAACAGAGTTAGTACTTGTTTGAAACAATCGCAAAGACCACACAGAAATAGTTCGAGAACATCGGGCTCAGTATTGAAAATGTGGTGTTTTAGTTTTCTCTGTAGCTCTACTACTTGTCTGAGGTTTATGGTGAGCTCAATATCCGTAGAGCCATTCCCGCCTTAAATCAGACAACAACTTATATCCGTGGTTTTGTTACTTCGGGTCAGACATTAATTAAACTAGTGATGCAGAGGCTGGAGAATAAGCCTCATTTTGAGAAAAATAAAAATAAAACAAACTGATGAAGAGGCAATGATATGCTCCATAGAGCCTGTTAGTAGATCTATTCACCAACCTGTTGAGCTAAACTGAGTGCACGTTTGCTCATTGTAAATGCAGGTACTTGACATACACCCTACAGATGCCGCCATGTATGCCAACCAGAGCCTCTGCTGGCTGCGTATGAGACATGGGGACAAAGCTCTGGAAGTTGCGCGCAAGTGCAGAAAGATGCAGCCCCGCTGGCCCAAAACGGCCGATCGTGCGTGAATAGCCAACGGCCACTTCATTTCAGTTCCAGCTGCCCTGCGCGCCGCCCGCTCAACGCACGCCCCCATGGTCGACTATGATGACCCCACCATCGTCACCGCCGGTCTGACCTACCTTGCCGCGGCCGTTGTCGACGCAACCACCTTCACTGACCCCGTCTCCGTCGGCATGCCGTCGCCCCGGCTTCACCCCACCGGGCGAAGAAGCAGCCGACGGCCAAACCCTGGGGTGGAGACGTGAAGCGGCCGGCAGCGTGCAACCCCACGACGAATCCATCTCGGGCAGCCAAGAAGACAAAGGCGGCCATGGCTACTTCAGCCAATTCGCTGCCGCCGGCCGTGGTGGCGACGCTGCTCCTTGGCGGCGGGGCGGCTTGGTGGCGTGGGGTGGCCGGCTTCGCGTCCCCGGCTCAGATCAGGGCCTGCGGACCCCATCTGAGTCTTAGCGGGTCGGTCCCCGGCATGGCTTCGTTGTCTTCTGTGTGGTGAGGCAGAGGTGCGGCTTGGACAGGGGTGGCGATGCTGACGGCATGCCGGCTGCAGCGCGAAGGCGGGAATTTTAGGGTCTCGAAGATCCCAGCCGGGCCTGGTATGTTCCTGCTATTGCGTCTTGTCAGCTACCGTCGAAGACGGTGGAGATGGGGTCCTCCCGCGTGACGACGGTGCTGCTGCCCTAGTCCCGGCTCCTCTTCTTTATTGTGCAGGCCATACTTCACAGTGCCGCGCTGACAGCGTGGGAAGCTTCGTGACCGGATTGGCGCAGGGTGGGGGTCTGTTTGGTGGCGAGCTCCGGAGTGCCAGAGGTGAAGGTTGGGATCGGGAGAAATCCTTGTTGGCTTGGCCGACACCGACGCGGTGGCGCTTGAGGGTGTCGCCGGACCTTCCTGGAGGGCGTCGTGGCTACCCTTCCTCTCACCTCACCGCGTACCGGGGGAAACCCTTGGCAGCAGCGTCGTCATCGTCGCGTCCCTTCTTGGAGGTGTTGATTGGTACCGGTGCTTCGAAGGCTCGCAGGTTGTCCGGTGTATGCAGCGGCCACGAGGCTTCTTCGTTTTTTTGTCGACCCGCCGTTGTCGGCATTTGTTTCTCTTGTATTTTATCTTCCATTTATTTTGCACGTGACTATGCTGCTTCCGCCCCAGCACCTATCGTTGGTTGTCTCGGTTGGTTGCTTTGTATACAAAGCGGGCGGAAACCCTTTTTCAGTAATTTGCTGCCGCGTCAACTGCGCCGGTCATGGTCCTCCTCCTCCACGACCACAAGCCCCGCCGCCGGCTATGGAGGAAGACACGGTCACGGCCACCACCTCCAACGTGCTTGACAAAATGCCACAAAGGTAAAAAAAAACTTTGTGTTTGTTTTTTTTCATTTCCGATACGAATAGAATGTGAGGATGCATGTACATCCATTTGTAGTCTTTGAAAGATGAATAAAACTGATTCTTATTGATTGATTTGGTGCGGCATACAAGTGTATATAAGAGGGTACAAACCGACTTGGGGTGAGGTTACAAAGCTGACTTGGACTAGGAGTCGTATACGATAAAGACTACTCTAACATCCCCCCGCGGTATCAACGGCAGGCTCGACGACGTTGAGACTGAAACAGATATCTTGAAACGGCTTAGTAGGCAGTGCCTTGGTGAAAATGTCAGCAAATTGAGCCGTAGAGGGAACATGAAGCACCCGAACCTGACCAAGAGCGACCTTCTCACGAACAAAATGAATATCAATCTCAATATGCTTTGTGCGTCCGTGTTGAACTGGATTATCGGTCATGTAGACTGCTGATATGTTGTCACAATAGACAATAGTGGCCTGCTCAATAGGCCTGTGTAGCTCGGAGAGTAACTGCCGAATCCAGATTGTATCTGCAACGGCATGTGCCACGGCGCGATACTCAGCCTCGGCAGACGAACGTGAGACCGTAACCTGTCTTTTCGAGGACCAAAAATTAAATTGTTACCAAGAAAAACACAAAAACCGGAAGTGGACCTTCGAGTGTCATGACAACCAGCCCAGTCTGCATCAGAGTATGCGGTAAGAGAGTTTGGAGAAGAATTATTTAGGTGGAGACCATGATTGAGAGTTCCTTTTAAATACCGCAGAATGCGTTTAACATGATTATAGTGAGGAACCCGTGGATCATGCATATAGAGACATGCTTGTTGAACATCAAAAGAGATTTCAGGACGAGTAATGGTGAGATATTGGAGAGCACCTGTTAGGCTACGATAGAGAGTAGGATCTGAAAAGGGTTCACCGGCAGCCGAAAGTTTAAAACTAGTATCGACAGGAGTGCGAGATGATTGACAGTCAAGCATACAGGCACGATTAAGTAGATCAAGAATATACTGGCGTTAGGAAAGAAAAAGGCTGGAGGAATCTCGAACAACAGTAATGCCTAAGAAATGATGAAGGAGTAATAGGTCAGTCATAGAAAATTCAGATCTAAGAAGAGAGACAATATGATCTAAGAAATTTTGAGAGGATGCGGTGAGAATGATATCATCTACATAGAGAAGTAAATAGGTAGTGTCGGAATTTTGATGATAGACAAAAAGAGAGGTGTCCGAGAGAGATGGAGTGAAGCCTATTGTTTGGATGAAGGAGGAGAAGCGTTGAAACCAAGCTCTTGGGGCCTGTTTAAGACCGTAGAGAGATTTCTAAAGAAGACAGACATGAGTTGGAAAGGATGGATTTTCAAAACCCAGAGGTTGCTGACAGTAGACAGTTTCTTGAAGGGAACCATGGAGGAAAGCATTTTTAACATCAAGTTGGTGAATAGGCCAGGAAGAGGAGACAGCAACACTAAGAACGGTACGAATGGTGCTAGGTTTAACAACAGGAGAAAATGTTTCATCGTAATCAATTCCTTGTTGTTGAGAAAAGCCACGACAAACCCACCTGGCTTTATATCGTGAGAGGCTCCCATCGGAGTGAAACTTTTGGCGAAAAATCCATTTGCCAGAAACAATATTTGTGTTGGGAGGACGAGGAACAAGTTGCCATGTGTTGTTTTGAAGTAAAGCATTATATTCTTCTTGCATGGCAGCGGCCCAATTGGGATCAAGTAGAGCAGTTTTGTAATTCTTTGGGAGGGAAGTGGGAGATACTGTGGTATGAAGGTTTAGGCGGTTTTGGGGTTGTTGAAATCCTGATTTGGCCCTAGTACGCATGGGATGATCATTAATCGGGACTGCTGTAGGAATAGCACGAGGGGGTAACGTGGGTACGGGTGAGTCCGACGCAGCGGAAGAGTCGGACGAAGGAGCATGGTGGGGTGGTGGAGAGGGAGCAGGGACCGGGGGTGTTGGGGAGGGAGCAGGGGTCGAGGGTGTTGGGGTCGAGGGTGTTGGGGACGTCTCGGGTGGGGTGAGGGGAGGGTTGGTATTGGTTGTGGCTGGTGTTAAAGTTGTTGGTGGTATGTTGTGTTCATCATGAGGGGGTGCAGGAAGGGGAGTATATAGTTGGAAAGGACGGGGAGAGGGGGTGTTTGCCGAGCTAGGGGTGTTGGATGATGTAGTAGTGCGTTGTGAGAAAGGAAAAATATGCTCAGCAAAGGTGACATGACGAGAGACATGAACGTGTCCTGTCTGAAGGTCGAGACAACGATAGCCTTTGTGCTCGACAGAGAAGCCGAGAAAAGCACATGGGATAGATCGTGGTGACAATTTATTTGTAGAAGTGGCATAGGCATTTGGAAAACAGAGACAGCCGAAAACACGAACCGCAGAGTAGTCGGGGTGGGAAAGAAAGAGGGAATAATAGGGAGTAGTGTTGGGTTTAGTTTTAGAAGGTCGAATATTTAGAAGGAAGGTGGCCATGTGTAGGGCTTCAGCCCAAAACTTGGGAGGCATAGATTATTGAACGAGAAGAGTGCGAACTATATCATTGAGGGTGCGAAGAGAACGTTCGACTTTACCATTTTGCGGGGAGGTGTAGGGACATGAGAATCTAAGAAGGATGCCATGTTGTAAGAAGAAAGTACGATTTTTAATGTTATCAAACTCGCGACCATTGTCACATTGGATAAATCGAATTGGGAGAAAGAAGTGGATAGACACATAGCGTTGAAATTTAAGAAAGAGAGAATGGACCTCAGATTTGTTGCGTAGAGGAAAAGTCCAGACAAAGTGGGTGAAATCATCTAGTATAACAAGGTAATATTTAAAACCCGAAACACTTGCAATGGGAGAGGTCCATAGATCACAATGTATTAATTCAAAGGGATAAGTGCTACAAGAGCTAGAGGAACTAAAGGGAAGACACACATGTTTGCCTAATTGACATGACTCGCAAAATGCAGAATTATGAGAATTCCTATTACATGGTATGGTAAATTCACTAAGCATAGAAGCTAAGACAGCAGGGTTGGGATGGCCCAAGCGACGATGCCAGAGATCGACGGAGGCCAGCATGGATGTTGGAGGGGTGGTGGCAGGAACTCCATTAAGAGAGTAAAGATCACCGGAGCTATTGAAGCGAGCTATCTCGGCCTTGGTCAGGTAATCCTTTACAGATAAACCAAAAGGGTCAAATTCAGCCGAAACTAGATTGTCGCAAGTAAACTGGCGAACAGAAATAAGATTTTTAATGAGGGCGGGTGCAACTAGAACATCACGAAGTAGAAGAGGTTTAGTGGAAGAGGGAAGTTGAGCCTGACCAACACAATATATAGGAATAGATGATCCATCTCCGAGGGTAATGGAAGGGAAAGGAGATGTAGTGCAAGATGATAACCAATTACTAGATGCAGACATATGACTAGAGGCCCCTGAAGCAAAGATCCGATCCGTACCTGAGTTTCCTTGCGCAGCAAAGTTATTCATTGCTTGGAGAAAAGCAGCTTGATCCCAGCTCGGCGTCGCAGGTGAGGGTGGCGTCGGGAGCAGTGCCGGTGGATATGATGGTGAAGGCAGCAAGGCCGGCTGGGGTGTGTAGTAGGCGCCGCCATCGGTGGAGTAGTGACCATAGGGAGCATACGTCGGGGCGGCGTGATAGGCATTGGCCGGCTGTCGGGGGTTGAGAACCCCGGGAGCACCAGTAGGCGGCCGAAGGCCGGGTTGCCAGGCACCTGAGTATGCCGGCGGAGCACCGAGCGGGGACGGAGCGGACCAGGGCATGGGCCACGCCTGAACGAGCCCCGTCCAAGGATCATGAGGAGGCCGCCATGCAGCCGCCGATGGAGCACTGGTGGGTGGTGCAGGACTCGGTGCTGTCGTAGGCGGAACTGAACGAGTCGACGGCGGCCTGTAGATAGGATTTTTGCCGCGGTAGTTCGGACTAGGGCGCCAGCCTGGGGGCGGTTGAGCGGATGACGACGCGGATGGCCCGGCGACAGGAGCCGACATGGGAGGCGGTGCTGCTGTAGGCGGCGGAGGAGGGCGAGCCGCAGCATGAAAGACCTTGGGGCGAGAGTCCTTGCGAGCTTGTGTTTCCGCCGCGAGTTGGAGCAGAGAACGAACTTCAGCGAAGGTGGGAGGAGGCCGTATCATTGGTATGAACGAGGCTTGCTTGTCAAAATCCTCACTGAGGCCGCCGACGACGATGTTGATGAGCTGTGAGTCGCTGACGGTATCGCCGAGTTCGCGGAGCTCATCACCAATGGTCTTGACGCGCTGGCAGAACAGGTTCACCGGGGCGTCTCCTTGCACCATATTGCGAAGCTCGGTGTGGAGAGCGTTTTTTCGAGCGTCGGTGTTGCTTTGGAAGAGCTGACGGAGGGAGTGCCAGATGTTGGCAGCGGTGGCGCCGTCGTGATCGAGCATGTTGAAGATCTCGGTGGTGATGCGGGTGTAGAACCACTGGACGATTGCGAGATCGTCTTTCAACCATTGCGGATCGTCGGGGCGGGGAAGACAGTTGGCGGCGACATGCAAGCGCAGGTTGCAGCGGCCGAGGTGGAGATCGAAGAGATGTCTCCAATGGTAGTAGTTATGGGCGGCGAGATCAAGAACTATGGGGATGTATGGGCTGACGTCGGAGATTGTGTCAGCAAGAGACATTGGTGCGGCGAGGATGGATGTAGGGGAGTTTTGTGGAGCTAGGGAGAGGGCCGAGAGAGAGGCGGCTGCAACGTTGGCAGCCTTGGCGATGAGCGCGGCCCGGCGCTCGAAGTAGCCGGGCGGCGGCAGCGGCGGCGGCCTTGGCGGAGCCATAACCTAAACCCTAGGACCGGTATCTGATACCATGAAAGATGAATAAAACTGATTCTTATTGATTGATTTGGTGCGGCATACAAGTGTATATAAGAGGGTACAAACCGACTTGGGGTAAGGTTACAAAGCTGACTTGGACTAGGAGTCGTATACGATAAAGACTACTCTAACAGTTTTGATGATGAAGCATTCATGCACGCTACGGCAAAATGAAGATTATTTCTCTCAAGATTATGCATCCATTTCGAGCATTGATTGATATGATGCACTTTTGTAGAAATATGAAAATATTGCTCTATATGATGATTTTGATTTTGAAATGATGCGGCTGTAGGCTGACGTGCGGCCGTTGGCCGTTTTACATCTTCACATATGCATCATCTATTGGAGTAGTAGTTTTATCTCATCAAATATACATCATCTATTGGAGTTGACATTTTTTAAGATGTTAAAAGCATTTTTTGATGATACAAATTATGCAACACCTACTTTTACATCTTCAAATATATATAATCTATCGAATTGGAGATCCTCTAAGGGAGCCAGCCGAAAATCCGTGGCTAGGGTCTTACCCAATAAAATAGAGAAATGGAGCTACCTGCCCCAAATCCGTGGCCTTGTAGCCATTACAGAAGGAAAGAAAAACGAAGAAAAAAAGGCACTGTGCACTTTGTCGGAATTCAAACAGCAACCCACGAGCTAGTGAGGAGCGTTCAATCTGGAAACGTCGAATACACCATCTGCTTGACACGAAGTGGTGTAGACGGTTGGATACAAGATCGACGGCTGAGCTTGATCACGCCAAGGCGAAATGATATCCTGTTGACTGAAGAAATCGACACTTGCAGGAACTGAAGTTCAGAGATCCTGACAGGCAGCAACACCGCTGGGAACTGATTCTGATCTGTAACGGACCCCTAAATTCTGCTCAGGTGGTACACTGCGTCTGCTATTGGTTGGTTTCGACTGATGACTGAACTCTTCTCCTTTGATGGAATAGAAGATCGCCTCGAAAGTGCATCAATCCTTGGCCGGTAGCGTCGAAGACGACCTTGAGCTGCTGAGCTGCACTAGTTATCCTTCATCCCTAAAGATGGCCAGTATGGGCAATTATATACTGTACCCCCAGATGAAGTAGATTGTTGACTCTGCAAAACTAATCTTGACTCTAAACACTGTCACGTCATGAGGAAATTAAGCTAAGCAGCTCAACAGGCATATCCCGGCTAACGGCCTTCGAGGCTTCAGGTCCAGCCATAGAATTGGATGGGCAAATCGGAACCTCACGCAAGTGATTCATCTCGAGTCTTGGTTTGTTCCTTGTATGGTTACATCAAAATATGCAGTCATAGTTGCACCAGGATTGAAAAGTGAGTATTTCTTTATAACTATTCAGGGGGTTTTCATAGTAAAACAATATAATACTATCATGTCAGCTACATTCCAAATTCTGAGATGTCAAGCACCAAGGACAAGATAGTCAGTAAAACAATGGTCTGTTGCATGTTTATCCATAGCATATCTGCAGGAAAGAATTACCTCGGCCCATTTGACAGCAATCAGTGCATCAGATTTGCCACCCTCTGATTCAAAGATTCCTTTGAAATGATCTGACCTACAATGAAGAAAGAATGGATCATAACGTATATTCATAGTCTGTCAAATAAGCAAACTGATAAGTGATACCAATTTGGGCGAGTAGTAACCAACACCCTTTTGGGCGAGGAACATGCAATTTTTTGAAAACATCATTTCTCCTTGGAGATAACAAGACCAATAGACCTCTATGGTAGCTTGAGAATTGAGGGGTAGTGAAATGGAATTCTGGTGCATATTTGAAAATGAAGACTAATCATCAGATAGAAATTGCAGGCAACAAAAAAGCTGAAAGAGTGGCATTTCCTTTTTCCTTGATCCAACTGCAGGCAACACATGCAACTGAAAAGGCGGACAAAAATGCCAAGTATCGAGATTTTTTTTCCTGATTCACCATTTCTGCAAAAACATCACAAAGTGACAAAGTATTCTAATGTCTCTAAACACCATAGAGATTCTTCCTGTCAAACTCAGCAAAGTTTGTCCAAGAGTACTTGCACATCCTGAGCAGATTCCCATGAACTGCATTGCAGAGAATGATGTCGTTTCAGGAACCATAGCAGCAAATTGTGCCCTCTTAGCGAGACTGATGGATTGATTCCTTCTCCAACCACACAAGGCTATAACTGCGGCGAATCAGATGACGTACCAGGAGATATGCAGTCGATAAGCATGGGAAAGAAAGCATTTCCATAGATCCTTTCGAGTGGTCTACTTTCGAAGCTATTCTGTTTTGTTTCTACAAATGTACATAAGAGGATCAATTACTTTGATTCTATTAGGTACCATCTTCCTTCTTCTGTTCACACAGAACAAAAGCCTACTGGTCAGCCTAATCATGACCACCTTCAGATTTTTATAAATGCACACAAGATCACTAAAAAACTATTTATATTCTTCATAACAGATAAAAGTACCCAGTTCTGATTCATACTTACTGCTAGCTAACAAACTAACAGGTGCTTCAGATTTGCAACTATGTGACATGTGAATATGTTGCAGACCCCATACTCATCGTATGATTAAAATAGAACCTTAACAGACACTGGAGTAATAATGTAGGAGTAGTTGCTTTAGTACCACACCCACGTGGCCTTAGCAGACCCTATCTCTTGCAGCCATGTACTCCCTCTGTAAACTTTTATAAGATCGTTTCTGCTTCTATCAACTCATCAATGTGACAATATCCGGGCCTTGTAGAACGGAACTAATTCTATACATATGACCCAAACATAGGGCATCAATGTCATGTAGAAGAGAACAAATGACAATAGAATAATGCTAGGGCATCATTCTCTCCTTTCGGATATTTAAGAAAATCCCTTATAATTTTCTAACAAGTACTCCCTCCGTCCCAAAATAAGTGTCTCAAGCTTAGTACAATTTTGTACTAAAGTTAGTACAAAGTTGAAACACTTATTTTGGGACGGAGGAAGTATATACCAATCAAACAGGGAGGTGCTGACTTGCTATGTTAAAATATATACACCAGTACACCATGGCAGCTTCAGATGTTCAGTTATATTTGGAAAAGCATGACGCGTGTTGAAATGAAATGGTTACTGAAAAAGGATCTCACCTTGTTCCAACAGAACATGTAGTGATCCATAAGCATAGTAAACATTCTCTGAATTACTTGACCCTCATGGTTCCACAGGATGGTGATGCGTGTTAGAGTTATAATATAAGTCATGTACCTCTTTGTGTTTATCCCGTTGTATAAGGGGTTTCCTGCATATGTTCCACACCTGTACATGTATATATATATATATCGGCCTATGGCCTCATGGGAATACAAGTTGCATATTCCTAACATGGTATTAGAGCTAGGTCAATTTTTTGCACGCCGCAACTCGTGCTATTGATCCTTCGTGCCTCTGATCGATCGAAGAAGCCGGTCTCTTCTGGATCGTCCGCTCGATCTCCTCTGTCTCTCCCGTGATCGAAGCAGCAGCAACTCGTCCGCTCGATCTCCTCTGCCTCTCCCGCGATCGAAGCAGCAGCAGGGGGCTGGACTCCCGCGATCGAAGCAGCAGTCCGCTCGGCAGGTCTCGCTCGCTCCCGTCGCTCGAAGCCCTCGATCTCCAGTCGCTCCCGTCGCTCGAAGCCCTCGATCTCCAGTCGCTCCCGTCGCTCGATCGCATCGCCAGGGCCTGATCCGCTCGACCGAGGCAGGGCATCTCCGCCAGATCGGTCTCCTCTGGCCTTCAAGCAGGCCCGAAGCCTGCAGCCGCTTCCGCCACCTGGGCCGCTGCCCACGTGGGCTTCTTCAGTCAATCGACCGATCAGCTGCCTGACTGCCCGTCGCTTTTTCCCGACTCTGCTGATCTAAAAAAAAATGTCTCTGTCATCGGGCTACGTTTCTGTCCCTCGCTGTCCGGTGATCTTCGATGGTACTAACTATACTAAGTTCACTGGATTCATGCGCATTCACATGCGTGGCATCCGTCTCTGGGGTGTTCTTTCTGGCGAGGTCTGCTGTCCGCCACGTCCGGTTCCTCCGATGGCTCCTATTCCGCCGACTCCATCGGTTCTTCCTACGGATGCTAATCAGGCCGCCAAGGATGCGGCTAAGCTTGCTCATGAGGCTGCTGATCGTGCTTATGATGAGAGGGTTTTGGCTTATGAGGAGGCTCTTCAGACGTATCATGGTGCTCTGTCTGTTTACACCCAGTGGCTTGATGATGATGCTAAAGCTGCAGCTGTTCTCACTGCTAGTGTTCTGCCCCAGTTTGCTTCTGAGTTTCTGGGTCTTCCTACTGTCTTTGAGATGTGGACCCGTCTTCGTCAGCGCTATGAGCCCTCTGGTGATGCCCTGTACCTTTCTGTGGTTCGTCAGGAGCATGCTCTTCAGCAGGGTGACTCTACTGTTGATGACTTTTATGCACAGAGTTCTGCTATCTGGCGCCAGCTTGATTCTCTCCGCACTGCTGGTTGTCGTACTTGTCCCTGTTGCTAGGCTGTCCAGGCCAATTTGGAGTTTCATCGCGTCTACGAGTTCCTGTCTCGGCTTCGTAAGGAGTTTGAGCCCCGGCGTGCTCAGTTGTTTGCTCGTGGTCGTATTTCTCTCATGGAGGCTCTTTCTGAGATTCGTGCTGAGGAGACTCGCTTACGTGGTGCTGGTTTGCTGGAGGTTCCCTCTGTGTTCGCTACTCGGTCTTCTTCCACGCCACCTGCTGCACCGACCCCGTTTCGCTCGAGTGCTCCGCCACTCTTGCCCACTCCTTCTGATGGCTCAGGTCGCCCCCGTCCACATTGTGACTACTGCAACAATGATGGTCATATTGAGTCCCAGTGCTACAAGAAGAAGAAACACCTGCGCAAGGCACGACCATCATCTTCAGGGACTTCGTCATCTACCTCGACAGCTTCAGCCATTGCTTTGACTGAGCAGGATATTCTGAGACTTAAGCGTCTGCTCACGACTTCAGGTTCTTCCTCGACGGGTACTGTTGGTTCTGTGACTGATGTTTCCCGCGCTGAGCAACCGCCCTCTACACAGTCAGGTACATCCCCATGGGTTCTGGATTCTGGAGCTTCTTTTCATATGTCTTCTCATTCTTCCACTTTGTCCTCTCTTCGATTGCTGGATTCTCCTGTTCATGTCTTCACTGCTGATGGTACTCCACTTTCTGTTGCTAGTAGAGGCAATCTTTCCACTCCTTATTATGTTCCTGATGTTGCTCATGTTCCTCGACTTACCATGAATCTGTTTTCTGCTGGTCAACTTACTGATTCTGGTTGTCGCGTCATCCTTGACGCTGACTCTTGTTCTGTCCAGGACCGTCGCACGCACACTCTGGTTGGGGCTGGCCCCCGCCGCCGTGATTCTCAGGGTCTTTGGGAGTTGGACTGGCTTCATGTTCCTTCCGCTGCCACCACCATCGCCAGTTCTTCCGCTTCTGTCGCCTCCGTTACTGGTTCCTTCCAGCAGTGGCATCATCGACTTGGTCATCTGTGTGGTTCTCGGTTGTCTTCTTTAGTTCGTCGAGGTCTTCTGGGGTCTGTCTCAGGAGATGTCTCTTTAGAGTGTCAGGGTTGCCGTCTTGGCAAGCAGATTCAGTTACCATATCCACATAGTAAGTCAGTGTCTAAGCGTCCTTTCGATTTAGTCCATTCTGATGTATGGGGTCCGGCCCCTTTCGCTTCAAAAGGTGGTCATAAATACTATATTATTTTCATAGATGATTTCTCTCGTTACACATGGCTTTATTTCATGACCTCTCGTAGTGAGGTGTTGTCTATTTATAAGTGTTTTGCTGCCATGGTTCATACTCAGTTCTCTTCACCCATTCGTGTTTTTCGTGCTGACTCCGCTGGCGAGTATATCTCTAAGATGTTGCGTGGTGTTCTTGCTGAGCAAGGGACTCTCTCAATTCTCTTGTCCTGGTGCTCATGCTCAGAATGGTGTGGCTGAGCGAAAGCATCGACATCTTCTTGAGACGGCTCGTGCATTGATGATTGCTGCCTCTCTCCCGCCTCATTTTTGGGCCGAGGCCGTCTCCACATCCACCTATCTTATTAATATACAGCCTTCCGCTGCTCTGCAGGGTGGTGTTCCTTTCGAGCGACTTTTTGATCGTTCTCCCGATTATTCGATGCTTCGCTCGTTTGGTTGTGTTTGTTATGCTCTTCTCGCCCCTCGCGAACGCACCAAACTGACCGCTCAGTTTGTTGAGTGTGTCTTCTTAGGCTACAGTGATGAGCATAAGGGCTATCGTTGTTGGGATCCTATCAGTCGTCGGATGCGTATCTCTCGAGATGTGACTTTTGATGAGTCTCGTCCCTTCTACCCACGCCCATCTTCCTCGACTTTTTCAGTGCAGGATATCTCTTTCCTCACTTTTCCTGCCTCACCTATCACCCCCGTCGAGCCTGTACCTCTCCGTTCCACTTCCTCTCCTTCACCTCTAGTTGATTTGCAGCCACCATCCTCCCCGGTCTCCTCGCCTAGCATGTCACAGGGTTCTCCACCTTCATCTCCGGTGACTTCCTCCCCGGTCTCTTCTCCTAGCATGTCACCGGATTCTACACCTTCATCTCCGGTGACTTCTTCGTCGCCACCCCCCGATTCTACCTTGGCGATTCCTCCTTCTATTCTTCCATCTTTTCCTCAGCATTACACTCGTCGTCCACGACCTGTCGATGCCTTTGTGGATGAGTCGTCATCTTCCTCTCAGCCTACTTATGGCTTGCGTTCTCGTCCTCGTCCGCCTGTTGATCGCTTTGGATTTCCCACCGCTGGTGCTGCTGTTCTTGAGCCGACTTCTTACCGTCAGGCTGTTGTTCATCCTGAATGGCAGTTTGCGATGGCAGAGGAGATTGCTGCTCTTGAACGCACTGGTACCTGGGATCTTGTTTCTCTTCCTCCCGGAGTCCGTCCGATCACTTGTAAGTGGGTCTACAAGGTTAAGACTCGTTCCGATGGTTCTCTTGAGCGTCAAAAAGCTCGTCTTGTGGCTCGTGATTTTCAGCAGGAGCATGGTCGTGATTATGACGAGACTTTTGCTCCTGTGGCCCATATGACTTCGTACACTTCTTGCCGTTGCTTCTGCACGCCACTGGTCTATCTCTCAGCTTGATGTTAAGAATGCCTTTCTTAATGGTGAGCTGCGTGAGGAGGTGTACATGCAGCCACCACCTGGGTATTCTGTTCCTGATGGCATGGTATGTCGTCTTTGTCGCTCTCTCTATGGCCTTAAGCAAGCCCCCCGCGCCTGGTTTGAGCGCTTTGCCTCTGTGATCACTGCTGCTGGTTTTTCAGCCAGTGCTCATGATCCAGCATTGTTTATTCACCTTTCTCCTCATGGTCGGACTCTTCTTCTTCTCTATGTTGATGACATGATCATCACGGGGGATGACCCCGAGTATATTGCCTTTGTAAAGGCCCGTCTTAATGAGCAGTTTCTTATGTCTGATCTTGGACCTCTTCGCTACTTTCTTGGGATTGAAGTCTCTTCTACCTCTGATGGCTTTTTTATATCCCAGGAAAAGTATATCCAGGATCTTCTTGCTCGTGCTGCTCTTACTGACGCGCGCGTTGTTGAGACTCCTATGGAGCTCAATGTTCACCTCCGTGCTACTGATGGTGATGCTCTCCCTGACCCGACGCGTTATCGTCATCTTGTTGGCAGTCTTGTCTATCTAGCTGTCACTCGTCCGGACATCTCTTATCCGGTTCATATTCTGAGTCAGTTTGTCTCTGCTCCCACATCGGTTCATTATAGTCAACTCCTTCGTGTTCTCCGATATCTTCGAGGCACGATCTCTCACCGTCTCTTCTTTCCTCGCTCCAGTCCTTTACAGCTTCAGGCCTATTCGGATGCTACGTGGGCTAGTGATCCTTCAGATCGCCGTTCACTTTTTGCTTACTGTGTTTTTCTTGGTGGTTCTCTCATTGCCTGGAAGACGAAGAAACAGCTTGCAGTTTCCCGTTCGAGTGCCGAGGCTGAGTTGCGAGCAATGGCTCTTTTGACGGCAGAGGTGACTTGGTTACGGTGGTTACTTCAGGACTTTGGTGTTTCTGTCACTACACCGACTCTGCTCTTATCTGACAGTACAGGTGCTATCAGCATTGCGCGCGATCCTGTGAAGCATGAGCTCACCAAGCATATTGGTGTTGATGCTTTCTATGTGCGCGCTGGTGTGCAGGATCAAGTTATTGCTCTTCAGTATGTGCCTTCCGAGTTACAGTTGGCGGATTTTCTGACGAAGGCCCAGACTAGAGCACAACATGGCTTTTATCTCTCCAAACTCAGTGTTGTTCCTCCACCATGAGTTTGAGGGGGGGGGGGTGTTAGAGTTATAATATAAGTCATGTACCTCTTTGTGTTTATCCCGTTGTATAAGGGGTTTCCTGCATATGTTCCACACCTGTACATGTATATATATATATCGGCCTATGGCCTCATGGGAATACAAGTTGCATATTCCTAACAATGCGAAAGCACCACTTTTTAGAGAATTAAGTAGAACACATGTTGTTCGTCCTGAAGCTAGTTTAGTCTCTTTTTGATTAAAAGACATTACCACCATTGGGCGTACCCCAAGTTATCTTAATTGGTCACTTGGGAGGTGTCGGATTCAGGGCTCCGCAAAACCCTACTAGGTTCGAACTCTGGGGTGCGTGCGAAGAACTCAATCTCGCCTATCTACCTACTCGCCGTCTCACGAACTAGCACGATGAACAGGAATGTAAAAGAGACAAGAGGCAGTTTATCCTGGTTCAGGCCACCTAGCGGTGAGTGGCCCTACTCCAGCAGTGTGGTGGATTAGCCTCGAGATGGGCTGTGGATGAACTAGTACAATGGGTGAATCTCTGGAGGTGAGGTGTTCTTGCTTGGTGGTGGAGGAGAGGGTCTGAATGATCCGTCCTCTTGCTGGGTGGTGGCTATCCTACTTATATATCCTATTTATATAGTGACATTGGTCCTCTTCCCCCGAAATGTTTGGCGGAAAGGGATCCCACAACGGCCAGTTTTGAAGGGAGACAGCTAGTACATCTTATCCTGACTAAAGGTGGTCTTCGCCTGCAAAGCCTCTGATCCTGACGCCATGGTGGGCTCAGTGATGACCTCCGCCCTGCCGTCCTGGTGGTCTTGGTCTTGTTGCACTGGAATGGAAACCTTTGGCGGATTCCTCGGGACTCTGCGTCTGAGCCCGCTTCCTTAGCACCAAAGAGGAAACTGCGGTACTGCGCCCGCTGGCGCCCTCTTGGCCTTGGTCGTCACGGCTTGCGTCATGCAAACCTCGCGAGGTGGGGGGTTGCATAGAGTTCTCTGCTCCTCAGGAGCCATCCAGACGGGGCTGCCCCTTCCGGAGGTCTTGGTGTCTCCCGCCCCGCGAGGCTTGGCCCCTCGCAAGGGTCTTGAGTGTCGATGCTGAAGATGGGTCGTACCTGGCCTGGAAAGGAGCCACGTCGTGGGCCGCAGGCAGGCAAGTCTGGGTACCCTGGTTCCCAGAACGCCGACAGTAGCCCCCGGGCCCAAGGTGCGCTCGGACTTGGCTTCAAGGCGGAGCCAAAGGGCAAGGGCAAAGCGCCGCGGGCCCCAATCGCCTGCGGACCTGGTCGACGCGTGGCGCCCGGATTGGACATGGGAGTCTCCACTTCCCACGTTGTCTTGGCAACCGTTTGATTTGACTGGAGGGGTCCAGTACCCACTTCGGGTCTTTCTCTGCTTCCCTTCATCTTGCTCTAGATCCCCTTTCTCCCTTGCCACAAGCGCTCCCAGATCTGCTGAATCCTGCCCCCGAGTTCGGCGCCGATGGCCTCGGGAACAACCAAGCCCTCTGTTTCTCCTCCGCGCCAGGTTCCAGACTTCGAGCCGGCCCTCAGCGCCTCCATCACCACCAAGGAGAAGGGGGAGATTGTTAGGGCATATTTCTCCTTTAGTGCTTTTGGTGATTGATGACATTGCTTTTGCGGACTAATCGTCTGTATTGAGCATTTAAGATAATTGATCATATGGCACAAGACGATTCGAGCCCCTCGAAATTCTAAGAGAAGACGGTTATTTTCGTTCCTTTCATTTTCGGTGGATTTGAGTCGTAGGAGAAGCGTACTATTAAGAAGGGGTCCGCGTCGAGATGGTATGGGTGAAATCAACACGTACACGATTTCATTTACACCCTCCATATTTTTCGCTTCTTTGGAGTTTCCCCTTTTGTTACTTAGAAGGGGGGCTTGGAGTGCTGCCAGCGGTAGTACCGCTCCCAGGACCGCGCTTACTACCGCTCCGGCTCGGGTCTCGACTTTTCGTGTCGGACTAAGCAGTAGTCCAGCGGTGGTCCCACTGGCTCACTACCGTTGAGCCCCTTTCGACCCAGCTGGGCAAGTGGCAGCAGCAGCGACAGTACCGCACCTACCACCGCCGCCACTTCCGCTCATGGCTATGCTCTCCCAGACCTCCTTATCTCCTCAACGGTAGTAAGGTGGCATTGGGGAGCTACAGTACCGCCCGGTATGCGGTAGTACCGCTGCCACCAGCGGTAGTACCGCTGGTGTGGCACTGCCTCTCACCACCTGGTCTGCCCTGCTTCCTTAGCGCCCTGTGCTGCAACCCCAACGGTAGTACCGCTCCGGCGGCACTACCGGCCCGTGGTCTTGCACCGTTGCACTGCACTACGTGCACCAATGTTGAGGATATCGCTTATCGTTATCGTCTCGGATAGCTGTGGATTAGAGATTAGTCGAAAATCGGCCGATTAATCGATTTTATCGGTCGACTATTAATTGGCCATTTTTTTCAAATCTCGGGTTCCCAACACTAAAATATGCTATATTCAACACCAAAACAATATTGCACAGAAGTGTTATCTTGATTCCTAGCCTTTTAATCCTTGTATAATGACGAATAAAATAGGACAACAGTACATATTGCGTAACAAGGCCCACATAACGAATATAAACATAGTTTTTGCAAACATAGTGCTATGAATAAGCCCGATTTATCGGTAGATTCCTGATAAATCACTTGTCATAGCGATAAATCGGCCAAAACGATAAATGGCGAAGATAAGGCATAATCTTATCAGTCACCCCAAGAGTAGTGATAAATCGGATGATAAATCGCTAAATCGGAAGATTTCTTGAACAGTGACGTGCACTACCGGCTTCTTGGGGAGCATTGTGCCTCCACAACGCTCTAACGGAGACGTACTTCCTCTGAAAGGGAAGGAACTTCGGTAGCACATCCTCATCTCCACCGGCTCCACTCGTGGTTACTTCTTACCTTTATTTTGTGCAAGCTATATTTGTGTTGTATCATTTGCTTGCTTTTGTTATTGTTGTTGCTAGCATCATATAGGTTGCTCACCTAGTTGCACATCTAGACAACCTATTTGTTGCTTAACCTAATTTGTTAAGAAAAGCGAAAAATTGGTAGTTGCCTATTCAACCCCCCCCCCCTCTAGTCAACCATATCGATCCTTTCACCGAGGAACAAACTCCGGCCACTGCACCGCATTGGGCCATCCTTTCACATGGCCTGGCCGAGGCCATATAAGCCATGCTCCGGCGTCGTCCACATAGCACTGACCGCATCGTTGTGCACGTCCTCACCTCCCCTCTTCCTCTACAACTCCAACGATGGACAAGTCATGGGCCTCCGCGCCGTCAGGCAGCGGCTCTGGAACGGGCTTTGGAGGTTCGTGGCGACGCGGCCCTCGCACTCTGGGGCCATCATCGTCATCGGCGGCCGGCTCCTCGACGAAGGAGACTATCATCTCCTTTGACGACGAGGACCAACCGGCGATGCAGGATACGGTCTACGCTGTGACTGATGAGGAGTACGAGCAGCAAATGGAGGTCATGCTTCGTCGCTTCGTCCTCCACGTCAACGGCCAGGCAACGCCACCGGAGACACTCCTGCATGTCAAGCCATAGACCACGTCCCTTCCTCGCTCTCCCTTGCGCAACCGCGGTGTCCAAATAAGACGTCGCGTCACGGAGGAGCCCCTCCCGCCACCCCTACGCATCAAGGAGGAGCGGCTCTTGCTGCCGCACCAAAGCATGAAGGAGGGTGATGGATAAGTCTATGTACTAGGGTCTGGTCTTTGTGGGGCTGCAGCATCTGTGTACTACGGTCTTTGTGGGGCTGCAGCACATGGTCCTTGTGGCAGTTAGGATAGAGTTCCTAACCATCAAGGACCGTCAGTTAGGATAGCATCTTAGACTAGCATCTTAGACTGGCATCTTAGCAGCATCTCAGCATATGCTTGGCTGGCTAAGCAGCCTATAAGTATGTATCCCCAACCCCTCAGGTTGGCATGGCATTGTGTGAGAAATAAACCAACGAAAATTGTCCCAACTCTCCTAGTGTCATCCACAACTATCAATGCTCAGGTTCAAAGGTCTAACAAGTGGTATCAGAGCCTCGTTATCTTGTACCCTGAGCATTTCCTGTGGGCAGCCTAAGTCGGTAGCAGCAGCTGCTCCGTCTGCCTCTGGTTACCTCCCTCTCTCCGGACTGTCGAGCAGCAGTTCATCTTCAACAGCCTCCTCTTCACGCAACAGCCCCCCTGCAGCAAGCCATGTCTGCAGGTCGCTCTCAGCACACGGCTACCTCGAGCATACGGCGCCGGCAGGAGGCCGAGCGCGCCGTGGCAGAGGAGCGTGAGCGGGCAGCTGTAGCAGCAGCTGCTGCGGCAGCAAGGGTGTCGAGGCTGGCTGCAGCGGAACTGGCAGCAGCCAGAGCGGAGGTAGAAGCAGCAGCAGCAGCAGACGCAGCACGTGAGGCTACGGCGGATGCCAAGGCACTCCGCGGCGGCTCCGGCAGCTCCAACAGCTACGCGGCTGCGAACGACTGCGCTGACGCAGACCGCGCCAAAGTGGCGCAAGAGCGGACGGCGTAGTGGGCAGCCAAGCACGCCCGCGCTCCAGCTGGAGGTGCGCACCGCGACGGCGGCTGCAACGACCAGGACCGCGGCCTCTACGAGGTCCGGACTATGGTCAGGGATGTTGGTCCCAGTGCTGGGTGGCCTACCCTCACTAAAACCAACTATGTCGAGTGGGCCGGGATCATGAAGGTCAGGCTCCAGGTGCGGCGCATGTGGGAGGCAGTCCAGGACAGCAACGTCGACCACCAAGAGCACCGACGGGCGCTGGACGCCCTCATCGCCGCAGTACCGCCCGAGATGCAGTTCTCGCTTTCCAGCAAGCGGACTGCCAAGGAAGCTTGGGACGCCATCGCCGCGGCACGCATCGGCAGCGACCGTGCTCGCAAGTCCACTCTGCAGGCACTTCGCAAGGAGTGGGAGAGCCTGGTTTTTAAGCCAGGTGAGGACGTTGATGACTTTGCTCTCCGTCTCAACACCCTGCTGCAGAAGTTGGTGAAGTTTGGTGATGCCACTTACACTGAGGAGAGAGCTGTCGAGATGCTTTTTCGGTGCATCCCCGAGAAGTACAAGCAGATGGCTCGGTCGATCGAGTCTTTGCTGGACCTCTCCACGATGACAATCGAGGAGGCGATAGGCCGCCTCAAGGTCGTCGACACCGATGAGCCTCAGCCTTCCTCGGGGCCCATCACCACCGGCGGGAAGCTGCTCCTAACTCGGGAACAGTGGGATGCCAGCCTTGGTGACAGGAAGAAGGGGGAGCCTTCTTCCACGACGGGCGGCCGCAAGCGTGGCAAGCAGCGTAAGACGCGAAGAGGCCCCCCGGGCAGGGCACAAGGACGTGCCGAAGGTGACGCCCGCGGAGGCGCCAAGGACGGCGCCGCTGGCAAGCCCAAGCCGGCACAAGACAACACTTGCCACAACTGTGGCCGGTTTGGCCATTGGGCCAATGAGTGCCGGCAACCATGTCAAGGCCAGGCTCACGTCGCATAGGTGAAGGAGGAGACGGCTTTGTTCATGGCGCATGCAAGCATTGAGCTATCTTCAGCGACACCAGCCGCAAAAGCTCTCATCCATCTCGACGAGCCAAAAGCACACGCTCTTCTCGGCGATGGCTCCGGGAAGGACAAGACTAAGGGGTGGTGCCTCGACACCGGCGCCACCCACCACATGACCGGTCGAAGGGACTTCTTCGCCGAGCTCGACTCCGATGCGCGAGGCTCCGTCAAGTTTGGGGATGCCTCTGCTGTGGAAATTAAGGGCGTCGGCTCCGTCATCTTCGCCACCAAGACGGGAGAGCACCGGCTGCTCACCGGTGTCTACTACATCCCCGCGCTGAGGAACTCCATCATCAGCTTGGGACAGCTGGATGAGAACGGCTCACGCGTGCTGATTAAGCATGGGGTCCTACGCATCTGGGATCGCCAGGGTCGCCTTCTCGCCAAGGTACCCAGAGGTGAAAATCGACTTTACGTCCTTGATGTGCAGGTGGCACAACCGGTCTGTCTCGCTGTCCGTCCGGACGACGAGACGTGGCAATGGCATGAGCGCTTTGGGCACCTTCATTTTGAGGCCCTGAAGCGTCTAAATGCCAAGGAGATGGTACGAGGCCTGCCATGCCTCGACCATGTGGAGCAGTTCTGCGACATCTGCGTACTGACGAAGCAGAAACGACTCCCCTTTCCCCAACAGGCGAGTTTTCGGGCCAAGGAGAAGCTGGAACTCGTGCACGGAGACTTGTGCGGCCCGGTGACGCCAGCCACACCCGGAGGTCGACGCTACTTCCTGCTGCTCGTCGACGATCTCTCTCGCTACATGTGGGCGATGATTCTCGGCAGCAAGGGAGAAGCGGCGGACGCCATCAGGCGCGCGCAGGTTGGTGTGGAGGCGGAGAGCGGCCGCAAATTGCGCGTGTTGCGCACTGACAACGGCGGCGAATTCACGGCGGCTGAATTCGCGTCGTACTGCGCCAACGAGGGCATCCAGCGCCAGTACTCCGCGCCGTACAGCCCGCAGCAAAACGGAGTCGTCAAGCGGCGCAACCAGACGGTTGTGGGGATGGCTCGGGCTCTCCTCAAGCAGAGAGGAATGCCGGCTGTTTTCTGGGGAGAGGCGGTGCTGACGGCCGTTTACATCCTCAACCGCTCGCCTACTAAGGCACTCCACGGCAGGACACCGTACGAGGCCTGGCATGGGCGGAAGCCGGCGGTCTCCCATTTGCGCGTCTTTGGCTACCTTGTGTTCGCCAAGGAGCTCGGCCACATCGGCAAGCTCGACGACAGGAGCACTCCGGGAGTCTTCATCGGCTACGCGGAGGGCTCAAAGGCCTACCGCATCCTCGACCCAAAGACGCAGCGTGTGCGCACGGCGCGAGACGTCGTGTTCAACGAAGGGCGAGGGGGGCAATGGGACAAGGCGGTGGACGACGGCTCGACGCTGACGTATGACGACTTCATTGTCAAGTATGCCCACTTCAAGGAAGCCGGGGGAGCAAGCAACTCCTCTTCGCCGGGCACGCCTACCCCGGCCCCCAAAACTACACTGACTACGGTGCCTGCAACGCCGACGGCACCACAACTGGCGACGCCGCATACTCCAGCCCCGCCAGTCACCATTCCGGGTTCGTCTTCATCAGCACCAGCTCACGCAGAGCACAACCCGATGAAGTTCCCTTCCCCGCTCACTCACGTCGAGGAGCGTGTCGACGCGTATTATGGAGGCGAACGGCTGCGGTATCGCACGATGGATAATCTACTCGGCGACCAGCCGGTGCCGGGACTGATGCCACGTGACTTGGAGGCGCAGCTACAACTCGCGTGTGAGGACGACGAACCACGGTCCTTTGCAGAGGCCGAGAGAGATGCGGCATGGCGCGTCGCGATGCAGTTGGAGATGGATGCGGTCGAGCAAAACCGCACCTGGGAGGTCGCTAACCTTTCTCGTGGTCACCGCGCAATCACCCTTAAGTGGGTGTTCAAGCTGAAGAGGGATGGAGCCGGCGCCATCATCAAGCACAAGGCTCGCCTGGTGGCGCGAGGCTTCTTGCAGCAGGAAGGAGTCGACTTCGACGACGCCTTCGCTCCCGTGGCACGGATGGAGTCCGTGCGACTTCTCCTTGCGCTAGCTGCCCAGGAGGGCTGGCGTGTCCATCACATGGATGTCAAGTCGGCATTCCTCAACGGCGACTTGAAGGAGGAAGTCTACGTGTATCAGCCACCGGGATTTGGGATTCCCGGCCAAGAGGGCAAGGTACTCCGCCTGCGCAAGGCTCTCTATGGCCTACGGCAGGCACCTAGGGCATGGAACGCCAAGCTGGACTCCACGCTAAAGAAGATGGGCTTCGAGCAAAGTCCGCATGAGGTTGTCGTCTATCGACGGGGCAGCGGAGGAAATGCCCTGCTGGTGGGCGTCTATGTTGACGACCTGGTGATCACCGGCACCAAAGATGCAGAGGTGGCGGCGTTCAAGGAAGACATGAAGGCCACCTTCCAGATGAGTGATCTGGGGCTCCTCTCCTTCTATCTAGGGATTGAGGTGCACCAGGACCACTCCGGGATCGCGCTTCGACAGTCCGCCTACGCCAAGCGCATCGTTGAGCTAGCTGGGCTCACCGACTGCCACCCAGCTCTCACTCCGATGGAGGAGAGGCTGAAACTGAGCCGCGACAGCACGACGAAGGAAGTGGATGCTACGCAGTACCGGCGCCTTGTGGGGAGCCTTCGCTATCTCACCCACACACGGCCGGACTTGGCATTCTCCGTCGGCTATGTCAGTCGGTTCATGGAGCGACCGACGTCGGAACACCAGCAGGCAGTGAAGAGGATCGTCCGCTACGTAGCAGGGACCCTCGACCACGGCCTCCACTACCCCAAGTGTTCGGAGGCGGCACACTTCGTCGGGTACAACGACAGCGACCACGCCGGCGACATCGACACCAGCAAAAGCACGAGCGGGATCCCCTTCTTCCTCGGCAAGTGTCTCGTGAGCTGGCAATCAGTCAAGCAGCAGGTGGTGGCCCTGTCCAGCTGTGAGGCTGAGTACATAGCGGCCTCCACCGCCTGCACTCAGGCGCTCTGGCTTGCTCGACTGCTTGATGATCTTCTCGTTCAAGACACCAGAACGGTGCAGCTTCTGGTGGACAGCAAGTCCGCCCTGGCTCTGGCAAAGAACCCCGTGTTCCACGAACGAAGCAAGCACATCCGACTGAGGTATCACTTCATCCGCAGCTGTGTGGAAGAAGGGAGCATCGAGGCGAGCTACATCAACACCACGGACCAGCTCGCAGACCTGCTCACCAAGCCTCTTGGGAGGGTCAAGTTCCTCGAACTTTGCTCCAAGATTGGGATGATTCAACTCTCCCACAAGACGACGTACAAGACTTAGGGGGAGAAAGATGGATAAGTCTGTGTACTAGGGTCTAGTCGTTGTGGGGCTGCAGCATCTGTGTACTAGGGTCTTTGTGGGGCTGCAGCACATGGTCCTTGTGGCAGTTAGGATAGAGTTCCTGACCATCAAGGACTGTCGGTTAGGATAGCATCTTAGACTAGCATCTTAGACTAGCATCTTAGACTAGCATCTTAGCAGCATCTCAGCATATGCTTGGCTGGCTAAGCAGCCTATAAGTATGTATCCCCAACCCCTCAGGTTGGCATGGCATTGTGTGAGAAATAAACCAACAAAAATTGTCCCAACTCTCCTAGTGTCATCCACAACTATCAATGCTCAGGTTCAAAGGTCTAACAGAGGGGTGGCGCCCTCCGCAGCCCCGCTGCGTCAAGGAGAAGCGGCGTTCACCGTCGCCCCGCCAAACTCATGGCGGCCTGCCCCATGCGATCACTGTGAAGGCGCGCGGTCGCATTCACCACTATCTCGGTGGCGGCGGCAGCAGCTCTTCCACACGGAGCGGCCTAACAGCGAAGGAGTACGGCGACAAGGAGCGGCGTTGGCAGGACAGGCGCAACGCAACGCACCGGTCAGAGTTCGTGTACTCTGATGTCCCGCCGCCACACATCACGGCGGACTCGGAGCTGGCCACGGCCTGGGCTCTGGACCGTTCCAAGACGATGGCGGAGACGAGAAAGCACCGTCTCCGCCGCCTCGACGAGGAGATAGTCAAGTATGGCCAGGAGTGGTTTCTCCACGAGTCTACCGCCATCGCCGCCTCCTTCCAGGCCCGCCACCCTCTCCCCCGCCCATGTTGTCGATAGCCGCGGCCGCACTGTGCACGACGCAAGAGCAAGCGGAAAGGATTATCCGCGAGCGTCAGGCGGCTATTAGGAAGCCCCGCCGCGACGCTACGGCCTTCTGCAGACCCGAAGCCCGACTCCGACGACTTTGAATATAGCCTACAAGGTCACCGTCAAGTATAGGGTAGTGTAGCATTAGTTTTTGTCAGGCCCGTGGGAACCAGGGTACCTAGGCCCGTCTGCCTTCGGCCCAGGATGCGGCGCGTATCGAAGACCCAACAAGGGGCCCACCAACAGGCCTCGCTGGCAGGACCCATCGCCAGGACCAGGCCTCGCGAGATCCCCCCTCGGGAGGCGGGCATCTTCAGTAGGCTAGGCAGCTTCACCAGGAGCCTCTCGAGGCTACCTCCCGAGGCGCCTCCCTGAGGCGCTCAAGGCGGGATTAGAGATTAATCGATTTCTCGGTCGCGTGGCTTCATGCTCATCACGTGGGTGACGCACAATGTTGGGGATATCGCTTATCGTTAGCGTCTCAGTCAGCTGGGGATTAGAGATTAATCGAAAATTGACTGATCAACCGATTTTATCGGTCGACTATTAATCGGCCATTTTTTGCAACTCCCAGGTTCCCAACACTAAAGTATGCCAAATTCAACACCAAAACAATATTGGACGGAAGTGTTACCTTAATTCCTAGCCTTTGAATCCCTGTATAGTGACAAACAAAATGGGACAACGGTCCATATTGCGTAACAAGGTCCACAATGCGCATATAAACATAGTCTTTGCAAACATAGTGCTGCGAATAGGCTCGATTTCTTGGTAGATTCCCGATAAATCACTTGTTATAGCGGTAAATCGGCTGAAATGATAAATAGTGAAGATAAGGAATAGTCTTATCGGTCGCCCCAAGAGTAGCGATAAATCGCTGAATCAGAAAAAAAATGTGAATGACGCGCGCGGCGACAAAGGTCGTGCTAGCAAGCGCGGATGAGGAGGATTGCCTCTTTTGTGCTAAGGGAGCAAGGCCAGCACGCCGATTCCCAAATTAACCCCCAAAGGTTGCCCGACCAGTGTAAGAAGACCAAGACAATGGGCATGCAGGCGGAGGTCATCACCGAGCCCACCGGCGAGTCATGGACGGCGGCTTTGCAGGCGCAGACCACCTTTTGTCAGGATAGACTACGCCCATGTCCCCCTTCGAAATTGTCGTTGTGTGGCAACCCTTCCCGCCAATGTTTTCGGGGGAAGAGGACCAAGGCAGATATAAAAGGAGGGCAGAGTGCTGCGGTAGGGGGGGGGGGGTCAACCATTTGATCCTCAACCCTTGTACACTCGTTCTCTCCAGCCGGTGCAATCCCAAAACCAAGCAAGAGTAGGGTTTTACACGGCGAGGTGGCCCGAACCTGGGTAACTCCCGTGTTCCGGCCTGCTCCCGCTAGCTCGCACTCGCCGCAACGTCGTCGTGCTTAGCTGCGAAGAAGGGTAGGGCGGTAGGAACGAGCGCACCCAGTGTTCGGACCTTTGGGTCCTCATAGCCTCGATTCCAACATTTGGCGCGCCAGATAGGGGTGTGCCGCTGTTCTTCCGGTCTGCTCCGATTTCCGCTTCGCTAACTCCATTGTTCACGCTCGCCGCGTGCGTGCCGAGCGTCGGGCAGCTCGCGTCCCCCAGACGGAGCCTACGGGCTGCGGCAATCGCCGCCACTCTGTCGGGGCCGCAGCTGCCGCCGCTACCGACCCGGCTGCTCATGAGCAGTAGGACTCCTCCCTGCATGCCTCCGTGCAAGCGGACGGCTGCACGGCCACAGCGTCGTCCTCCCTCGCCCGCCGTCGTCCGCCGAATGCGCAGGCCGCGCTGCTCATGGCACGCGAGCTCCTTCGTTACCGTCCAGCAGACGCTGGCTACGATGCTTGGCTTGGCCGCATCACCGAGCTAGTCAACGCCGACGGAGACGCCACGACGCCCTCCCACTCGCTCCTTCCTCCGTTGTCTCGTGTCGCGGACGTGGCGCACGGTATTGGGCTCTACCGCAGGGTGCGTCGACTGCAAATTAAAATTTTCCTACGTGCAGAACATCCAGGAACATGCTAAGGGAGATGGATCACAGATCGTTACCACTAGACGCGCATTGCCGTGCAGCGGAAGTAGAGTTGAGGCAGCGCGTTCCCGGAGTCGTCTCGCGTTCCCAGAGTCATCTCCTCCTTGCCGATCTCCCACGTAGGCATGGATCCCGTGAACTGGTTTGCCGGAGCGGCGCAAGTGCACCGCCTCTAACGGTATCCGCGCGTGCAAGAGGAACGTCGTGCGGCGGACTGCTAGGTCCGATCACACAACTGGCGGCGAGTGGAGGTGGCTAGTTGCAACACATGCAAAGCCCTAATGACGGCGCCGAAGCGATCAACTTGATAAGTGTGCCGCACCTCCACTATATATAGGCATCTGTCGCGGGCTCAACACTTGGGCCTCGCACGGATCCTAAAGCCCAAAATATGTTCAGTCTGTATCCGAGTCGGAGTAGGACCAAGTCTGACTCATGGAGTCGGATCCAACCTCACAGGTTCCTTCCCTTAAGCGCGCGACCCCTTAGGTTCAAGTCGGCTTGGTCGGAGGTCGGATCACCTCCGACCTGCTCGGCTGGTAGCGGCCTCTAGCAAGGCGTGCCGACCACCAAGTAGACTATGAAACTTTTTAGGCGAACATGTACAACATGTCACACTTCCATTCCCTTTGCCTCACGATATATGTTGTCGGGCTCAAGGCGAGACTGTCATCCTTGTGCTAGCCCGACCTCTTTCTTGTTCCAGTGATGCTGACCCAAACCGGATTATCTCATAATCCTTGTCGCATGGCCATGCTTATCCTGGTCAGATCACACGAGGGGCCCAGAGTATATCTCTCCTGATCGGAGGGGCAAATCCCATCTTGCTCGACCATGTGTCGCAACATGGGTCTGGACAAACCCGAAACCTACCTTTGTAACTACCCAGTTACGGAGTAGCGTTTGGTCGGCCCAAAGCAAGTATGTCACCATCCCCAGTACATGCGTCAGCTCAGGTCTTAGGACATAGAACGTATGTTGTACTAGAGACTCACAGATGACATATCGTTGTGTCTCAAAGTTGGGTCTGTCCAATCCGATATTCATCCGAGCTTGGATCCAGTCACCTCGGATCCAACCTCGGATCGATCAAAACCATGCAGTTCGGCAACATCACATGCTTCATGGCTAGTGAGACAAAGCCATCCACGGTATTGCGTGCTAGTCTAGTCCGACGTGTGCCCACATGTCACTTACGACTAGGGACTATTTAGGATGTATCATACAACACAAGATCTCACAAACAAGTCACGTAGTTGCCAACAAGTATCATTGATTACATCCAAGGACTATCTTTATTCATAAACACATAGGAAATATCAACATACATGATTGCCTCTAGGACATATCTCCAACATACGGCGCGCCTCCGCCACCTCCTCCGCGCCGTGATCTCGGTGAGCCCCGGCGTGACGTGCGGGCGCATGACCTGGCTCGTGGAGCACCCTTGCCAGCTCAGGACGAGGCCAGCTGCCAGATTGTCCACCGCGCGCCGCCCGATGCACGTGTGCTCCTCGAGTAGCAGCGCCAACGTCAGGACTGGGCGGTTCAAAAGGTTGCGACGGTCGGGCGCCAGAACAACGACGCCCTCGCAGGTGGCCTCCCCTCAAGCGGCGTGGGTTGCAGGGCCTTCACCCGCGAGCTGCGGCGAGTGGTTTTGCCCATCAAGTTCAATCCGGAACTGCCCCCGCGTTACGACGGCATTTCCAACCCCACGGAGTTCCTTCAGCTCTATACGCTGAGCATCGAGGCGACGAATGGTGACGACAAGGGCATGGCAAACTAGTTTCCCATGGCCCTCAAGGATAGTCCGCGCTCCTGGCTCATGAACCTGCCCGAGGCATCAATCTCTTTGGGACTTTTACATTTGTGTCCCTAACTCGAACCCACTACTCAGATTTGCCCCTAATTTCGAAGTGTGCTCAAATTTGCCCCTCCGCCGTCATGTTCCCTTACAAAATTACCCTTCCGTGTCGTTTCCGTCCAGTCAAAGCTCTTTGACCGGTATCTGACCGTTTATTTGACATTTTTGCCCTTGCGTCCTTACACGTGGGTCCAAATCGAATAGGAAACAGAAAAATAGGAAATGCTACTGTAGCGATTGGGCCATGATGCAGTGGCACAGGCCTGGTCCAGCCCAGCCCAACCGAGCCGAGGTTATCTTCAACCTCGTGCCTGTAGAACCGAGGGCGACTGGACAGCGAGCACCAGCTGCCAGCATCCACCTCCTCCGTTCCACTAGACCCCATCTCGCGAGATAAGACTGCCGCATCCCCCCGAATCATCTGCCTCTCTTTGGATGCTCTCCCTTCTCTCAATCGTGTAACTAGTTCGCCTAAGAGCATGTGTTCGACACCGAGCGCCATTAGCGCGGCCAACGACCAAAACTCGCCGACCCTATGTGCCTCTGACGTCCTCCACTACGCTCTCTAGCACTCCAGCAAAGAAATCGGGCTAGGACGGCCCAGGCCAAGCGAATTAACCTCCCCTTCATCGCTTCCGATCGAAGACCGCCGGCGCAGATTCGTTGACGTACAAGTTATCCCACCTGATCTGAGTGCATCTCCAGACCTGCCGTGATACCCTCCTCCTCTCCACTCTCCTTCCCCGTTCATTTTCACGCCATAGCTCCATCCCTGCCGAGTCCGTGGCAGCGCCGCCGCTAGCCTCGTTCCTGCTGGCGAATCTAGCCATCCTGTGCCCTCCTGCAAGTAGCCCTGGAAGCGGGAGAGGCAGCGCTAGCCACCCCGCACCTCAGCCGTCGTCCTCGGGGCCTCCCGGTGAACCTCTGCCATGGATTTTTGTCGCCGAGGAATAATCTCCGATGAGGTCCTTAATTAAGCATTAATTACCCCGCTAATAGCCCCCTGAGCCACAGCCACATGGGCCCACTGGCATTATTAACCTATGATTGAGACATTTTAGGTATACTATAAGCAGAGTAGCCCCACTCGTCACGGCTGAGTCAGATTAAAACAAAATATTTTCAGAAAATATTGATTAGCTAATGACATGTGGGCCCAATATCTAGTTTGAATAGTCCTTATCTTTTTTTCTTTTTTTATTATAGTTTGTAGCCACATGTAAGTGTCAGAGAGAGGGGGGTGAGAGAAAGAGTTTTTTCATTCTATTTTTTTAGAGTGGGTCCCACTAGTAAGTGACACATGAAGACAAGGGCAAAAATGTCAAATAAACGGCCAGATACCGGTCAAAGAGCTTTGACTGGACGAAAACGGCACGGAAGGATAATTTTGTAAGGGAGCATCACGGCGGAGGGGCAAATTTGAGCACACTTTGAAATTAGGGGCAAATCTGAGTAGTGGGTTCGAGTTAGGGACACAAATGTAAAAGACCCAATCGCTTTCATGTAGCGACCATTGCGACCAATTTGTCGCTAACTTCAAGTGCACACATGACCGCCCCTCACCATCAACGACATGTGACACGTGCGGCAGCACCCCAGCGAAACACTCCGCAAGTACATCCAGCGCTTCAGCCAGGTGCTCAACAAGGTTCTGCATGCCTCTGATGCGGCCATCATCTCTGCGTTCTCCATCGGTGTCACAGATGTTAGGATGTGCGAGAAGCTCGCCATCAACGATGAGCTGGACTCGGTGCTCGAGTTGTTCGACCTCACCGACAAGTGCGCCAAGGCTGAAGAAGGTTGCCTCTTTGTCCAAAACAACCCCGATGCTACGCTTGACATCTCCAAGGCCAAGGGCAAGGACGTCAAGCACAAGGGCCCTATCGCGCTCGCGACGGAGCCCGGGCAGAAGCGCGGCCGCGACAGCGACGAGCCCGAGAAGGACAACCGCCTGTAAAGCGTCTACCACAACGTGTGCACCCAGAACACTGAAGACCGCCAGGAGCTCAAGTCGCTCCGCAACAAGCGCTTGGGCGGTCGTGGAGACCGCAATGACAGCGGCGCCGGCCACGGAGGAGGCCGCGGCGGCGGTCGATGGGACAACCACAACGACAATGGCAACTCCCGCTAGTGCTGGCGCGACCAGCCTCACGAGGGCGCCTGGCATGATCAGCCTCGTGAGGGCGCCTGGCGTGATCAGCCTTGTCAGGGCACCTGGCGCGATCAGCCTCGTGATGCGAATCTACATGCCAACGCCGCCCTTCCGCCACTGCCGCCACCCCGGAGGAACGACGTAAACCATCTTGACGAGGGGGCTATGGGCTACCAGAAGCTTCGCGCGGTAGCCTGCATCCTCGGAGGAGCTCAGCTCCCCGCGTCCAATCACCTCTTCAAGTAGTTCTCTCGCGATTTGAATTGTGCCCTCCCGAGGCCAGAAGTTGTGAGGCCCCTCAAGTGGTCGCAGTACGCCATCACCTTCGACTCCAAGGACCACCTGAAGTCCACCGCTGCTGCAGGCACACTTCCCATGTTGTGCACCCTCACCATCAGCAACGTCGCGGTCACCAAGACCCTCATCGACAGAGGTGCCGGCCTCAACGTGATCTCCATCAAGACCTTTAAGACGCTCCAAGTGCCCTACGAACAGCTGATACCGACCAGGCCCTTCTTCGGGGCGACCGATGGGTCTACCATCCCCCTGTGGCAAGTGCGCCTCCCTGACACCTTTGGTACCCACCACAACTACCACACCGAGCTCATCGACTTCGACGTGGCGCATATTCGCCTACCATACAACCCCATCCTGGGGTACCCCACGCTCGCCAAGTTCATGGCAGCAACCCACCACGACTACAACGTCCTCAAGATGCCAGGCTGCAGCGGTGTCATCACCATCACCTTCAACGACAAGGACGCGGTCTGCTCCCTCGAGCGCGCCTACAAGGCCGCCGTGGCTGAGTATTCGGATGGCGAGGATGTCATAAAGCCTCCCGTGGCCGCCCCCGTGAAGAAGAAGCAGCTGCTCTCTCAAGACCGCACCAAGGTGAAGAAGGCATCGGTCGATGGCACCGGCTCAGGCCCTGCCCTCGCCGTCGAGGCCTGCCTCCCTCCTGCATAGGAAGGCGCGCTCATCACCTTCCTTCGAGCAGGTTTGGATGTTTCCTCTTGGGAGGCATCTGGCTTGCCCGACGCGTCAAGGGAGGTGATCGAGCACCACTCAGAGGTGTGCACTACCGCATGCCTCGTCAAGCGAGGAGGACAGCGCCAGGCGCCAGGGAAGTAGGAGTTCGTCATCCAGGAGATCTGCAAGCTGCGAAAAGATGGAGCGGCCCAGAAGGAGCGCCGCCCCGCGTGGCTCGTCGGCCTGTTCGTCGCCCCCAGGAAGGGCGGCAAGGCGCGCATGTGCGTCGACTTCGCGAGCCTCAACAGGGCCTGTCTTCAGGACCCCTTTTGGCCGCCGCGCGTCGGCCAAGGCGTGGGCCTCACCACCAACTATGCCCACATGCCCTTCGGCCTGATGAATGCTAGTGCCACCTTCCAAAGGCTGGCGCGGGTCGGGCGGAGGCCTCGCGAGCCATCGGCTCCCGCGGGCCCTTCGGGTGCCGAGAGCCCCTCTGCCCCCAAGGGGTGAGCTCCTGCGGCACCCCTCTTCGAGCAACCCTGCAGCACTGTATCACTAGGTGACTTTTGATTATTCAAACTGAGGGCGCCCCATGGGCTGCAACAACCTCGGGCTGACCCGTGACAAACATGGCAGCCGCGTAACCTTTCAGTCGTGTAATGAATCTTGGTTATGACCTGGTGAATTTATGCTTCTTGAGTAATTATATGACCGCCGCAATGCCACCATAAGGGCGCAGCGCACTCGCTACTCCTCTCCTGACCGTCCCGTGAGTGGGGGCTAGGCACGGCAACTGTGCTCGGGTCCATCCCAGCAGCGTCGATAAATCAAAGTGATCGAGCTTTGGCTCGCGGCCCCGCCCCCGTGCACGCCACCTCACCAAGATCCTTGGTGCTTGATGTCGTCACGAAACAGCCATGAGCAAGTCGGCGAATGCGCGTCGGTCCTTGTACCCCAAAATATGTCAACATGATGTTTACCCCAGGAACCAAGCGCTCGGGAGATGCGCAGGCGGTGTCTTACGCGCCAGACGATGACGACCGCCCGTACGGGAGACCTCGCGAGCGAGGGCTTCAAGGAGCGGGAAATCGAGAAGCGCATATCGGAGGTCGTGTGGACCCCTCGCAGGTCGCGGCCCACTTAGCACCGCTCACTATGAAAGCTAAGTCTAACCACCTCACGAGACACGACTATCGCCACTAGAATTCCCTCCTATCGCGACCTTGGCGACAGTTGTCGCCTCCTTTTCGCGTGAGCCGCTTGCACGTCAAAGGGGGGCTCCCAGGGCATCGCGTCTCTGGGGCCCTCACTAGCCTTCGATGCCCCTCACCTCCTGGCCTTATCTTGGCATCGTGACATACCAACGGCGGCTGAGATTTGCTCGGGGGCTGGGTCCTGACAACGTAGAGCACTTAGGCGAGCAAGAAAAAGAGCAGGCCTCGCAAGGAAACTTCAGGAGGGAACATACGATTCGAACCACAAAAGCATCAAATTAAAAACGCAGAGACCATAGTGTTTCACACACCCCACACGGGGCTTATATTGACCCGGTGCAGGAGAAAGGGAAAAACGGCGAAGGGTGCACGAGGCGGGTGAAAGTGCAACTAATCCCCGGGTGGTTTTGGTAATTAATAACAACATATATATCATTGAACTAATAGCTACTTGAAAATCATTTCAGAGAAGTTCAATGATATGGGTATGGCAATGACTGAAGAAGTGGACCCCTCAAAATGCTAAGGCAAGCATTGGCAAAAACTCAAGACTCCATTTTTGGTTTAGTGATCAAAGATCACATTGAGTCCATAGGAAAAGCCAATACTATTAAAAGGGGATGAGGTTGTGTTGATGATCTGGTTGCTCAAGTGCTTAGTGATATATCTCCTTCAACTATCAGCAACTTTCACTACTATACACACTCATAAGTAATCTCGGACAAACCGATTCTTCCAACTCAGTCCCACCGAGATGAACCACCTCAGCCATAAGCCAAACCCTAGAAAAATCGGTCAATCCGAGTTTGAGATCGGTCTCACCGAAATACGGGCTGCCAACCTTCTGTAACCGTTTGACATCATTTCGGAATATCCGAGTTGATGATTTCGGTCTCACCGAAACTGGCAAGTTCCTATCTTTACTCAAATCGGACAAACCGAGATGGTATTTTCGGTCCCACCGAAAACCCCAACGTTCACTATATTTGAACTTTCGGTCTGACCGAGTTGTCAACTTCGGTCTCACCGAGATTGCTCAATTATGTGTGTAACGATTGGATTTTGTGTGGAGGCTATATATACCCCTCCACCCCCTCTTCATTCATGGAGAGAGCCATCAGAAAGAACTACCACTCCTACCTTACACTTTCTGAGAAGAGAACTACCTACCCTTGTGTTGAGATCAAGTTGCTCCATTCCTACCATATGAAACTTGATTTCTAACCTTCCCAAGTTGCTTTCCACTCAATCCTTTCTTCCACCACAGCCATATCAGTGAGGAGAGTTGAGTGTTGGGGAGATTATCATTTGAAGCACAAGAGCAAGGAGTTCATCATCATCTACAACATCTATTACCTTTTGGAGGGTGGTGCCTCCTAGATTGGTTAGGTGTCGCTTGGGAGCCTCCGTCATCGAGATGTGGAGTTGAACCAAGAAGTTTGTAAGGGCAAGGAGATCGCCTACTTCGTGAAGATCTACCCCGAGTAAGGCTAGCCCTCCGTGGGCGTAGGCCATGATGGAATAGACAAGGTTGCTTCTTCGTGGACCCTTCGTGGGTGGAGCCCTCCGTGGACTCGCGCAGCCGTTACCCTCCGTGGGTTGAAGTCTCCATCAACGTGGATGTACGATAGCACCACCTATCGGAACCACGAGAAAAATCATTGCGTCTCCAAATTGCGTTTGCTCTTCTCCACCTCTCTTTACTACATGTGCAATTTACTTTCCGCTGCTTATACTCTAGAATTGCATGTGTAGGGTGATACTTGACTTGATCTTAATTGTGAAACTACCTAAAACTGTTCTTTGTCAAAGGCAGAATTTTTATATTTACAAGTAGTCTAATCACCCCCCTCTAGACATACTTTCGATCCTACAGCGGGGCGCTGCTACCCTCTAGATTACAGCTCGGGCGCCGTCCACGCCTAATCGGATTCTTCATCCTCGCTATTGACGTGGAGGGGGGCGTCGTTGCTTCCGCTCCCGCAATCCGCCATTTCCTCTGCGAAGGAGTCCAGGAGCCGGAGCCAAGTGCAGGGTCGGCCGTGCATGTCCATGATGAATTTAGCAGGCCGCCCCCAATGACTCCCCGCCTGGGGAGGTAGCGCGGTCGTGCCATCCCGGACGCGGGCGCCTCGCCCTCTGCGCCCACGCCCCTTCCGTGGTGCTTGGGCCAACGTCAGCAGCCGGCAAGGAGTGCCCGCGCCCCCGGGACGGCACCCTGGGCGCCGCGGCAGATCCGAGCCGGGCCTCTCCCCCTCGCCATCGAAGAAGATGGGCCGGGAAGTCCTTCCTCCTCGTCTTTATAGCACTCGAAGGAGGGGCGGTCCACGCCTCCCCGTCTTTGATAGGTGCGGGAAGACAGACACGAGCAAGGAAGGCAATGAAGGCCTCACGCCGCGCACGAGGCAGTCTTTATGTTAGCCCGGGCATTTGCCGAGGCGTCGTGGGAGAAGTGGGGGCGTCCCCCTATCCGTCGTGCGCCACGCATCACGCCTGGCCCGCAGCAGGTTAGGGCCCGCGCTGTGTCGTCCCCCTCTCCATCTGCTGCCCGAAGCCCGACTCCGACAACTTTGACAACGTCTCCGAGGTCGATGACAGAGGAGCCGCCAGCCAACCCGGCGTGGCCTACAAGGTCACCGTCAAGTATAGGGTAGTGAAGCGTTAGTTTTTTGTCAGGCCCGTGGGAACTAGGGTACCCAGGCCCGTCTGCCTTCGGCGCAGGACACGACGTGTATCAAAGACCCAACAAGGGGCCCACCAACAGGCCTCGCTGGCAGGACCCATCGCCAGGACCAGGCCACGCGAGATCCCCCCTAGGGAGGCGGGCGTCTTCAGCAGGCCAGGCACCTTCACCAGGAGCCTCACGAGGCGGCCTCCCGAGGCGCCTCCCTGAGACGCTCAAGGCGGGCGCCGCTTGGCTCGGTCGCACAGCCTCATGCCCATCACGTGGGTGAAGCGCGCGGCGACGAACGGCGACAAAGGTCGTGTCTGCAGGCACGGATAAGGAGGATTGCCTCTTTTGTGATAAGGGAGCAAGGCCAGCACGCCAATTCCCAAAGCAACCCCCAAAGGTTGCCCAATCGGTGCAAGAAGACCAAGACGGCGGCCGCGCAGGACGGAGGTCATCACCGAGCCCACCAGCGCTTCATGGACGGCGGCTTTGCAGGCGAAGACCACCTTCTGTCTACGCCCCTGTCCCCCTTCAAAATTGTCGTTGTGTGGCAACCCTTCCCGCCAATGTTTTCGGGGGAAGTGGACCAAGGCAGATATAAAAGGAGGGCAGGGTGTTGCAATTGGGGGGGGGGGGG
>LR738712.1:72138194-72149358 GCA_902687465.1 Secale cereale
GGGAGGGGTCAACCATTTGATCTTCAGCCCTTGTACACTCGTTCTCTCTGGCCGGTGCAATCCCAAAACCAAGCAAGAGTAGGGTTTTACACCGTGAGGTGGCCCGAACCTGGGTAACTCCTGTGTCTCCGGCCTGCTCCCGCTAGCCCGCACTTGCCGCAACGTCCGTGTTGTTAGCTGCAAAGAAGGGTAGGGCGGTAGGAACGAGCGCACCCCAGTGTTCGAAACTTTGGGGTCCCCGGAGCCCCGATTCTGACACTTTTTATGTAAAAAAATATCCTAGTTTAAATGAATATTGTCTGATTTGTTTGTGTTTGAATCAAATTTGATCAAGTTCATTAAAATTCATTTGAAATGTATCTGGACATATGCGGCTATCTTCGGATGGCCTGCTCCCACATTTGTGTCCACGGATTGGTCCCCTCTGTTTGCGGACGGATGCAATGTCCGCTTTATGGGTCGGGGTTGGAGATAGGGATGTCCCTGATGGTGGCAAGGGAGGCAAGGCATGTCAAAATCATGGAATTGATGGCACACCAAATACCCAAGCAAGCCCGGTGGCAGTAATCACGCATGGAACTCCAGTCATTAGATATACCCAAGCAAGCTTAGACTCATGTGAGCATGGATTTCATTAAGGGGCTACCCCTTTCAGAAGAGGAAAATGTGATACTCATTGTGTGGGTAGGTTTACTATAAATATGCACATTTCATAAGCCTCGGTCACCCATTCTCGATTAAGGATGTAGCCGGGCTCTCTATTGACGTGTATAAATTACATGGACACTCATCAGAAATTGTGAGTGATAGGGACAAGATTTTTACTAGTCATCTCTGGAAGGAGTTGCTTAAGGCAGCGGACATCAAAATGAACATGATAACAACGGAGCATCCATAGGGATGGTCAGACTGAGGGTCAACCAGTGCTTCGAGGGATACTTAAGGTGCATGGTATTTGATAATCCCAAGAAATGGAACAAGTGGTTATCCCTAGCAGAGTAGTGGTACCACACCTCATTGACAGCTACTGCCTTTCAGGCATTCTATGGCTTCCCTCCTCCACTGGTTACTGAAGTTGTGCTACCAGATTCATCACATGAGGAAGCTAGAGGAATGTTACAGAGGAGGAGACAACAAGCTGTTCAGATTATCAGAGACAATATGCTAAAATCACAGGCAAGAATTAAGAAATATGCAGATAGGAAGAGGGAAGAGAGGGAGATCACGGTGGGTATATAGACACACTTCCTTAACTTTGCACAGGTCTCTGAAGCTGCATTCCAAATTATGTGGGCCATATAGAGTACTTAACCGAATTGGAGAGGTTGCATATAGGCTGTTACTGCCAGAAGGATGCTAACTTCACCATATGTTCCATGTGAGCCAAGTCAAGAAAAATATTGGATCTTAGGTCGTCCCCAGTCCTGACCTGCCATGATAGATCCTGATGGAAACATCAAGGTTGTACCTGAAGAAATATTGGCCAGGAGGGTTATTCCTAGGAACAATGAGCCCGTGGTCAAGTGGCTGGTCAAATGGGTGAATTTGCCCAAAGCAGCAACTAGTTGGAAGGATTAGGAGTTCATTAAGACAGTGTTTCCAACTTTTCACACTCGAGGACGAGTGCCATCTTAAGTGGGAGGCAATTGTCATGAACTGGATATCAAAATTCCAGAAGATATTGACACCTGAGTTGATTCAGCTAACTGACGGCTCAGATTTGAGGATACCCCTTCGTTTATGTACTCCCTCCGTTTCTTTTTAGTCTGCATATAAGATTTGGTCAAAGTCAAACTTGGTTAACTTTGACTAAGTTTATAGAATAATATATCAAGATTCACAATATGAAATAAATATTGTTAGATGCAACATGAAATCAATCTTCATACCATATAAATTTAGTATTGTACATGTTGATATTTTTTCCTATAAAGAGGCCAAACTTTATAAAATTTAACTTTGACTAAATCTTATATGCAGACTAAAAAGAAACGGAGGGAGTATAACGGACAGTGCTCATCAAAGGGAGTAGTTGGCCGTTACTTTTGGCGCGCAGCGCGCTGGACGTCGTCAACTTCTGTCTCTGTAGCTGTCAAGCTGTTGCCGTCTAATCCTGCTTTCTGTTGATCTCTGTCGTTGGCTGTAGTATAAAGCCGAGCTTGTAACCCGAATGGGATCTATCTACCATACTACTAATACAAGTACCCTAGTCACCGCCACGAATTAGCTCGGCCTAGCTCATCCCCTTTCTCTAATTTCTCTGAACTCCTCATCTAATCTGAAATTTGTCGATTGATTAGGGAATTTCGTGCTTTTCGGTAGGCTGTGACAGACACTAACGACACAATAATTTTTCATAGCGATTCATGCGGCACCTCAACACTTTTGTTTTCAATGTTGGACTAACTCTGGTAACTCCGGTATCAGATTTGCAAAAAGTAACGAAGAAGGTCTAGCTGTCATGCTGTTAGTTCTGGTGTCAGGGTTACCCCTTCGTTTATGTACTCCCTCCGTTTCTTTTTAGTCTGCATATAAGATTTGGTCAAAGTCAAACTTTGTTAACTTTGACTAAGTTTATAGAATAATATATCAAGATTCACAATATGAAATAAATATTGTTAGATGCAACATGAAATCAATCTTCATACCATATAAATTTAGTATTGTACATGTTGATATTTTTTCCTATAAAGAGGCCAAACTTTATAAAATTTAACTTTGACTAAATCTTATATGCAGACTAAAAAGAAACGGAGGGAGTATAACGGACAGTGCTCATCAAAGGGAGTAGTTGGCCGTTACTTTTGGCGCGCAGCGCGCTGGACGTCGTCAACTTCTGTCTCTGTAGCTGTCAAGCTGTTGCCGTCTAATCCTGCTTTCTGTTGATCTCTGTCGTTGGCTGTAGTATAAAGCCGAGCTTGTAACCCGAATGGGATCTATCTACCATACTACTAATACAAGTACCCTAGTCACCGCCACGAATTAGCTCGGCCTAGCTCATCCCCTTTCTCTAATTTCTCTGAACTCCTCATCTAATCTGAAATTTGTCGATTGATTAGGGAATTTCGTGCTTTTCGGTAGGCTGTGACAGACACTAACGACACAATGATTTTTCATAGCGATTCATGCGGCACCTCAACACTTTTGTTTTCAATGTTGGACTAACTCTGGTAACTCCGGTATCAGATTTGCAAAAAGTAACGAAGAAGGTCTAGCTGTCATGCTGTTAGTTCTGGTGTCAGGGTTACCCCTTCGTTTATGTACTCCCTCCTTTCTTTTTAGTCTGCATATAAGATTTGGTCAAAGTCAAACTTTGTTAACTTTGACTAAGTTTATAGAATAATATATCAAGATTCACAATATGAAATAAATATTGTTAGATGCAACATGAAATCAATCTTCATACCATATAAATTTAGTATTGTACATGTTGATATTTTTTCCTATAAAGTAGGCCAAACTTTATAAAATTCAACTTTGACTAAATCTTATATGCAGACTAAAAAGAAACGGAGGGAGTATAACGGACAGTGCTCATCAAAGGGAGTAGTTGGCCGTTACTTTTGGCGCGCAGCGCGCTGGACGTCGTCAACTTCTGTCTCTGTAGCTGTCAAGCTGTTGCCGTCTAATCCTGCTTTCTGTTGATCTCTGTCGTTGGCTGTAGTATAAAGCCGAGCTTGTAACCCGAATGGGATCTATCTACCATACTACTAATACAAGTACCCTAGTCACCGCCACGAGTTAGCTCGGCCTAGCTCATCCCCTTTCTCTAATTTCTCTGAACTCCTCATCTAATCTGAAATTTGTCGATTGATTGGGGAATTTCGTGCTTTTTGGTAGGCTGTGACAGACACTAACGACACAATGATTTTTCGTAGCGATTCATGCGGCACCTCAACACTTTTGTTTTCAATGTTGGACTAACTCTGGTAACTCCGCTATCAGATTTGCAAAAAGTAACGAAGAAGGTCTAGCTGTCATGCTGTTAGTTCTGGTGTCAGGGTCGGGCAAATTGAGAGAAACAACCAAAAAATTGTGGCAAAACTTACAGCATGGACACGCAAGAGAAGAGCAAGACAAAGAAACAACCAAAAATTGGGACAAACCTGGAAGGAACAATGGCAGATGCAACACAGCTAAGCATCCCTTATTCCAATTTTGATTCGTCTGAGCTTCTCCAGTATTGTTCATAGGGATTGAGACTTCAAGGATCTTGCCTTTCCCTCTACAAATCCACAAGATTTTGCCAAAAAAGTTCAAACGGGACAACAAAATGAAGTCAGTCTTCAGCTAGTACAGATTACAAACAACTATGTATCATCATAATTACACTAGAGCTAGCAAGGAATAAGAATTTTCAGAAAACTGTAAAACCAAAAGATAGGTAAAGTAAGTCATGGTCGTACAGAACTGTAATTAGATAAAATGGGTGCTTTAATCTTGCTGATGTAGATATAGAGTACATGGTCATACAGAACTGTAATTAGATAAAATGGGTGCTTTGATCTGCTGATGTAGATATAGAGTACAACTAGTGCAGATTACAAGCTGTAGTACATATCAGACTTAAACTATAGGAAACAGTAAATTTAATTTTTTAGACAACTGTAGGAATATGCATAGGAACGGTAAGACATGAGCAAAAGAACTGTAATTACATGAAAATGGTGCTCTGATCTTGCTATTGCTACAGAGAATAAGTGGTACTTCTGATCTAGAAGCTCAGAGAACATAGGCTCAAAAAATTGCCTCCAGAATCAGCAGTGTCAAAAGAAGATAGTACGTGAATATTCGGCTCGGAAGCCTTGCGGAGACTACCCATTACGGTAATCTATATTTTACAAGCCACAAAAATAGAGTTCAGTTGATCTCTAACTAAGATCAACCGTAAAAGTAAAAATATAAAACAATAAGAATGATACAGTGCAACGTACATAAATCTGGCGATTATATAAAAAATACACAAGGGATACATGTCAATTACGGTAATCAAAGCACAGTACTTAAACAAGAACCGTAACTGTAAGTGCCATGTCAATTACAGAAAATCCTGCGGCAAAGCGTGGGGTATCTTCTAGTTTAAGAAAATCCCTTGTAATTTTCTGATAAGGAAGTCCGTGCCAATCAAACATGGAGATGCTGACTTGAAATTTCGTATGGTGTTCGTTGCTTTGGAATACAAAGCGGGGGGAGACCCTTTTTCGGTAAATTTCAAAATATATATTCGCTCCGTCCCAAAATAAGTGACTCAAAAATGACTCAACTTTGTACTAACTTTAGTATAAAGTTGAGTCACTTATTTTGGAACGGAGGGAGTACACCGGTACACCATGGCTGCTTCAGATGTTCAGTTATATTCGGAAAAACATGATGTGTGTTCAAATGAAATGGTTACTGGAAAAGGATCTCACCTTGTTCCAGTAGAACATGTAGTGATCCATAATTTTTAAAACATAGAAAATGTTCACTGAATTCATTGGATCAGGTCTCGTGGTTCCACGGGATGTTGATGCAAAAGCACAATATTTTTGAGAATTTAGTAGCAAACCTGCAATGCACAAAAGAGATCAGATGGTTAGCAAATCTGTTGTTCGTCCTGAAGCTAGGTTAGTAAGAGAGAGCATTTAGCAACAAAATAAAAAATAAAAAAATTAGAAGCCTGCAGCGAGCATGCAATATGTGGCACTGAATATTTCAGAAAAGCATAAAAGCCTGTGTTTAGATGGTTACTGAAAAAAGGATCTCACATTGTTCGAACGGAACATGTAGTGATCTGTAAACATAGTATTAGATGTTATCTGAATTCATTGGTTCAGATATCATAGCACAACAGGATTGTGCTGCAAAAAGCACGATTTTCCGAGAAATTAGTACCAAACCTGCAATACACAAAAAAGATCAAATTATTAGCAAACCTGCCATCTGTCCTGAAGCTAGTTCAGTAAGAAAGAACATCTAGCAAAATCAGATACATCTTTCCTTTTTAATTTTGCGGCAAGCATGCAATGTGCAGAACTGGGTAAATCATTAGTTCTAAACAAACAGGACAAAACAAGAACACAGAAAATGTCTGGCACTCGAGTAACTACGGCCTGTAAGTATCATCCTGCAAATTTTACATTACCCATGAATTCTCAGTTATTACCTTTGTACAATGGTGTCCTGGTCAAGGATCTCCTACCAGAGCAGAGGTGATACCAAACCTGAAAAATATCACTTAGATAATACTTCCAGCAATACGAATTTCACTATTACTGCAGACCCTGAATAAGTGCATAGCGTACCATACAATATGCAGTACACATGACAGATGTAATACTGCGAAAGCACGATTTTTTTAGAATTTAGTAGCGAACCTGAAATGCACAAAAGAGATCAAATGGTTAGCAAACCTGTTGTTCGTCCTGAAGCTAGTTTAGCAAGAGAGAACATTTAGCAACAAAAATATATGTTTTTTAGAAGTTGGCAGCGAGCATGCAATGAATGGCACCGAATAATTCAGAAAAGCAAGAAACGTGTGTTAAGATGGATACAGAAAAAGGGATCTCACATTGCTCCAACGGAACATGCAGTGATCCGTAAACATGGTAGATGTTATCAGAATTCATTGGTTCAGATCTCATGACTCAACAGGATGGTGCTGCAAAAAGCACAAATTTTCCAAAAAATTAGTACTAAACATGCAATGCGCAAAAAAGACCAAATTTATAGCAAACCTGCCATCTGTCCTGAAGCTAGTTCAGTATAACAAAGAGCATTTAGCAAAATCAGATGAAGCTTTTTTTAAGTTTGCGGCAAGCATGCAATGTGCAGCACTGGATAAATCATTAATTCTGAACAGAAAGAACGAAACAAGAATACAGAAGAATACTGATACTCAAGTAACCACTGCCTGAAAATATCACTTAGATAATACTTCCAGTGACAAATTCCACTATTACTGCAGACTGTGGAATCCTGGATAAGTGGACAGCGTACCGTACAGTATGCAGTACACATGACACCAAATGTCAGGTATATGTACTAATAGGAATCAGTATTTGACAGAATGCTTCAGAAAGTTTATCCCAGTTGATTGCTGAAGAGGAGATAGAAGCGCTTGTTCAAGACAACCTAGAAATTACTCCATTATAATTCTTGAAGAGTTATAAATCTAAAAAGAACAAAACAGAACCATCCAAGCTATTGATGTATTAACAACTATCAGCAGCTTCCAGCCAAGTATTTTAAGAAAGAAGCCCAAGGGCAAGAAACCAATCCAAGAAAAATACCTTCAGCAACCTTAAACTGGCATCCTATGAACCTTATGAATGGATTTGTCAGTGCTGCCTCCCATCCTTATCAGTGCTGGACAGCATTTCCTCAAGAGACGGCGTTGGCGGTGTCGATGAAGCGCTACAGCTGGAGGAAGAGCTCGGCATGATCAGATCAATCTAGATGAATTGCTAAAAGAGGAAGATGGCTCGTGATACCATGTGAGAATTGAGGAAGCGTCTCTACCTCCATTGGAGGCCGCCTGATGTTTATTTATTGGTGCCGAACGTGGCAAGCGATGTACAGATTGGTTTTCTAGATAGATAGATCTTGGTCGGCAAGGAGACAAGTCTATACAATTCCATCTCTAATGCCTCTAGATCCCTCTAGAAAACCGCAGGTTATAGATACAGTGGAGCCTAAGTATCCTGAGATCCCAGAGTTGCCAATCCATTACCAAACCATCTTGCGCTCAATCGCTGAAGCAGATTGTCCTTGACGTCGCAATACCTTTGCGCCCAATCAACCGGTTCAACTCCGTCAACTCCTAAGCCGGGGGCCCGATCAGCGGACTGAAGGTTGATCGGATCTCTCCAGTCAGCCACGTAGGCGGACACTCGACGTTTGAACTTCTGCTTGAACTCACTCCATGCCTGGTATTTATAATGGTTGACACGGGCCTGCAAGTTCCATATGCTTCTAAAACCATCCTTGAGCGTGAAATGGTGTATTGCATTCTCCAAAGAATGGTTCACCGCAGCAAGAAGAACCAGTGATTTGTGCCGCAGAATAATCTTTCGACGGCATGTGTATCCTTGGATGACACCCTCCTGTGGGTGTGATGTTTGGCCAGAGGGAGCAAAATCAAAGCACCACAGATATACCTGCCCGACGTCTGGATCAACGGGAAGAATCGCTTCAAGCATTGATTTGGACGGTTTCTCGGATCCAATCCAGTTTGGCGAAAAAATGAATTCATCGACGTCGATAAATGCCATCCACTTGCAAGAACCCTGGTGCGTTGCAGCAGAATGGGAGAAGCCAGCTTCCTGCATTTTGATCCACGGCCAAGGCACTGTAGAGATGCTGATTCCGGCCGACCTCAACTGGGCCACTTGATCTGCAAAGTCGTCCAGACTTCCATTGTCATACAGGAAGAAGTGCTCCACCCCGACAGCGGCATGGTACAGCACCCACTCGCGAAGAAACTTGGACACGTTGTGGACCATAGTGCAAGCGCAAATCAAGTTCTTTGGGGCCGGTGTCACCACCAAGCCACCCTGACTCTGATGTGGGCGATGATAAGTCGCAATTGAGGGGACGGGGTCTTCGCCGGTGGCTGCCACCGTGACACGGAGCTCTGTGTTCTGCATCGGTGGAGCAGGGCACCGGGTAACCTGCTGTACGGACGTGATGGCCGGGAAGGAGGCCACCACGCCATGGCCGCAGTGGCGATAGATGCACTGGACTCCGCCAGCAGCATGATTGACGCCCTTTGCAAAGACAAGGACATGGCCACTGTCGAGAGTTGCAGAGGTGAAGGCGATCCGGTCGCTCCAATTCAGCAACGACGTGCGGCCAGGGCAATCAGCAGAGGCAGAGGCAGAGGCAGCGGAGGTGGGGAGCAGCAGGGGCGCTTGGAGCGGCTGGAGGCTCCGGGCAGGCTCGGGCATTAGGCAGACGTAGGCGTGGCGGCCCGACCCCGGCAGGCTCCCGAGCGCGCTCGCCGGGGACGACGCCCCACCCTGGAAGGCGCACGTCGCCTTGGCGCCAGCTGGCTCGGCGTCAGCCAGGAGAAGGATCTCCCCGTCCGGGAGCAAGACGGCATCAGCGTCGTCGTGCTGCGGCGGCGAGCGGTCGGCCCCCGATTCCGAGTTCGAGGGGAGGCAGGGCGGCGGCGGCGGCGAGCGGTGGATGGGCAGAAGGCGGCGCGGGAGGTTGGTTTCCGGCTGCGGGGGCGAGGCGTCGGCCTCCAAGTCCGACAGGAGGTAGGGCGGCAGCGGCGAGAGGGCGAAGGGGGGCGGGGCGAAGGGCGGAGAGCAGTCGGCGCCGGGGCCGAGGGGCAGCAACGACGGCGAGAAGAGCGGGACGCCGGCGTAGGTCCCGCCGCCGGCGAGCAGGAGGAGGCCGGCTGACACACCGCCGGCGATGGTGAGGACACGGCGCAGGCAGCTGCGGCGTCGGTGGTGCGCCATGGCGGCGGCGCGATTCGGGCGGGGAGCTGGAGATTGGAGTTCGCGCGAAAACTTTGCGATGGATTGCGAGGAAAGATTTTGCCGGGTTTGGGCGTCGACGCTAGGTATTATACGCCGTATCGGGTCCGACTACGGCACGATACGTACAAGGTAGCGTTCTATCTACGTATACGCCGTACCGACTTATACAGACCGACCGACCGATGCAGCGAGGTTTGGGTTCGACGCCAGCTGTTCCCTCGGGTCGAACCGCCGTTGCTTCGCGTGCAAAAAAAAACAGCTACGTTGGGCCGAGCCTTCGTTACACATAGTACGGGCTGGTGGACACTAAAAAAAAAGAATCGGGCTGGTCTCGTGTGTCACGTTTCTGCTGTAATTTTCTTCCTGCTCCCTCTATTTTCAAAATATAATTGAATGTTTAAGTTTGATCAAATTTATTAAAAAATATGCTAAAATCTAAATGTCAAATACACATAGTACGAAAATATTTTTTGTATGATGTTCTAGATGTTAATGTATTTGTTTATAAATTTGGTCAAACTTAACCAAATTTGAGTCAGGTCAAACATAGAACTTCAATTATTTTGGAACCTAGGGAGTAAATAATAAAGCCAATTTTTTTGTTTAGAGTCACCCAAATTAATCTCTTTATCGAGAAACCTAAATTAATGTTGATCTTCTTCTTCAGCCTGCGAGAGGTGGCACGTGCCTTCGATACGGGCGTCTGCGGCGCCGGCCGCTCGGCCACGAGCACCCATCAATGGCCGTGAGGAGCATCCGCCGAAGGGGTTGGACGACATCAGGCCTGCGACGAGCTGCGCGCGGTGCGCGATAGGCCAGGACATATCGGGGTCATCTGAAGAGACCGTTTGGATGACGCAAAACTAACCGGTTATTGATCAGGTCGTCCGCCCGGTTAGTATAGGGAGTCCGGCTATAGATGCTCTAACCACGCTCAGTTCCGCATGTTGTTTCTAGGGGCAGCCTACACTGCTCATGAGTCTTGGCTCGTCGATGTTGATCTGGTATCGGTTTCGCTCTTCACCAAACAACCACCAAAAACATATCGCCATTGGGTGTACCCCAAGTTATCTTAATTGGTCACTTGGGAGGGTCAAAACATCATAATCATTGGACGTAAGACGCTTGTCAAGTCCGTAATCACCTCCCAGAGCATCCTCCACAGCCTAAACAAGACCGAGCAGGCATTCCTTTGGTCCGCCCCCAATAAAACAACCAATGCAAAGTGCAAGGTCAACTGAGAGACCATTTGTCGACCACTTGAGTATGGTGATGTTGGGGTGCTCAACACCAACAAATTCGCATGTGTTGCAGGTGCCAGTGTGGGCGCGAATGATGTGGGGGAGGGGCGTAGTTCCTAGGTGGCTGAGGTTCGGGCGAGCGGCGGGCTTCATCAACCGATTCGAGAGGAGGGTGTGGCTTCTTGAGGCAAAAACCTTGCTACGGCTCGGTAGAAGCCAACAATGGTGACACCGACAAGCACTGTTTACCTTCTTCGAGGCATCGTGGTTCAAGGGCCTCTACCGTTCTCTCTCAGGCTCCGAGGGGACCCCTTTTCTTTCGTCCTAGAGCGAGTGATGGCTACACATTTAGTATCGCGATCCTTCTTGAACATTTGGTATTGCGGTCCTTCTTGAACGAGTGATGGCTACACATTTGGTATCGCGGCGAATGATGTGAGGGATGGGCGTAGT
>LR738712.1:72149637-72161893 GCA_902687465.1 Secale cereale
GGTCCTTCTTGAACGAGTGATGGCTACACATTTGGTATCGCGGTCCTTCTTGCTATGGCTCGGTAGAAGCCAACAATGGTGACACCGACAAGCACTGTTTACCTTCTTGGAGGCATCGTGGTTCAAGGGCCTCTACCCTTCTCTCTCAGGCTCCGAGGGGACCCCTGTTCTTGTCGTCCTAGAACGAGTGATGGCTACACATTTGGTATCTACGCCTTTCCCCCTACAAATCCACAAGATTTTGCTAAGAACATCAAAAGGGACAGCAAAATGAAGTCATAGACTTCAGCTAGTATCATCATAATTAGACTAGAGCTAGCAGGGAATAAGTATTTTCAGAAAACTGTAAAACCAAAGGATAGGTACAGTAAGTCATGATCAAACAGAACTGTAATTACATAAAGTGGGTGCTTTGATCTTGCTGATGTAGATAGAGTACAAGTGCAGATTACAAGCTAGTACTGTACTATAGCAAACAGCAATTTTTAAATTCTGATCTAAAAGCTCGGAGAACATAGGCTCAAGAAACAGCAGAGGCTGACAGCTCAGTACACTAATCATTACTACCTCTGTCCCCATAATATAAGATCATTTTTTACACTACACCAGTTTAAAAAATGCTCTTATATTATGGGACGGAAGGAGTACCAATTAATGACCTGCAGTCCTCAAACCCCAAATATACACTGAACTATATTGGCAACAAACCGACCACCGGAAAAAGTAAATACTGGCATACAGGAACAGAGTAAATGGACTGTAAACAAAACAGTACATTGTGATAAAATATCTTTAATACTACAGGAAATGAACTTAAAACAGCGATCAACAGTAGCAGGTAAACTAGAAGACAAAGAAAAGGGGATTTATATTAACCTACAGACATGGAAAGAGAAAATGGACTTCAAACAACAATTCAATGAGAAAAGGTCAAACACTATTGGAAAATAAACTTGCTAAGGGGATGAAAAATAGCTGGAACTAAAATACAAAACCCCTACATACATAGACACAAATAGTTGAGGGAAAACTAGATGGCAAACTAAAACCAAGAGTGAATAGGGAATTTTTACCTACATACACAGACAGAGAACATCGGAACACAAAGAGAAAATACACCTACCTAGAATAAAAAAAGAAACAGACTGAAGACTGTAAAACATACACATGCACACTCTGTATACTACTGTAAGCCTATATATTACTGAAAATAAACCAAAAAACAAAAGAAATACCAAAAAAATAATCAACAAAACTATTATTTCAATTTGCATTCAACATATCTAGCTAATGAACATTCCCTGTCTCAATGTGCAGGTACATGCTGCATCAAAAGCAAACAGAACCAATGAACTTTCTGCACACACAAAGACTACATACCATTTCTAGCACCAACAGATGTTTGCTTGCATTTCAGACATTTCACTTTCTGCACACACAGGAAAAAAACTGGAGCATCAGGTACACACCATGCTGACTAGAATCACCGAGCCCGTGATCAAAACGAAAAACAAAGAGCATAGGCTAAAAAACTCACATGGGTCACATTGAAATCATACAAACCTTTAACAAAATTATCATCATCCATCAATAGATCCTGAAAAAGATGGAATAAAAAGAAATTAAGTAAGCACAAAGCATGAAAACCTAGTAGACTTGGGGAAAAAAATCCAAAAAAGACATAAATTAACCTGTAAAATAGGGTATGAATCATCTTCAGCAAAGTCATTGGGATCAACGTCGCCCTCCTGTCCGGTCACATCCTATTTTATGAGTCCGGCTAGGAACCACCTTTTTTAACTCCTCAAAATTAAGGAGTTAAGATTTGAGGAGGCTTTGAACGGGTAGATTTTGAGGGATCCGCTAGAGTTGCTTAGCCCGATCGGTAAGGACAGGTGGGAAGTTATGCTAATCGAGCGAAAGATAAAGGAGGTGAGAATCATATGGGATCTTGGCCAGATCCCTAAGGACAGGTGGGAGAATGGGGCGATACACCATCCTCACAAACTAAGGACATATCTAACACCGACCCTTAATCAGTTTGTAATCGTTCGGACCGAGTGGTCCGGACGTGTTTTGCCATCCAACACGGTCCTGCATCGGTCTGTTCAGCGGCCCGAACACACTTTTTCCCACAAACGGGAGACACACTGAGGGAGGGGGGCTTTGCAGGCGTCCAAACCGCTGCCACGCCCGTGTCTGACTAACCTGGCCCACCAAAGAATCACACCCGCCTCTAGCGCTTTTCGTTCGATGCACGCGGCGCTTCCTACGCCGCATCGACATTGATGTCGCGGGATGTGTCATTTTCACACCAAGTGATGTGATGTCCGCATCAACATCAACATAGAGTTCTAAGAGAAGACGGTCATTTTCCTTCGTTTCATTTTCGGTGGATTTGAGTCGTAGGAGAACTGTACTATTAAGAGGAGGTCAGCGTCGGAAAGGTTTGGGTGGAATCAACACGTATACGCTATCATTTGCACCCTTCGTATCTTTCCGCTTCTTTGGAGTTTCCCCTTCTGTTACTTGGAAGGGGGGCTTGGAGTGCTGCTAGCGGTAGTACCACGGCAGGCAGCAATAGTACCGCTTATAAGCGGTAGTACCTCTCCCAGTTCCGCGCTTACTACTGCTCCGGCTCAAGTCCCCTCACCTCATATTAATAACCTTAGTCCTCCTCCTAAGCTTGTAAAGAATGATTTTGCTAATTGGGTTTTTCGTATCAAGTCTCATTTGAATCACAGCTCAATTCATCTTATGAGGATCATTGAACAAGGCTATTACCCGCATGATCCATATAACCTCCCTCCAAGAGAAGAGGTGGACAATCAATACAATCACTCCGCCTTGTCCATTCTTCAAGCCGCTGTGCCTCCCGAAGACCTTTCCCACTTGCGCCCCTTCACTCGTGCAAATGGTTGTTGGGAGCATATTGTCTCATTATACAAGGGAAGCTCAAGGGTGGTTCTTAATGAGGCCGATGAGTTTGTGATGAATGAAGATGAGGAGCCTCGTGACCTCGGTCGCTCTCCAAGATCATGGGAGCAAAGATACGGATGACAATTGGATCAAGCGCAAGTTCCTCAAGGCCATCATGCCATTCAACAAGGCCATGTCCTCCGTGATCCGTCAAAGACCGGATTTCCACACCTTGTCTTCTAGCGATGTGTTGGATGAGTTTATTGCCATGAGCATCATGAACAAGACCGCCGACAACGTTCTTGCTCCTGTGCAACGATCAAAGAAAACTTCACCCAACCTTGCTTTGAAGGCCAAGACCATTCCGAAAGAAGAGGAAGAGGAAGAAGAGAAAGGTTGCCCTGAAAACACCAAATATGCTTACCACGAGCACATGGCTCTTGTGTCAAGGAAATTTTGGGGAAACAAGAGGAACTCCAAGCCAAATTTCTCCAAGAACAACTGAAGTGGCATGAAGGGCAAGCAACGTGTGATAACTTGCTACAATCGTGGCAATGTGAGTCACTTTGTGGTGGATTGCCCCTATGAGAAGATAGAAGACAATGGTGGCAAGCTTATCCGCAAAGACAAGGCCAAGTCCTTCACCAACAAGAACAACTTCACCAAGAAAGTGCCATAAAAGGGGTTGGTGGCAAAAGAAGAGTACATCTCCGATGATGAAGATGTGCAAGTGGTGAAGGAATGGCGACGGCCGCCATGGCCATTGCCACCTCTTCCCCAACCAAGGTGTCACTCTTCGATGCCCCCAACGAGAACTTCATCCCCAAGTGCCTTATGGCTAAAGGCATCAACAAGGTTACCTCAAACATGAAAACCTCCATCACTACTAATCCTTCTTTGTTGGGTTGTGTGGAAGAACATGAAGAGGTAGAGGTGGATGAGAATGAGTTTGACAAGTTCTTGGGTAAACTCAAAGGTGAGACCAAGAAGCACTTTGTTGCTCTCTTGGAACAACTTGGTGAGCCCAAAGATATCATTGAGTCTCATGAAGAAATCATCACTAAGATGGAAGGGCATAGCCGTGGCTATGCCAATGAGATAACCGATCTTTCTATTGCTCTAGAGGAAGAGCGAGGTCTTTGTTTGGCTCTTGAGGAGTCACACAACGTTGACCTTGCTAAATTGCAAAAAGATCATGATCGTGATCTTGTTCTTACTCGTATGCTTAAATCCGAGAAGGTTGCACTTGGGGTTGGCCATGAAAGACTCAAGGAGGAGTTTGACACACTTGACAAGGCTCACAAGGCTTTGAAGAGTACCCATGCTTTCTCAAGGAGTCTCATGATCAACTCCAAGTGAAGCTCACCAAGGAAATAGCAAAGTGTCATCCTTTTGTTTTAATTGATAATGCCCATGCTACTAACCCTTGTTGTGAGCATGTGCATCTTGTGAAAGAGAATGCCAAGTTGAAAGAGCAACTTGAGAAAGGCCTTGTGACATGCATACAAGGTGAGAAGAACCTCAATGACCTTTTGAGGAATCAAAAGGAATTTGTGGCAAAGGAAGGACTTGGGTTTGCACCCAAGTCAAAGAAGAAAAAGAATAACAAGACCAAGCAACCTCTCCTGCTTAAGGAAACTTTCATCAAGGCGCGGGAAGGTGCTCATGAGAAGAAGGACAAGGATATGGGTGTTAATGCCAAGAAGGGCAAGAGCACCCCTTTCAACCAAAACGGCGATCTTAACCCTTCATATGTTTTATGTCGTGCTATTGATGGGCATGTTTGTGCCAAATTTGTTGGTTCTTCTTGTGAGTACATTAAATGGTCCGTTTGGGTTCCTAAGACCCTTGTTGCTAACATCAAAGGACCCATTCAAAAATGGGTACCTAAATCTAAGCATTAATTTCTTGTAGGAGTTTGCTTCCGGTGAGGGTGTCATGGTTGCTCGATAGTGGAGCAACAAATCATATGACCGGGAGCAAGGACTTATTGGTGGATGTGCAACCAACACCATCTATGGCCACCCATGTCCAATTATGTGATGCTTCAACATCTAAGGTATTGGGTCTTGGCAAGGTAGTCATCTCTCAAGATTTATCTATTGAAAAGGTTATGCTTGTTGAGACCCGTGCATACAATTTACTTTCTGTTAGTCAACTTGCACTCATGGGCTTCGCAATATTCTTGGATCTTGATACCGTGACCCTTTTGTGGAGCAAGACTCTTAAATTAGGTTTTGTTGGGATGTCAAGAACGGTCTCTATGTGGTTAACTTTTCGAAGCAACCCACTAAGACCGCGACTTGCCTAATGGCTAAAGTTGATGTGGGGTGGCTTTGGCATCGCCGGCTAGCGCACGTCGATATGAGATATTGGCAAAGTCTCCTCAAAGGGGACCACGTTCGTTGACTAGCAAATGTGAGTTTTGCTAAAGATCGTGCTTGCAATGCTTGTATTGAAGGAAAGCTACATGAGACGGCTCACCGACCCACGACTATCATCTACTCAAATAGGCCCTTAGAGCTCCTTCACATGGATCTCTTTGGTTCTCTATCCTTCGATAGTCTTGGAGGAAGAAAATATTGTTTGGTGATTGTGGATGATTACTCAAGATATACTTGGGTATACTTCTTCAAGAGGAAGAGTGAGACCCAACAAACCGTCATCGACTTTGCTAATGAAGCTCAACGTCAACATGAAGCAAAGATATTGATGATTAGAAGTGACAACGCCACCGAGTTCAAGAACTACACCTTGGATGAGTTTCTTAAGTGATGAGGGATCAAGCATCAATATGCCGCACCCTATACCCCTCAACAAAATTGTGTTGCAGAGAGCAAGAACCAAACGTTGATGGATGCGGCAAGGACCATGATGGCGGACTTCAAATCTTCATACAACTTTTGGGTCGAAGCCATCAGCACCGCATGTCATGCATCCAACCGGCTCTATCTCCGCAAAGGCTTGAACAAGACTCCTGATGAGATTGTTACCGGTTACAAGCCCAACCTCAAGTATTTCCGAGTGTTCGGGTGTAAGTGTTTCATTCTCAAGAGAGGTGTTCGTTTGTCTAAATTTGAACATAGAGCTCAAGAGGGCATATTTGTTGGTTATGCTACAAACTCTCATGCTTACTGTGTCCTCAACAAGTCCAATGGACTCATTGAGGAGACGTGTAACGTGAAAATAACGGCTCCCAAGTGGAGCAAAGTGGTCTTTGTGATGTAGGTGATGAAATTCCTCCTCAAGCCATAAGAAGAATGGGGATTGGTCAAATTCTCCCCATTGAGGAACCCCTTGTGGCCGAAGGACAAGGACAATGTTCTACGCAAGTGGAACCATCACCAACGGTCCAACGCTAGACCCACACGCTAGACCCGCACGCTTCCAAAGAACAAAGTGAAGGCCCTCGACCAAGTGACCATGATGAAGGGCAAGATCAACCCCGTGATGATGGTGATGCATCAAATGATGTCCAAGATCAAGTTCAAGACTCCGAGCAAGCTCAAGATCAAGAACATACTCAAGATCAAGAGCAAGCTTAAGACGGTGCTCAAGATGATCAAGATGAAGACCCTCAAATACCTATTGAGGAGCTAGTGGAGCGCCGTACCGCCAAAGTGGCTTCCAAGCTAAAGCATCGTCAACATGTCTTGGAGAATGTGCTTGGAAGCTTGAGAAAAGGGGTAACTACTCGTCGAGAATTAACAAACTTTTGTGAGCATCACGCGTTTGTTTCTTGTGTTGAACCCCAAAAGGTACATGAAGCGCTCGATGACGTGGATTGGCTTGAAACCATGCATGATGAACTCAACAACTTCGAGCGCAACCAAGTTTGGGAATTAGTGACAAGATCAAAGGAGAATCACAATGTCATCGGAACCAAATGGATCTTCAAGCACAAGCAAGATGTGAATGGTGTGGTGGTTCAAAACAAGGCAAGATTGGTACCGCAAGGCTACTCGAGGGTATCGACTACGATGAAACCTTTGCTCCTGTTGCCCGTCTTGAATCTATTCGCATGTTGCATGCATATGCTTCTCATCATGATTTCAAGTTGCAACAAATGGATGTGAAGAGTGCATTTCTTAATGGTCCCTTAAATGAGTTGGTGTATGTCAAACAACCCCCGGGATTCGAGGACCCCAAGTTCCCCACTCATGTATATAGACTCGAAAAGGCGCTCTATGGCCTTAAACAAGCCCCACGTGCGTGCTATGAGCACCTTGCCGAGTTGTTGCAAGATCGTGCGTTTGAAATTGAGAAAATCGATCCCACTCTTTTTACTAAGAAGGTCAAAGGGGATTTGTTCGTATGCAAACTATATGTTGATGATATTATTTTTGGTTCTCCTAACAAATCTTTTAATGATGAATTTGTCGCACTAATGACCGAGAAGTTTGAGATGTCTATGATGGGAGAGTTGAAATTCTTTCTTGGATTCGAAGTCAAGCAAAGAAGAGCAGGAACGTTCATCAACCAAGCCAAGTATACCCAAGACATGCTTAAGAGATTTAAGCTAGATGATGTCAAGCCGGTCAAGTTTCTTATGCCCACCAAATGCAAGCTCGACATTGATCCCAATGATAAAGCGGTGGATCAAAAGGTATATCGCTCCATAATCGGATCCTTACTTTACCTTTGTGCATCTAGACTGGATATTATGTTGAGTGTGGGAATGTGTGCAAGGTTCCAAGCTGCACCTAAGGAAAGCCACTATATGGTGGTCAAGCGAATCTTTCGATATTTGGCTCATACCCCAAACTTTGGCTTATGGTACCCCAAAGGAGCAAGCTTTGATCTATGGGCAATTCGGACTCGGATTGCCCGGGAGATATTGTGGATAGGAAGTCAACTTCCTAAGGGTGTCAATTCCTTGGTCGCCCTTTGGTGAGTTGGTCTTGAAATAAGCAAAATTGTGTCTCTCTGTTCCACCGAACCCGAGTATGTTTGCCGCAAGTTGTTGTGCACAATTGCAATGGATGAGGCGAACTTTAGAGGATTGCGGTGTCACTTGTGACAAAGTGCCACTTCTATGTAACAATGAAAGCGCAATCAAGATCTCTCGTAACCCGGTGCAACATAGCAAGACAAAGCATTTTGAGGTCATCATTTCATCTGGGATCATATCAAGCGTGGGGAGATTGAGATTATCTACATCAACACTCAAGATCAGCTAGCGAATATTTTCACGAAGCCATTGGATGAAGCAAGATTTTGCGAGTTAAGGCATGAGCTAAATATCATTGATTCGAGCAATGTGGCTTGATTCTAGGCACACCCCACCGCATTCATCATATTATCTTGGTCTAGATGTAGGCATGGACATAGGGGGAGTGTTGTTCTCTCAATGAACTCTCCCTCTCCCCATTATGCATAAATCAATCAAGTCTTCACATTAGTCATTTTATGGTACTTGCGCTTCAAAGATGAGTTTTGGTCATGGTGCCATACCAATTGACTCAAACATAGGTGGCTTCGGCCACCGCCCTCTCTTTGAGAGGTGGTCTCTCTTGATTGGTCCTAATTAGTTTTATCTACTCTTCTAGGGCTTTATTTGTGCTTTGAGTCACTCCAAGTTTGCTCTCCATTTTTTTGTCTATTTTGACTTGGAGTGTCTCCTCTCATTTGCTGGTGTTTCGTGTCTCCAACCCAAGCCATCTCACCTAAAAACCCTCTCGATTTGCTTAAGCCACCCTTTTCAAACTTGATCTTGCAAGTTTTCGCCTACACGGTACTACCGCTTGTAAGCGGTACTACCGCCGAGCATCAGGGTACTACTGCTCGAGCGGTACTACCCGGCCTCCTGCCGCGCAGTAGTACCGGGGCGATACTACCACTCCTCCGAGCGGTACTGCTGCTCAGTGGATGGGTGTGGGGGGTTATGAGTCAGGCTGGGGGAGTTCCAACTCCCCCATGCCCATTCATCTCTCTCTCTCTCCCTCATCCTTCCTATTTCACAGGAGACGAACAAGCTCCGAAGGGCCCCCATTTCCCTCTCCTATGGTTCTAGTATTTGAATCTAGGTTCTAGGGCAATATTTGTTGCATTCTTCGATTTTTGGCCAAATCGAGGCTTGAGTAGGACGTAAAAGACAGCTAGACTAGGTGGATTGAAGTTTAGTAGGAGGAAATTTGAATTTGGCACCCCCGGTAGTATCGGATCTCGTCGCGGTTGTGGTCAGTCCGCTGACCTCCGCCTCAGGCGGTACTACCCCTCCCTCCGAAGCGGTACTACCGCTTGAGGGCGGTACTACCGCTGCGATTGCACGGTACTACCGCTTGGGGTTGTCAACTTCCACTACCCTCGTATCAAACTTCAAATATTTACACCTGCTTTTCCCTTGTTCCTTGTTCTGGGTTCCAGGTGGTAGCAATGCAGGGTATCAGGCCCGTCGCAAGAATCCCGATCATCAAGGTGGTTCAAAGCGCTATCGCACCTCAGAAGATGTCAGTGCCACCTCAAGTGCTCAACTTATGCAGCGATCCAAGCAAGTTGCAAGCAAGCCAAAGGCGAAGGCCAAGTCTGTGACTTAGATGTCGATCAAAGAGTTTTGTGTGTTTCGCCGCCGCAATCCGTACCTCAACTAGCAAGATCCAGCTCTTGTCAACCGTCCTTCTGGACCAAGTAGCAGCGTTCTATATATCTTGATGTTCTCAAGGGGAAGAAGAACTTGTTTGTGAAGGTGAGGTCCATTGATATGAGTCATATACAGAAATACCCGCCGTACTTTGGAGAAGCTCTTGAGTTGTGTAATCAGCTGGACATTGTCAAGCTTATGACATTCAACAAGGATTTTGATGCAGACATTGTGGTTCAGTTCTATGCCACGGTTCATCTATGTACTGATGAGGACAGGACCTTGACTTGGATGATGAATGGAAAGCTGCTTTCTGTCAAGTGGAAGACGTTCATGGAGCTCTTGGGTTATGATGATAAGGGGCTTGACAAACCGCTTGGAGAGCGCCGTCACAAGGAGGCGGCTGCTACTCACAACTCTGCTCTTTGGCCCTACAGCACTGTGAAGATTTCTCCAACCACCAAGAGAAGCCTTATGAGCTATACCCGTTCCTGGATATCATGCATCGCATCTTCAGGCACACTCTCTTCCCTCACATTGGGAACTTGGATCAGGTACACTCCTACCTAGTGGATTTGTTGCGCTTCTGTCAGAAGAGGAGAGCACAGGGCAATCCTTGGATGTTTCTCATATCATGTGGTCAGAGCTTCTATCGGCTATTACGGAGCGCAAGTGTCCCATTTATGGTCCTTACCCGATGTTGCTTATTGAGAAGGCATGGGTATTCACTTATCCTGATGACATGTTTGTGACGGGTGACTTGACCTCTCATGAGGTGGCTTGAACGAGGCAAAAGGAGAACTGGGGCACTCTTGTTCCTGAGACGGGGGCTCCTATGGATGAGGATGAAGCCGAGGATGATGATGAGACCGACTATGAGACGTATGGAGTGGAGCCCTCTTGGGCTAAGAAGCTCAAGTCAAAGATGAAGAAGTTGTGTTGCATGGAGGCTCACGGGCAGTACAAGGCACTTGTGGCAGAGAAGAAGCCTACAGTCGAGACAAGATCGTCATGAGGCATCTTGGGGTCGACGTTTTCAGTGGGTCAGAGGCGCGGATCACAAATGAGTGGATCACTCAGCATTGCCAGTGGATGGACTCAGAGGCTGATCAGACTACCACTGCTGCTGATGATGATGATGACTCCAGCGACCATGGGAAGTGGTGATGATGAGGATCCTCTGCGTTGCTACCACTTGTGATCGTTGTAGTGCTCTTTGCCCTTTTGGTGTCTCGATGCCAAAGGGGGAGAGAGTTTAGGGATTTGACGAGTCACAAGTGCGTCTTATTTGCTTATTTTTCTCTCTCGTGAACTCTATCGTTTTCTTTGGTTTGTGTTTGTGAGACCTGGAGACCAAGTCGTATGGTGTGAGACATATGCTACCTTATCACTATCTTTATGTCTAGTACTTTGTTAGCTTGTGAGATATTATGCTCATCTTGTGCCCTATCTTTATGCTCACATGCTATTCCTTGCATCCTTGATTATCTCTCTTATAAATTTGATGCAAGTGTTGCCTGTCTATAAAATATAGGGGAGTGTTGATCCTAGTGTGTGTGCTTTGCATTCCAAAAGCATACTTAAATAGTGCACACATCTAGGGGGAGCCCGTCTATATTTTGCAGGTTTGGATTTGCATATTATTTTGTGTTATTCTTGTGCAAATCCTACATTGTCATCAATCCACCAAAAAGGGGAGATTGTTAGGGAATATTTCCTCCTTAGTGGTTTTGGTGATTGATGACAATGCTTTTGCGGACTAATCGTGTGCATTGAGCATTTAAGATAATTGAGCATATGGCACAAGATAATTCGAGCCCCTCGAAGTTCTAAGAGAAGACGGTTATTTTCCTTCGTTTCATTTTCGGTGGATTTGAGTCGTAGGAGAAGCGTACTATTAAGAGGGGGTCCGCGTCGAAAAGGTATGGGTGAAATCAACATGTACACGCTTTCATTTGCACCCTTCGTATCTTTACGCTTCTCTGGAGTTTCCCCTTCTGTTACTTAGAAGGGGGGCTTGGACTGCTGCTAGCGGTAGTGCTGATACCAGGACCGCGCTTACTACTGCTCTGGCACGGGTCTCGACTTTTCGTGTCGGACTCAGCGGTAGTCAGCAGTGGTCCCACTGGCTAACTACCGTTGAGCCCCTTTCGACCCAGCTGGGCAAGCGGCAGTAGCAGCGGCAGTACCACGCCTATCATCGCTGCCACTTCCGCTAGCGGCTATGCTCTCCAGACCTCCTTATCTCCTCAGCGGTAGTAGGGGGCATTGGGGAGCTGCAGTATCACCCGTTATGCGGTAGAACTGCTGGCACCAGCGGCACTACCGCTGGTGTGGCACTACCTCTCCCCACCTGGTCTGCCCTGCTTCCTTAGCGCCCTGTGTTGCAACCCCAGCGGTAGTACCGATGGGGCGAGCGATAGTACCGCTCTGGCGGCACTACAGGCTCATGGTCTTGCACCGTTGCACTGCACTACGTGCACTACCGCATGGGCAGTAGTACTAGTACCGCTCCATTGAGATGTAGTACCGCTTGCTGCAGGCTGAAAACTGGATAATTGTTAGATTTGTTCCCCCACTGTATAAAGGGGGTCTTCTTCCCCAAGAAGTCCACCTCTTCCTCCCCAAACTCCATTGTTGCTCCAAAAGCTTATTTTCGCCCGATCTCTTTCCCTAGCCAGTCAAACTTGTTGATTTTCTAGGGATTGGTTGACAAGGCCCCGATCTACACTTCCAACAAGAGAAATTTGATCCCCC
>LR738712.1:72161957-72204879 GCA_902687465.1 Secale cereale
CCCCCCCACTAATCCCTAGCGGATCTTGCTACTCTTGGGTGTTTGAGCACCCTAGACGGTTGAGGTCACCTCAGAGCCACAATCCATTGTGGTGAAGCTTCGTGGTGGTGTTGGGAGCCTTCAATTCGGTTGTAGAGATTGCCCCAACTTTGTTTGTAAAGGTCCGCTTGCCGCCTTCAAGGGCACCACTAGTGGAATCACGGCTCCTTGCATTGTGCGAGGGCGTGAAGAGAATACGATGGCCCTAGTGGCTTCTTGGGGAGCATTGTGCCTCCACAACGCTCTAACGGAGACGTACTTCCCCTTAACGGGAAGGAACTTCGGTAACACATCCTCGTCTCCACCGGCTCCACTCATGGTTACTTCTTACCTTTACTTTGTGCAAGCTATATTTGTGTTGTATCATTTGCTTGCTTTTGTTGTTGTTGCTAGCATCATATAGGTTACTCACCTAGTTGCACATCTAGACAACCTATTTGTTACTTAACCTAATTTGTTAAGAAAAGCGAAAATCGGGAGCGCACCTGCACCTGCGGTGGTCGCCGGGTGGTCTCTTGAGTTGAAGGTGAGGTCGGCCTCTGGTGCCGCCCATCCTGGAGGGACTCCCTGCGAGACTCGGGCGGTGCCCACTTGGCGGAAGAACTGCTTGACGTGGCGATTCGAAGGCGGCGCCTGAGAGCCGCCGAGGAGGGCCGCGATGGCGTGGGGCGCCGGTGCCGCGAAGCGCATGGTGAAGATGCCGCGCAGCTCCTCCCAGGAGGCCACAGACGACTCTGGCAGGTTAAGAAACCATGCGCGTGGTACGCCGGTGAGGGCCATGGGGAACCAGTTGGCCATGACCTTGTTGTCGCCGCCGGCCGCCCAAACGACCTCCTCGTAGGCCCGGAGGAAACCCGCCGGGTCTGCCGCGCCGTCGTAGCGAGGCGGCATCTCTGGCCTAAACCTGGATGGCCACCGCACCTGTCGCAAGGCATGGGTGAAATCTCGATGGCCCGCAGCGCCACCGCGCGCGCCCAGCGAGCCGATCAGAGGGGCGGCGCCTGCCATGGGAGCCTGGTGGATGGAGAGCGAGGCGGACGAAGAGGCGGAACTTCGGCGCACCCCTACCTGGCACGCCAAATGTCGGATTTCGGGTTCCGCAAACCCTAGAGAGGTTCGAACTCTGGGGTGCGCACGAAGAACACTCTCTTCCCAGCGCACTCGCCCTATGATTCCACGGCCTAGCTCGACGAACTCAAAGAACAAGAGACACAGAGGTTTATACTAGTTCAGGCCACCTTGCGGTGTAATACCCTACTCCAGTGTGTGTGGTGGATTGCCACGTGGGGCTGAGGATGAACTAGTACAATGGATGAACAGCATCAGGAGGAGAGGTGTTCTTGGGCTCGGATGAGCTTGTGGTATGGTCAGGGTGGAATGGATCCGATCCCTTCTATGGTGGTGGCTAGGTCCTATTTATAGTGGCCTCGGTCCTCTTCCCAAATGTAGGTGGGAAGGGATCCCTCAACGGCCAAATTTGAAGGGGAACAACTAGTACAAGCTATCCTGACAAAAGCGGTCTTCGCCTGCCAAAGGCTCTGGTGGTGACGCCGCGCCGGGCTCCACGGTGACCTCCATCCTGCCGTCCTGGCGGTCCTTGGTCTTGTTGCACCGATATGGAAACCTTTGCTTGATTCCTCGGGACTCCGCGCCTGCACTTGCCCCCTTAGCACCAAAGGGAAAACTGGTACACTGCGCCCGCTGGCGCACGCCTGGCCTTGGTCGTCAGGGCTCACGTCACGTGAACCTCGCGAGGTGCACCTTGCATAGATATCTCCGCTCCTCGGGAGCCATCCTAGAGAGGCTGCCCCCAGGGAGGTCTTGCCATTGTCCGCCTCGCGAGGCTTGGCCCCTCGCGAGGGTCTTCAGCTGTGGTTGCTGAAGCTGGGCCGTACCAGGCCGTCGATGGAGCCACGTCACGGGCCGCAGGCAGGCAAGTCTGGGTACCCTCGTTCCCAGGACGCCGACAGCATCGTTGTGCACGTCCTCACCTCCCCTCTTCCTCTACAACTCCGGCGATGGACAAGTCATGGGCCTCCGCGCCGACAGGCAGCGGCTCTGGAACGAGCTTTGGAGGTTCGTGGCGACGCGGCCCTCGTACTCTGGGGCCATCATCGTCATCGCGGCTGGCTCCTCGACGGAGGAGATTGTCATCTCCTCTGACGACGAGGACCAGCCGGCGATGCAGGACACGGTCTACGCTGTGACTGATGAGGAGTACGAGCAGCAAATCGAGGTCATGCTCCGTCGCTTCGTCCTCCACGTCAACGGCCAGGCGACATCACCGGCGACAATCCTGCATGTCAAGCCATAGACCACGTCCCCTCCTCTCTCCCCCTTGCACAACCGCGGTGTCCAAATAAGACATCGCGAGGAGCCCTCCCGCCACCCCTACGCATCAAGGAGGAGCGGCTCTTGCCCATCACGTGGGTGACGCGTCACGGAGGAGCCCTTCGGCCCAGGACGCGACGCGTATCGAAGACCCAACAAGGGGCCCACCAACAGGCCTCGCTGGCAGGACCCATCGCCAGGACCAAGCCTCGCGACACCCCCCCCCCCCTCAGGAGGCGGGCGTCTTTAGTAGGCTAGGCAACTCACCAGGAGCCTCGCGAGGCGGCCTCCCGAGGCTACCTCCCGAGGTGCCTCCCTGAGGCGCTCAAGGCGGGCGCCGCTTGGCTCGGTCGCGCGGCCTCATGCCCATCACGTGGGTGACGCACAATGTTGGGGATATCGCTTATCGTTAGCATCTCGGTTAGCTTGGGATTAAAGATTAATCGGAAATTGACTGATCAACCGATTGTATCGGTTAACTATTAATCGGCCATTTTTTGCAACTCCTAGGTTCCCAACACTAAAGTATGCTATATTCAACACCAAAACAATATTGGACGGAAGTGTTACCTTGATTCCTAGCCTTTGAATCCCTGTATAGTGACAAACAAAATGGGACAACGGTCCATATTGCGTAACAAGGTCCACAATGCGCATATAAACATAGTCTTTGCAAACATAGTGCTACGAATAGGCTCGATTTCTCGGTAGATTCCCGATAAATCACTTGTTATAGCGGTAAATAGGCTGAAATGATAAACAGTGAAGATAAGGCATAATCTTATCGGTCGCCCCAAGAGTAGCGATAAATCGGACGATAAATCGCTGAATCGGAAGATTTTTTGAAATGTGAATGACGCGCTGATACGTCTCAAACGTATCTACTTTTCCAAACACTTTTGATATTGTTTTGACCTCATTCTTGCATGATTTGGACTAAACTAACCCGGACTGACGCTTTTTCAGCAGAGCTGCCTGTATGGTTTATTTGTGTGCAGGAAAACGGATTTTTAAGTATCTCAGAAAAATCCACGAAAAATCAGAGAAAATCCACGCACCCGAAGGAACCAAATACCAGAAGTGGGGCCAGAGGGGGGCCAGGGGGTGCCCAGGCGCCCTGTGGGCGCGCCCCCCCCCCCTGGGCCGCGCCGGGGGGGCGCCTGGGTGGGGCCCACACCCCCTGGTGCCCTACTTTAGCCCGTATTTTTACTCCCGACGCAGAAACCCCAGATCGGAAGTTTTTTCGCAGTTTTTCGTCGCGGAGCCGCGCCACCCTCTGTTCTTCTTCGGGAGGGCTAATCTGGAGGCTGAATTGGCCTCCGGAGAGGGGAGATCGTCGCCATCGTCATCATCATCACCACTCCATCATCCCTCCATGACTTCCCCCTTCATGTGTGAGTAATTCCCCTGCTGTAGGCGAAGGGGATGGTAGGGATTGGATGAGTTAAATCATGTAATAGTTCGTCAGATTGTTGGGGGCATGTTGCCTATCATCTACTATGGTGTTTATCATCTTTGCTACAACTTGTTACTCTTAATGCTTGACACTTAGGGCCCGAGTGCCATGATTTCAGATCTGAACCATATGTATTTGCATGAATATATTTGTGTTCTTGATCCTATCTATGAGTTGTATGCACCTGTTACGGTTCGGAACCGGCGATCCCAAAAGTGACAGCTTGGGACACCAAAGGGGATGGTCCGTAGTTTGAGGATTACATGTATCCATTGAGTTCATTGCTTTGTTCCGGTGCTCTTAGACAGGAGCACCTTAATATCCATTAGTTCCTTTTGGCCCCGTTCGTAGCGGGATGGTAGGACAAAAGATGTTGTGCAAGTTCTTATTGCAAGCACGTACAACTACCTACGGGATACATGCCTAATGTTTGATATTTGCCTAGATGATCATTACTTTTCCGTGTGCCGTGCCCCAAGTTAGAATCTATCTCATCCATGCAGCGCCCAACCATCCATCTCCCTAGCCTACAGTATTTAAACCTTGCTTGTCACTAGTTGCTACTTTTGCCATTTACTACTGCTATTTACTTTTGCTGTTTACTTTTTACTATTACTATCATCACTATCATATCACTGTTACCACTTATCTTTTGTTGCAAGTTAGTATATTTCAGGTGCGGTTGAATTGACAACTCAACTGTTAAAGCTCATAAATACTCTTTGGCTCCCCGTGTGTCGAATCAATAAATTGGGTTATTCTTACCCGCGAAGACTATCTCGATCCCTTACGGTTGAGGGTTATCAAGTACCGTTTTCTGGCGCCGTTGCCGGGGAGCATAGCAATATTTACAAGTCTACTTGAGGTATTCTACCTGCTGCACTTTATTCACTATGGGTAAGAAAGGAGACCCCAAGGTTCCGATCTTACTATCTACTACAAGAAGAGGTACTGCTCTGAGCACTAGTGCTACGCTTGATTCACCTTCTGTTATGAGTAAGTTTGCCTCACCACCACCACATGATGCTCCTATTGAATCTGTTACTATGTCTGATACTCTTGATGATGCTTCTACTACTTTTGATGATGATATTAGTTCGCTTGGTTATGCTCTTGAGAAACAAATTGCTGGTGCTGCTGAAAAATATGGAATTGAACTTCCTGTTACTCGCTACCCTATTGGTGAAACTTATGATTATCCTGATTTGAGTAAACTCAAGGAGAGTCTCCTTGATGATGATTACTATATGCTTGATGAAGATCTATGCAGGGAACTGACAGAGTTTGCTGGCTCTGACCCTGAAGTTATTAAGAAAATATTTGAAAAACACTCTTTGAAAAACAAAACCGTTCCTAATCCTGAGTTTGCTACATCTCCTATATGCATTGATGATCCTGATTTTGACTTCTCTGTTGATCTTTCACTTATACCTATGGTTGAAGCTGACCCCTTTTATGGCAGAGAAAATGCTGATGCTATTGCACACCTAACTAAACTTGGTGAGCTAGGTAGCCTGTTTACCACAGATGAAAAGATACGATACTTTTATGTGACCAAGCTTCTTCCTTTCTCCTTGAAGGAGGGTGCTAAAGCATGGTATGATTCACTTCCATGCGGTTCCATTAAAAGTCCTCAGGACTTAGCTCACTCTTTTGTTGATAAGTACTTTCCTGCTCACATGCAACATGCTGCTTTACAAAGAATTTATAACTTTAGACAGTTGTAGGATGAGTCCCTCCCTAAAGCTTGGGGAAGGTACTGCGGTTTGATTCGGGCTAGACCAGGACATGAAATTCCTAAGAATGAATTAATCGATATATTCTATGCTGGTCTAACTGATGAATCCAGGTCCTATTTGGACAGTTGTACTGGTTGTGTTTTCAGGAAAAGAACACCGGACGATGCGGAAGATTTAATGGGCAGGATTGCCAAAAACCATGAAGATTGGTCCGTCCCTGAACCACCTCCACCAACAAAGAGGGGCATGTTTGTTCTAAGCCCCGAGGATATGCGAGAAGCAAAGAAGTCTATTAAAGAGAAAGATATTAAAGCTGAAGACGTGAAGAATCTACCCCCTATTGAGAAGCTGTGTGAGCCTACCACTCACCCTCCTATGGTAGAGGTATACTCTCTTTTAGATTTCAACGCAAGTGACATCCCTCATGGTAAGCCTCCTGATCAATGTTTAGATGAGTTTGATAATTTTATTATGAAACAGAATCATTTTAATGAGAGGATAGAAAGTCAGTTGCATGATAATTCCCTTGCTATCAAAAAGTTGCTTGATGTTTTAGATAGAACAGTTAATGATGTTCAATGTCTTGTGAAGCATTTTCATATGGTTCAAACTCAGCTTGATCAAATTTCTAATGTGCAAAGAGATTTACTTGCTAACAATGCTAAACAAGATAAATTGCAGGCTTTTGGGATTAAGACCCGAGGAGGAACTAGTACTCAAGATCCTCTTTATCCAGAGGGACATCCGAAGAGAATCGAGCAAGATTCTCAAATGCAGGAAGAAGAAATTGCTGTCTCTCCAAATAAGAATAAGAAACATAAAGGGACTGACAATTCTAATGATCCTATTGCAGATGAAGAGCCAGCTATTGATCCCAACAGTGTATCTATTTCCGATGCTGAAACTGAAAACGGTGTTGAACCTGAAGGTAATGATAATGAGAAGAATGATCCGCCTGAAGTTCGAGAAGAAGCACCTGACAAACGTAAGAGGTACACTAAAGAAGACTTCATCGCAAGAAAACATGGGAAGGAGAAAGAACCATGGGTACAGAAACCCATGCCCTTTCCAGGTAAGTCCATCAAATCTAAAGAAGAAGAGCATTACAATAAGTTTTGTGAATGGATTAAACCTCTTTTTCTTCAAATTCCTTTGACTGATGCTATTAAGTTACTTCCTTATTCAAAATATATGAAAAATATTGTCACTAACAAAAGAAAAGTTCCTAATGATGCAATATCTACTATGCTTGCTAACTATTCTTTCAGTGGAAAGATTCCTGAGAAGCTCGGTGATCCAGGTATACCCACCATTCCTTGCTCCATAAAGAATAATTATGTCAAAACTGCTTTATGTGATCTTGGAGCGGGAGTGAGTGTTATGCCTCTCTCTCTTTACGAGAGGCTTTGTTTAGAGAAACTAATTCCTACAGATATCTCCCTTCAGATGGCTGACAAGTCAACCGCTGATCCGATAGGTATTTGTGAGGATGTTCCAGTTGAAGTTGCTAATTGTTTAATTCTTACTGATTTTGTTGTGCTTGACATGCCCGAGGATGGGAGCATGTCCATTATTCTTGGTAGACCTTTCCTTAACACCGCAGGTGCTATTATTGATTGCAACAAAGGGAAGGTTACCTTTCATGTGAATGATAAAGAACACACGGTATATTTTCCGAAGAAGACCGACAGGAGGCATGCCCTCAACTCTATAGAGAATATCGAGACCGTGAAAATTGGAGAATGGGACTGTCCACTACATGTGCCTCACAAATACAAAACTATCATGGTAGGTACAATGTCCATCAAGGTAAAAGTTCAGTGATTACTTCGTAGGAGGTGAGACTTTTTGCTCTATATATCGCTTGTTTGTTGGTAAGACTTGATCAACCTTACTAGTGAACGTGTTTTATATTATATGGATAAAAAGTTGAGCTTGCTATGTTTTCATTTGTTTTTAGTGTTGTCCTACTTGCTGTACCAAGTATCTATGTTTTTGAAGCTTCAACAATACTACTAACTGCTTCAAGTTTTCAGAGAGTTTCGCAGCTTTTTGAACTTCGAAAAAATTTCAAAAGTGAAGTTTTCAGAAAAATTCCAGAAAAATTATATTAAAAATTTCCACGACGGGAGAGACCCGGAAAGTCCTGGGGCCAGCCAGGGGGGGCCACTAGTGGCCCAGGCGGCCAGCTGGCGCGGCCCAGCCCCTGGCCGCGCCCACAGGGCGCCTGGGGCCCACGGGACCCCCCTCCAGGTACTTCTTCTTCCCCTCTCTCTCTCTTTTTCCAGAAACCCGAGTTCTGGTCTTGTTCTTGCTGTTCTTGCTGTTCTTGGAGGCGATTCTTCGATCTCTCTCTACAGCCCATCATTTGAGCTGAAATTTTGAGCAAATACTCCCTGGTATGAGACTCCTCCACCCCTCCAATTAGATTTTTGATTGGTGGCCTCATTTGTGAGTATTTAGTAGTTCTTGGTGCTGTAGAGATGAGCTTGCATGCATGTGTAGAAAGTTATTTTCCAAGTTTTGATGCAAGTTTATGCCTTGGGCAAGTGAGTTGAGTAGTTTGCCTTAGCTCACTTTGTTTTAATCCTCGTTTTTGTAAATTGTAAAAAAATTCAGAAATGAGTTTGTTAGGAAGGGTAAAAGGATGGCTTGAGAAGAGGAGGCCCGCACACTCCGATCGAGTCACTAGAGCCGCAGCTTCACCATCGACTGCCAGGGTGAGCTATAATGAGGATCATGTGCCCCTGGAGTTGTTGGAAGACACAAGTCCAGCACGTGCGATGACATTTCCATGTGATGAATTTATGGAAGCTGCGGGAATCAAGGATGAGTTTTATAATCTTTGTGCTAATGCAGGTTTGACACGGCTCGTCACAAGCCGTGTTACTCAGTATCAAAAATTCACCTCCAGTTTCATTAACAGTTTTAGATATAATCCTGATTCAGGTGCTATTGAGTTTAAAATTTATAATGATCTTATCACCATGACTTTGGGAAATTTTTGTGAAGTAATAGGTGTGCCGAACGTTGGGAGGACGGCAAGGATGACCACTCAGCCCTCCGAGCTGAAAACCGTCATCAACTCTCTCTGCAGCATGGGTACGAGGGATATTCATCGGTCGAAGATCTCCAGCATCTTGTTTCCTCACGTCAGGTATTTTGCATATTATATTGCTAGAGGGGTGTTAGCTCGTGACAACACGAGCAGCATTTCTGCTCCGGATATTGCTATCCTGGCAGCAGCCCTCTCAGGGAGGTCTGACTATAATTTGGGTACCTTAATTGCTCGACGCCTTGCTATGAACGGTAACAAGGGGGACTTATATGGTGGCATTTATGCCACACTTATCTTAGAGCATCTTGGAGGCACCCCACACCCTGATGATACTCCTTTTACTTATTTAAGCTTTGATCTTGCTGCTATGAAAAGGCATAAGTTTGTTACCATGGGTTCTGAGCTTGATAACCTTGTTTATATCTTGCGTTTCGGAACTACCGCGGAACGCGAGATCCGTCTACCTGCACCTCTTTTGTTTGATTTTTCTCGCAGGAACGGATGGTCCTTTGATGTTGTCCAGTTCGATGAGTTCATGGTCCAGCATCAGTTCCATAACCCCATGGAGGGGGTTGTGCCCGACGAGGAGAGGCACGGTGAGATACCACATTTTCAGGAAGAGACCGCCACCGAGTTTGGTGAAGGGTCTTCCTCTGTTTGGCGCTCGGAACCTTCCTCGTGGGAGACTCCGAGGAGTTCGGTGTACGCGCCATCATCCTTCTACGACCCTTGGTCTCACCACCATACCCCTGGAGCAGGAGGCTCCTGGGGGCAGTAGCTGCTACCAACTTAGGCCAAAAGCCTAAGCTTGGGGGAGTATGTGCCCTTCTCACTTTTTCATTGTATTATCCGTTTGATTCACTTTGATCTTTTCGAAGTTTTTGCCCGTTCTTCTTTATTTCTCTCTTTGCAAAAACAACAAAAAGATTTTCTCTTTCTTTTGCTTTTTATTCAACTTTTGAAAAACCCAAAAAGATTTCCTTTCTCTCTTTAGTTTGCTTTGTTTTCAGAGATCAGCTCGAGTCCGTGATGGCATTTGATTATATTTCCTACGTTCGATCGTGCAAGTGACAAGCAGTAATGACGAAGATCGACTGAAAGGAAGCAACAAGGAAGACCGGTATGAACTCTTATTGTTTCTACTTTTGTACATATGCCTATACTTATGATCTAGAGACCAGCTCGTAGCGACATAGTGCTATGTTTACATTGCTCTTCCAGTGGTTCATGCTTTCCTTGTGGCTAGTCTCGAATAACTAAAGTATATAATGTGTTATTGAAATGATCTACATGCATCGCACTGTTCATAGTCTGGTATACTAAGGTGGTATTTCCCTTTAGAGAATTTTTGGGTTGACTTGGCACATGCTTACACATGTTTAAGACTAAAAAGTCTACTTTGCCTTGATGATCTTTGAGTTTTAGAATAGTTATATCACTTTCATGCCCGATTCAATGTTGCTTTGTCGCTCTGCATGATTATGACCGTTATTGCTCTCTAGTTGGTCGCTTCCCAGTCTTTTGCTAAACCTCCACCCGTACTAAGCGGAATGACTGCTTGTGCATCCAAAACATTTAAACCTGTTATGCCATATGAGTCCACGATACCTTCCTATACATGGTATTTACCTGCCATTCCTAACGAAGACTTTCATGTACCATCTCGAAATTAATCAAAAGCATTTCCCTTTTTGTGCCTATGTTTTAGCTCATGAGGAAATAGTAGTTAATTCATAATCTTTTTAAGTTGGACAAGTTTCACCCCTGGATTGCATGTATAATGTGCAAACCCCTAATATGAAAAGGAACTGGCATTGAGTGCGACCGGCTCGAAAAGATAATATAACAAACAAACCCTTCTTCACGCTTTGTTCATGAGAAATCAGAAAACTTTGGCAGTGATAAACAAAGGAGATTAAGAGGATGTGATCGTCCTCATGCGGGAGCCGTTCCTCGAGACTTGTCTAGCTTAAAAAGTGATTGAGTTATCTGCTAGCATTCGTTGACGAAATATGCACCTCTCAAAAACATATTTACTTCTGTTTTTAAAACCAAGAGCTCTGGTACATGTTTAGTTTTTGTTTCCGATCACGGGTTTTCAACTTTGCCAATAAAAACCACGGTTCGAGAGTCTCATCTTCTTTCTTCAAAGCACTGACTAGGAGAGCATAATTGTCATTCTGAGTGTAATGTGCATTGTCCCAAAGTATTACATTGTCTTCTGCATACTTGTGATATGATTTATTCTGAAATTCTTAGCTCTAGTCTCCTTTAAAACTCTGGAGGAGTCTCTGCATTTATGTATTGCTTCACTCATGGAGGCTAGCGAGATACCACCTTAATATGCTCAAGCTATGTGCAATGTGATCTTGTCTTGATTTTCAGTGATATATTATTTACTCTTAATTATTTGTGACTGGTCACTTGAAAGAAGGATTGCTCCTTGCATTGTTCTCATAGGTACTGTTTTAATACTTGCTGAACTCTTTTCGTAGTACATGCTTATATACATCTAATGAAGCAAAAGAGTTTGTCAAAGTTTTCTTTGTCGCGTCCAGTTCGTTGAACTAAATTGCTTGAGGGCAAGCAATATGCTAAGCTTGGGGGAGTTGATACGTCTCAAACGTATCTACTTTTCCAAACACTTTTGATATTGTTTTGACCTCATTCTTGCATGATTTGGACTAAACTAACCCGGACTGACGCTGTTTTCAGCAGAGCTGCCTGTATGGTTTATTTGTGTGCAGGAAAACGGATTTTTAAGTATCTCAGAAAAATCCACGAAAAATCAGAGAAAATCCACGCACCCGAAGGAACCAAATACCAGAAGTGGGGCCAGAGGGGGGCCAGGGGTGCCCAGGCGCCCTGTGGGCGCCCCCCCCCCCCCCCGGGCCGCGCCGGGGGGGCGCCTGGGTGGGGCCCACACCCCCTGGTGCCCTACTTTAGCCCGTATTTTTACTCCCGACGCAGAAACCCCAGATCGGAAGTTCTTTCGCAGTTTTTCGTCGCGGAGCCGCCGCCACCCTCTGTTCTTCTTCGGGAGGGCTAATCTGGAGGCTGAATTGGCCTCCGGAGAGGGGAGATCGTCGCCATCGTCATCATCATCACCACTCCATCATCCCTCCATGACTTCCCCCTTCATGTGTGAGTAATTCCCCTGCTGTAGGCGAAGGGGATGGTAGGGATTGGATGAGTTAGATCATGTAATAGTTCGTCAGATTGTTGGGGGCATGTTGCCTATCATCTACTATGGTGTTTATCATCTTTGCTACAACTTGTTACTCTTAATGCTTGACACTTAGGGCCCGAGTGCCATGATTTCAGATCTGAACCATATGTGTTTGCATGAATATATTTGTGTTCTTGATCCTATCTATGAGTTGTATGCACATGTTACGGTTCGGAACCGGCGATCCCAAAAGTGACAGCTTGGGACACCAAAGGGGATGGTCCGTAGTTTGAGGATTACATGTATCCATTGAGTTCATTGCTTTGTTCCGGTGCTCTTTGACAGGAGCACCTTAATATCCATTAGTTCCTTTTGGCCCCGTTCGTAGCGGGATGGTAGGACAAAATATGTTGTGCAAGTTCTTATTGCAAGCACGTACAACTACCTACGGGATACATGCCTAATGTTTGATATTTGCCTAGATGATCATTACTTTTCCGTGTGCCGTGCCCCAAGTTAGAATCTATCTCATCCATGCAGCGCCCAACCATCCATCTCCCTAGCCTACAGTATTTAAACCTTGCTTGTCACTAGTTGCTACTTTTGCCATTTACTACTGCTATTTACTTTTGCTGTTTACTTTTTACTATTACTATCATCACTATCATATCACTGTTACCACTTATCTTTTGTTGCAAGTTAGTATATTTCAGGTGCGGTTGAATTGACAACTCAACTGTTAAAGCTCATAAATACTCTTTGGCTCCCCGTGTGTCGAATCAATAAATTGGGTTATTCTTACCCGCGAAGACTATCTCGATCCCTTACGGTTGAGGGTTATCACGCGCGCGGCGACGAACGGCAACAAAGGTTGTGCTAGCAGGCGCGGATGAGGAGGATTGCCTCTTTTGTGCTAAGGGAGCAAGGCCAGCACGCCAATTCCCAAAGTAACCCCCAAAGGTTCCCCGATCAGTGCAAGAAGACCAAGACGACGGGCATGTAGGCGGAGGTCATCACCGAGCCCACCGGCGAGTCATGGACGGCGGCTTTGCAGGCGCAGGCCACCTTTTGTCAGGATAGACTGCGCCCATGTCCCCCTTCGAAATTGTCGTTGTGTGGCAACCCTTCCAGCCAATGTTTTTGGGGGAAGAGGACCAAGGCAGATATAAAAGGAGGGCAGAGTGCTGGGTAGGGGGGTCGACCATTTGATCCTCAACCCTTGTACACTCGTTCTCTCCAGCCGGTGCAATCCCAAAACCAAGCAAGAGTAGGGTTTTACACGGGGAGATGGGCCGAACCTGGGTAACTCTTGTGTCACCGGCCTGCTCCCGCTAGCTCGCACTCGCCGTAGCGTCGCCATGCTTAGCTGCAAAGAAGGGTAAGGCGGTAGGAACGAGCGCACCCCAGTGTTCGAACCTTTGGGTCCCCATAGCCCCGATTCCAACATTTGGCGCGCCAGATAGGGATGTGCCACTGTTCTTCCAGTCTGCTCTAACTTCCGCTTCGGTAACTCCATTGCTGACGCTCGCCGCGTGCGTGCCGAGCGCCGGGCAGCTCGCGTCCCCCAGACGGAGCCTGCGGGCTACGACAATCGCCACCACTCTGTCGGCGCAGCATCTGCCCCCGCCACCGACCCGGCTGCTCATGAGCAGTAGGACTCTTCCCTGCACCCCTCCGTGCAGGCGGACGGCTGCACGGCCACTACGCCGTCCTCCCTCGCCCGCCGTTGTCCGCCGAACGCGCAGGCCGCGCTGCTCATGGCGCGCGAGCTCCTTCGTTACCGTCCAGCTGACGCCGGCTACGACGCTTGGCTTGGCTGCATCACCGAGCTAGACAACGCCGCCGGAGACGCCCCGACGCCCTCCCACTCGCTCCTTCTTATGTTGTCTCGTGTCGCGGACGTGGCGCACAGTATTGGGCTCTACCGCAGGGTGCGTCGACTGCAAATTAAAATTTTCCTACGCGCAGAACATCCAGGAACATGCTAAGGGAGATGGATCACAAATCGTTACCACTAGACGCGCAGTGCCGTGCAGCGGAAGTAGAGTTGAGGCAGCGTGTTCCCGGAGTCGTCTCGCATTCCCGGAGTCGTCTCCTCCTTGCCGATCTCCCACGTAGCCGAGGATCCCGTAAACTGGTTCACCGGAGCGGCGCAAGTGCACCGCCACTAACGGTATCCGCGCATGCAGGAGGAACGTCGTGCGGCGGACTGCTAGGTCCGATCACACAACCGGCGGCGAGTGGAGGTGGCTAGTTTCAACACATGCAAAGCCCTAATGACGGCGCCGAAGCGATCAACTTGATAAGTGTGCCGCACCTCCACTATATATAGGCATCCGTCGCGGGCTCAACACTTGGGCCTCGCACGGATCCTAAAGCCCAAAATATGTTTGGTCTGTATCCGAGTCGGAGTAGGATAAAGTCTGACTCGTGGAGTCAGATCCAACCTCACAGGTTCCTTCCCTTAAGCGTGCGACCCCTTAGGTTCAAATCGGCTTGGTCGCAGGTCGGATCACTTCCGACCAGCTCGGCTAGTAGCGGCCTCTAGCAAGGCGTGCCGACCACCAAGTAGACTATGAAGCTGGTTAGGCGAACCTGTACAACATGTAACACTTCCATTCCCTTTGCCTCACGATATATGTTGTCGGGCTCAAGGCGAGACTGTCATCCTTGTGCTAGCCCGACCTCTTTCTCATTCCAGTGATGCCGACCCAAACCGGATTATCTCATAATCCTTGTCGCATGGCCATGCTTATCCTGGTTGGATCACACATGGGGCCCAGAGTATATCTCTCCTGATCGGAGGGGCAAATCCCATCTTGCTCGACCATGTCTCGCAGCATGGGTCTAGACAAACCCGAAACCTACCTTTGTAACTACCTAGTTACGGAGTAGCGTTTGGTCGGTCCAAAGCAAGTATGTCACCATCCCGAGTACATGCATCAGTTCAGGTCTTAGGACATAGAACGTATGTTGTACTAGAGACTCACAGATGACATATCGTTGTGTCTCGTAGTTGGGTCTGTCCAATCCGATATTCATCCGAGCTTGGATCCAGTCACCTCGGATCCAACCTCGAATCGATCAGAACCATGCAGTTCGGCAGCATCACATGCTTCATGGCTAGTGAGACAAAGTCATCCACTGTACTGCATGCTAGTCTAGTCCGACGTGTGCCCACACGTCACTTACGACTAGGGACCATTTAGGATGTATCATACAACACAGGATCTCACAAACAAGTCACGTACTTGCCAACAATTATCATTGATTACATCCAAGGACTATCCTTATTCATAAAAACATAGGAAATATCATCATACATGATTGCCTCTAGGACATATCTCCAACACACGGAGCGCCTCCGCCACCTCCTCTGCGCAGTGATCTCGGTGAGCCCCGGCGTGACGTGCGGGCGCGTGACCTGGCCCGTGGAGCACCCTTGCCAGCTCAGGACGAGGCCAGCTGCCAGATCGTCCACCGCGCGACGCCCGATGCACGTGTGCTCCTCGAGTAGCAGCGCCAACGCTAGGACTGGGCGGTTCAGGAGGTCGCGACGGCCGGGCGCCAGAACCATGCCGCCCTCGCAGGTGGCGTCCCCTCAAGCGGCGTGGGCTGCAGGGCCTTCACCCGCGAGCTGCGGCGGGTGGTTTGGCACACCAAGTTCAAGCCGGAACTGCCCCCGCGTTACAACGGGCATTTCCAACCCCACGGAGTTCCTTCAGCTCTATGCGCTGAGCATCGAGGCGACGAACGGCGACGACAAGGGCATGGCAAACTGGTTTCCCATGGCCCACAAGGACAGTCCGCGCTCCTAGCTCATGAACTTGCCTGAGGCATCAATCTCTTTCATGCAGCGACCATTGCGACCAATTTGTCACTAACTTCAAGTGCACACATGACCGCCCCTCACCATCAACGACATGCGACACGTGCGACAGCGCCTCGGCGAGACACTCCGCAAGTACATCCGGCGCTTCAGCCAGGTGCTCAACAAGGTTCCGCATGCCTCTAACGCGGCCATCATCTCTGCGTTCTCCACCGATGTCACAGACGTTAGGATGCGCGAGAAGCTCACCATCAACGACGAGTTAGACTCGGTGCTCGAGTTGTTCGACCTCGCCGACAAGTGCGCCAAGGCTGAAGAAGGTTGCCTCTTTGTCCACAACGACCCCGATGCTACGCTCGACGCCTCCAAGGCCAAGGGCAAGGACGTCAAGCACAAGGGCCCTCTCGTGCTCGCGACGGAGCCCGAGCAGAAGCGTGGCCGCGACAGCGACGAGCCTGAGGAGGACAACCGCCTGTACAGCGTCTACCACAACGTGCGCACCCACAACATTGAAGACCGCCAGGAGCTCAAGTCGCTCCGCGACGAGCGCTTGGGCTGTCGTGGAGACCGCAACGACAGCGGCGCCGGCCACGGAGGAGGCCGCGGCAGCGGTCGATGGGACAACCGCAACGGCAACGGCAACTCCCGCCAGTGTTGGCGTGATCAGCCTCGTGAGGGCGCCTGGCGCGACCAGCCTCATGAGGCGAATCTACATGCCAACGCCGCCCTTCCGCCGCTGCCGCCACCCCGGAGGAACAACGTAAACCAGCTTGACGAGGGGGCTAGGGGCTACCAGGAGCTTCGCGCGGTAGCCTGCATCCTCGGAGGAGCTCAGGCCCCCGCGTCCAATCGCCTCTTCAAGTAGTTCTCTCGCCTGGTGAACGGTGCCCTCCCGAGGCCAGAAGTTGTACGGCCCCTCAAGTGGTCGCAGTACACCGTCACCTTCGACTCCAAGGACCACCTGAAGTCCACCGCTGGCGCAGGCGCACTTCCCATGTTGTGCACCCCACCATCAGCGACGTCGCGGTCACCAAGACCCTCATCGACGGAGGTGCCGGCCTCAACGTGATCTCCATCGAGACCTTTAAGACGCTCCAAGTGCCCTACGACCAGCTGATAACGACCAGGCCCTTCTCCGGGGCGACCGACGGGTCTACCATCCCCCTGTGGCACCTCCCTGACACCTTGGGTACCCGCCACAACTACCACACCGAGCTCATCGACTTTGACGTGGCGCACCTTCGCCTACCATACAACCTTATCCTGGGGTACCCCGCGCTCGCCAAGTTCATGGCAGCAACCCACCACGACTACAACGTCCTCAAGATGCCAGGCTGCAGCGGTGTCATCACCATCACCTGCGATGACAAGGACGCGGTCTGCTCCCTCGAGCGCGCCTACAAGGCCGCCGCGACTGAGTATTCAGATGGCGAGGATGCCAAGCCTCCCGAGGCCGCCCCCGTGAAGAAGCAGCTGCTCTCTCAAGACCGCGCGAAGGTGAAGAAGGCATCGGTCGATGGCACCGGCTCAGGCCATGCCCTCGCCGTCGGGGCCTGCCTCCCTCCCGCATGGGAAGGCGCGCTCATCACCTTCCTTCGAGCAGGTTTGGATGTTTCCTCTTGGGAGGCATCTGGCTTGCCCGACGCGTCAAGGGAGGTGATCGAGCACCACTCAACGGTGTTGCACTACCGCATGCCTCGTCAAGCAAGGAGTACGGCGCCAGGTGCCAGGGAAGTAGGAGTTCGTCATCCAGGAGATCTGCAAGCTGCGAGAAGATGGAGCAGCCCAGAAGGAGCGGCGCCCTGCGTGGCTCATCGACCCGTTCGTCGCCCCCAGGAAGGGCGGCAAGGCGCGCATGTGCATCAACTTCGCGAGCCTCAACAGGGCCTGTCTTCAGGACCCATTTTGGCCGCCGCGCGTCGTACGAGGCGCGAGGCTCACCACCAACTATGCCCACATGCCCTTCGGCCTGATGAATGCTGGTGCCACCTTCCAAAGGCTGGCGCGGGTCGGGCGGAGGCCTCGCGAGCCATCGGCGCCCGCGGGCCCTTCGGGTGCCGAGAGCCCCTCTGCCCCCGAGGGGTGAGCTCCTGCGGCGCCCCTCTTTGAGCAACCCTACAACACTGTATCGCCAGGTGGCTTTTGATTATTCAAACTGAGGGCGCCCCATGGGCTGCACCAACCTCGGGCTGACCCGTGACAAACATGGCAGCCGCGTAACTTTTTGGTCGTGTAACGAATGTTGGTTATGACCTGGTGAATTTATGCTTCTTGAGTAATTATATGACCGGCGTAATGCCACCATAAAGGCGCAGCGCGCTCGCGACTCCTCTCCTGACCGTCCCGTGAGTGGGGGCTAGGCACGGCGACTGTGCTCGGGTCCATCCCAGCAGCGTCGATAAATCCAGGTGATCGAGCTCTGGCTCGCGGCCCCGCCCCCGTGCACGCCACCTCACCAAGATCCTTGGTGCTTGATCTCCTCACGAAACAGCCATGAGCAAGTCGGTGAATGCGCGTCGGTCCCTGTACCCCAAAATATGTCAACATGCAGTTACCCCAGGAACCAAGCGCTCGGGAGATGCGCAGGCGATGTCTCACGCGCCAGACAATGACGGCCGCCCGTCCGGGAGACCTCACGAGTGAGGGCTTCAAGGAGCGGGAAATCGAGAGGCACATATCAGAAGTCGTGTGGACCCCTCGCGGGTCGCGGCCCGCTTAGCACCGCCCACTGTGAAAGCTAAGTCTAACCACCTCAGGAGACACGACTATCGCCACTAGAATTCCCTTCTCTCGCGACCTTGGCGACAGTTGTCGCCTCCTTTTCGCGTGAGCCGCTTGTACGTCAAAGGGGGGCTCCCAGGGCATCGCGTCTCTAGGGCCCTCACTAGCCTTCGGTGCCCTTCACCTCCTGGCCTTATCTTGGCATCGTGACATACCAACGGCGGCTGAGATTTGCTCGGGGGTTGGGTCCTGACGACGTAGAGCACTTAGGCGAGCAAGAAAAAGAGCAGGCCTCGCAAGGAAACTTCAGGAGGGAACATACGATTCGAACCACAAAAGCATCAAATTAAAAACGCAGAGACCAGTGTTTCACACACCCCACACGGGGCTTACATTGACCCGGTGCAGGAGAAAGGGAAAAACAGCGAAGGGTGCATGAGGCAGTGTGCTGCTACCCTCTAGATTCCAGCTCGGGCGCTGTCCGCGCCTAATCGGATTCTTCATCCTCGCTCTTGACGTGGAGGGGGCCGTCGTTGCTTCCGATGTCGCAGTCCGCCCTTTCCTCCGCGAAGGAGTCCAGGAGCCGAAGCCAGGTGCACGGTCGGCGGTGCATGTCCACGATGAATTTCGCAGGCCGCCCCGAATGACTCCCCGCCTGGGGAGGTAGCGCGGTCGTGCCACCTCGGCCACGGGTGCCTTGCCCTCCGCACCCGCGCCCCTTCCGTGGCGCTTGGACCAACGTCAGCAGCCGGCGAGGAGTGCCCGCGCCCCCAGGACGGCACCCTGGGCGCCGCGGCGGATCCGAGCCCGGCCTCTCCCCCTCGCCATCGCTACAAGGGCTCACCTGGACCGTGGAGCAGGAGGAAGGAGCTGGAGGAAGAAGATGGGCCGAGAAGTCCTTCCTCGTCTTTATAGCACTCGAAGGAGGGGCGGTCCGCGCCTCCCCGTCTTCGATAGGCGCGGGAAGACAGACGCAAGCAAGGAAGGCAATGAAGGCCTCGCGCGCGCACGGGGCAGTCTCTATGTTAGCCCGAGCAGTTGTCGAGGCTTCTTGGGAGAAGTGGGGGCGTCCCCCTCTCCGTCGTGCGCCACACGTCGCGCCTGGCCCGCAGGAGATTAGGGCCCGCGCCGTATCGTCCCCGTCTCCATCTGCTGCCCGAAGCCCGACTCCAACGACTTTGACAACGTCTCCGAGGTCGATGACAGAGGAGCCGCCAGCCAGCCCGGCATGGCCTACGAGGTCACTGTCAAGTATAGGGTAGTGTAGCGTTAGGTTTTTGTCAAGCCCGTGGGAACTAGGGTACCCAGGCCCGTCTGCCTTCGGCCCAGGACACGACGCGTATCGAAGACCCAACAAGGGGCCCACCAACAGGCCTCGCTGGCAGGACCCATCGCCAGGACCAGGCCTCGCGAGATCCCCCCTAGGGAGGCGGGCGTCTTCAGCAGGCCAGGCGGCTTCACCAGGAGCCTCACGAGGCGGCCTCCCGAGGCGCCTCCCTGAGGCACTCAAGGCGGGCGCCGCTTGGCTCGGTCGCGCAGCCTCATGCCCATCACATGGGTGACGCGCGCGGCGACGAACAGCGACAAAGGTCGTGTCAGCAGGCGCGGATGAGGAGGATTGCCTCTTTTGTGCTAAGGGAGCAAGGCCAGCACGCCGGTTCCCAAAGCAACCCCCAAAGGTTGCCCGATCGGTGCAAGAAGACCAAGACGGCGGGCGCGCGGGGCGGAGGTCATCACCGAGCCCACCAGCGCTTCATCGACGGCGGCTTTGCATGCGAGGACCACCTTTTGTTAGGATAGACTGCGCCCCTGTCCCCCTTCAAAATTGTCGTTGTGTGGCAACCCTTCCCGCCAATGTTTTCGGGGGAAGAGGACCAAGGCAGGTATAAAAGGAGGGCAGGGTGTTGCGATTGGGGGGGGGTCAACCATTTGATCTTCAGCCCTTGTACACTCATTCTCTCTGGCCGGTGCAATCCCAAAACCAAGCAGGAGTAGGGTTTTACACCGCGAGGTGGCCCGAACCTGGGTAACTCATGTGTCTCCGACCTGCTCCCGCTAGCCTGCACTCGCCGCAGCGTCGTTGTGGTTAGCTGCGAAGAAGGGTAGGGCGGTAGGAACGAGCGCACCCCAGTGTTCGAACCTTTGGGTCCCCGGAGCCCCGATTCCGAAACTTTTTGTGTAAAAATTATCCTAGTTTAAATGAATATTGTCTGATTTGTTTGTGTTTGAATCAAATTTGATCAAGTTTGTTAAAATTCATTTGAAATGTAACTGGACATACGCGGCTATCTTTGGATGGCCTGCTCCCACATCTGTGTCCGCAGATTGGTCCCCTCTGCTTGCGGACGAATGCAATGTCCGCTTTGTGGGTCAGGGTTGGAGATAGGGATGTCCCTGATGGTGGCAAGGGAGGCAAGGCATGTCAAAATCATGGAATTGATGGCACACCAAATACCCAAGCAAGCCCGGTGGCAGTAATCACGCATGGAACTCCAGCCATTAGATATACCCAAGCAAGCTTAGACTCATGTGAGCATGGATTTCATTAAGGGGCTACCCCTTTCAGAAGAGGAAAATGCGATACTCATTGTGTGGGTAGGTTTACTAAATATGCACATTTCATAAGCCTCAGTCACCCATTCTCGGTTAAGGATGTAGCCAGGCTCTCTATTGACGTGTATATATTACATGGACACCCATCAAAAATTGTGAGTGATAGGGACAAGATTTTTACTAGTCATCTCTGGAAGGAGTTGCTTAAGGCAGCGGACATCAAAATGAACATGATAACAACGGAGCATCAACAGGGATGGTCAGACTGAGGGTCAACCAGTGCTTCGAGGGGTACTTAAGGTGCATGGTATTTGATAATCCCAAGAAATGGAACAAGTAGTTATCCCTAGCAGAGTAGTGGTACAATACTAACTACCACACCTCATTGACAGCTACTGCCTTTCAGGCATTCTATGGCTTCCCTCCTCCACTGGTTACTGAAGTTGTGCTACTAGATTCATCACATGAGGAAGCTAGAGGAATGTTACAGAGGAGGAGACAACAAGCTGTTCAGATTATCAGAGACAATCTACTAAAATCACAGGCAAGAATTAAGAAATATGCAGATAGGAAGAGGGAAGAGAGGGAGATCACGGTGGGTGACATGGTCTATCGGAAAATTAGGCCATATAGACACACTTCCTTAACTTTGCACAGGTCTCTGAAGCTGCATTCCAAATTATGTGGGCCATATAGAGTACTTAACGGAATTGGAGAGGTTGCATATAGGCTGTTACTGCCAGAAGGATGCTAACTTCACCATCCATGTGAGCCAAGTCAAGAAACATATTAGATCTAAGGTCGTCCCCAGCCATGATAGATCCTGATGGAAACATCAAGGTTGTACCTGAAGAAATATTGGCCAGGAGGGTTATTCCTAGGAACAATGAGCCCATGGTCAAGTGGCTGGGCAAATGGGTGAAATTGCCCAAAGCAGCAACTAGTTGGGAGGATGAGGAGTTCATTAAGACAGTGTTTCCAACTTTTCACACTCGAGGACGAGTGCCATCTTAAGTAGGAGGCAATTGTCATGAACTAGAGATCAAAATTCCAGAAGATATTGACACCTGCGTTCAGGGGCGGGTCCAGGATTTCAAGAGTGTGTATTCAAAATTTTAAAGGCAGTTTTTTGAAAGAGTAAAGCCTTGTTTGATATATACAATTGATTCTAGTACCCATTATACAAATTGGATAATACATAAAGATATATCCTAATATAGTAGATTTACATAATTGATCATAACTTCAAATTCTACACCATATAGAAATACTATTTGTTCAATGCATCTAAGTGCGGAAGTGGCAACATCTAAGAATATAGAGATAGAAAATAAAAAAATGGTAAAAGAACTTACAGATAGAGGATAACTTTCTGATCCTTATGCTTTGAAAATGAGGGATGATCTCCCTTTTCCTTAACTTGCAAGAAAAAATCTTTTTTCATAAATGTAATCAAGCAGTCATTCAACTAATTTTGCCCCATATTTCTTATTAGCTTCTTAACAATATTTTGAAAAAACTAAGCAGCGTGAGATACAGAGAGAAATCAATAACCAATGTCTCATTAGCAAGATGATTTTTTTTCAACCAAGAATCAGCATGAGGAGTAACCCCAGATCCCAATTTTAGTAGTGGTAATGTATTAGGCCACACGAACACATCTATTTTCGATGAACAGAAAATACTTACTGCTAGTTGAACCTAGGGCTTCAAAATTAAAGACCGATGCATGTAAAGATCAGTATCATAGGGGCGAGGGTCGGATATCATGCCGCCGGAATCTGGATGGTGCGCCGTGTCGCGCCGCCCGCCGGTGCTTGCCGCCGTGCACGCATGCGACAATCAGCCGGCTGCCTGGCGGCTTGCATGGGAGCAGAATTTGGGGGAACAGAGAAGGGCGGAGCGGTTTGTTTCCCGCTATGGATGCGTGCACACGATTGCAGCCTAAAGCGTTTTGGGCCTATGGGCCAAGGTCGTGGATGGTGTGAGAGAATAGCAAAGCTGGGCTAGCCTCCGTTTTCGGCCTGAATTAGTTCGCTACCACGTCTATTGCATAAATTTCGTTTTTTCTTGTACACACATATGATATACGCTGTCTATATACCTAGTACTTTGGCAAAAATAATGGGTATTCAGTTGAATACCCTTGACTTGAGGTGGGCCCGCCCCTGCCTGAGTTGATTCAGCTAACTGACAGCTCAGATTTGAGGATACCCCTTCGTTTATGTACTATAACAGACAGTGCTCATCAAAGGGAGTAGTTGGCCGTTACTTTTGGCGCGCTGGACGTCGTCAACTTTTGTCTCTGTAGCTGTCAAGCTGTTGCAGTCTAATCCTGCTTTCTGTCGATCTCTGTCGTTGGCTGTAGTATAAAGCCGAGCTTGTAACCCGAATGGGATCTATCTACCATACTACTAATACAAGTACCCTAGCCACCGCCGCGAGTTAGCTCGGCCTAGCTCATCCCCTTTCTCTAATTTCTCTGAACTCCTCATCTAATCTGAAATTTGTCGATTGATTGGGGAATTTCGTGCTTTTTGGTAGGGTGTGACAGACACTAACGACACAATAATTTTCCGTAGCGATTCATGCGGCACCTCAACACTTTTGTTTTCAATGTTGGACTAACTCTGGTAACTCCGGTATCAGATTTGCAAAAAGTAACGAAGAAGGTCTAGCTGTCATGCTGTAAGTTCTGGTGTCAGGGTCGGGCAAATTGAGAGAAACAACCAAAAAAATGTGGCAAAACTTACAGCATGGACACGCAAGAGAAGAGCAAGACAAAGAAACAACCAAAAATTGGGACAAACCAGGAAGGAACAACGGAAGATGCAACACAGCTAAGCATCCCTCATTCCAATTTTGATTCGTCTGAGCTTCTCCAGTATTGTTCATAGGGATTGAAACTTCAAGGATCTTGCCTTTCCCTCTACAAATCTACAAGATTTTGTCACAAAAGTTCAAACGGGACAACAAAATGAAGTCAGTCTTCAGCTAGTACAGATTACAAACAACTATGCATCATCATAATTACACTAGAGCTAGCAAGGAATAAGAATTTTCAGAAAACTGTAAAACCAAAAGATAGGTAAAGTAAGTCATGGTCATACAGAACTGTAATTAGATAAAATGGGTGCTTTAATCTTGCTGATGTAGATATAGAATACATGGTCATACAGAACTGTAATTAGATAAAATGGGTGCTTTGATCTTGCTGATGTAGATATAGAGTACAACTAGTGCAGATTACAAGCTGTAGTACATATCAGACATAAACTATAGGAAACAGTAAATTTAATTTTTTAGAGAACTGTAGGAATATGTATAGGAACGGTAAGACATGAGCAAAAGAACTGTAATTACATGAAAATGGTGCTCTGATCTTGCTATTGCTACAGAGAATAAGTGGTACTTCTGATCTAGAAGCTCAGAGAACATAGGCTCAAAAAATTGCCTCCAGAATCAGCAGTGTCAAAAGAAGATAGTACGTGAATATTCAGCTCGGAAGCCTTGCGGAGACAACCCATTACGGTAATCTATATTTTACAAGCCATAAAAATAGAGTTCAGTTGATCTCTAACTAAGATCAACCGTAAAAGTAAAAATATAAAGCAATAAGAATGATACAGTGCAACATACATAAATCTGGCGATTATATAAAAAATACACAAGGGATACATGTCAATTACGGTAATCAAAGCACAGTACTTAAACAAGAACCGTAACTGTAAGTGCCATGTCAATTACAGAAAATCCTGCGGCAAAGCATGGGGTATCTTCTAGTTTAAGAAAATCCCTTGTAATTTCGTATGGTGTTCGTTGCTTTGGAATACAAAGCGGGGGGGACCCTTTTTCGGTAAATTTCAAAATATATACACCGGTACACCATGGCTGCTTCAGATGTTCAGTTATATTCGGAAAAACATGATGTGTGTTCAAATGAAATGGTTACTGGAAAAGGATCTCACCTTGTTCCAGTAGAACATGTAGTGATCCATAATTTTTAAAACATAGAAAATGTTCACTGAATTCATTGGATCAGATATCGTGGTTCCACAGGATGGTGATGCAAAAGCACAATATTTTTGAGAATTTAGTAGCAAACCTGCAACGCACAAAAGAGATCAGATGGTTAGCAAATCTGTTGTTCGTCCTGAAGCTAGGTTAGTAAGAGAGAACATTTAGCAACAAAATGAAAAATAAAAAAATTAGAAGCTTGCAGCGAGCATGCAATGTGTGGCAATGAATATTTAAGAAAAGCATAAAAGCCTGTGTTTAGATGGTTACTGAAAAAAGGATCTCACATTGTTCCAACGGAACATGTAGTGATCTGTAAACATAGTACTCCGTATTAGATGTTATCTGAATTCATTGGTTCAGATATAATAGCACAACAGGATTGTGCTGCAAAAAGCACGATTTTCCGAGAAATTAGTACCAAACCTGCAATTCACAAAAAAGATCAAATTATTAGCAAACCTGCCATCTGTCCTGCAGCTAGTTCAGTAAGAAAGAACATCTAGCAAAATCAGATACATCTTTTCTTTTTAATTTTGCGGCAAGCATGCAATGTGCAGAACTGGGTAAATCATTAGTTCTAAACAAACAGGACAAAACAAGAACACAGAAAATGTCTGGCACTCGAGTAACTACGGCCTGTAAGTATCATCCTGCAAATTTTACATTACCCATGAATTCTCAGTTGTTACCTTTGTACAATGGTGTCTAGGTCAAGGATCTCCTACCAGAGCAGAGGTGATACCAAACCTGAAAAATATCACTTAGATAATACTTCCAGCAATACGAATTTCACTATTACTGCAGACCCTGAATAAGTGCATAGCATACCATACAGTATGCAGTACACATGACAGATGTAATACTGCGAAAGCACGATTTTTTTAGAATTTAGTAGCGAACCTGAAATGCACAAAAGAGATCAAATGGTTAGCAAACCTGTTGTTCGTCCTGAAGCTAGTTTAGCAAGAGAGAACATTTAGCAACAAAAATATATGTTTTTTAGAAGCTTGCAGCGAGCATGCAATGCATGGCACCGAATAATTCAAGAAAGCAAGAAACATGTGTTAAGATGGCTACTGAAAAAGGGATCTCACATTGCTCCAACGGAACATGCAGTGATCCGTAAACATGGTAGATGTTATCAGAATTCATTGGTTCAGATCTCATGGCTCAACAGGATGGTGCTGCAAAAAGCACAATTTTTCCAAGAAATTACTAAACCTGCAATGCGCAAAAAAGACCAAATTTATAGCAAACCTGCCATCTGTCCTGAAGCTAGTTCAGTATAACAAAGAGCATTTAGTAAAATCAGATGAAGCTTTTTTTAAGTTTGCGGCAAGCATGCAATGTGCAGCACTAGATAAATCATTAATTCTGAACAGAAAGAACGAAACAAGAATACAGAAGAATCCTGATACTCAAGTAACCACTGCCAGAAAATATCACTTAGATAGGACAAATTCCACTATTACTGCAGACCGTGGAATCCTGCATAAGTGGACAGCGTACCGTACAGTATGCAGTACACATGACAGCAAATGTCAGGTATATGTACTAATAGGAATCAGTATTTGACAGAATGCTTCAAAAGTTTATCCCAGTTGATTGCTGAAGAGGAGATAGAAGCGCTTGTTCAAGACAACCTAGAAATTACTCCATTATAACTCTTGAAGAGTTATAAATCTAAAAAGAACAAAACAGAACCATCCAAGCTAACTATCAGCAGCTTCCAGCCAAGTATTTTAAGAAACAAGCCCAAGGGCAAGAAACCAATCCAAGAAAAATACCTTCAGCAACCTTAAACTGGCATCCTATGAACCTTATGAATGGATTTGTCAGTGCTGCCTCCCATCCTTATCAGTGCTGGACAGCATTTCCTCAAGAGACGGCGTTGGCGGTGTCGATGAAGCGCTACAGCTGGAGGAAGAGCTCGGCATGATCAGATCAATCTAGATGAATTGCTGAAAGAGGAAGATGGCTCGTGATACCATGTGAGAATTGTGGAAGCGTCTCTACCTCCATTGGAGGCCGCCTGATGTTTATTTATTGGTGCCGAACGTGGCAAGCGATGTACAGATTGGTTTTCTAGATAGATAGATCTTGGCCGGCAAGGAGACAAGTCTATACAATTCCATCTCTAATGCCTCTAGATCCCTCTAGAAAACCGCAGGTTATAGATACAGTGGAGCCTAAGTATCCTGAGATCCCAGAGTTGCCAATCCATTACCAAACCATCTTGCGCTCAATCGCTGAAGCAGATTGTCCTTGACGTCGCAATACCTTTGCGCCCAATCAACCGGTTCAACTCCGTCAACTCCTAAGCCGGGGGCCCGATCAGCGGACTGAAGGTTGATCGGATCTCTCCAGTCAGCCACGTAGGCGGACACTCGACGTTTGAACTTCTGCTTGAACTCACTCCATGCCTGGTATTTATAATGGTTGACACGGGCCTGCAAGTTCCATATGCTTCTAAAACCATCCTTGAGCGTGAAATGGTGTATTGCATTCTCCAAAGAATGGTTCACCGCAGCAAGAAGAACCAGTGATTTGTGCCGCAGAATAATCTTTCGACGGCATGTGTATCCTTGGATGACACCCTCCTGTGGGTGTGATGTTTGGCCAGAGGGAGCAAAATCAAAGCACCACAGATATACCTGCCCGACGTCTGGATCAACGGGAAGAATCGCTTCAAGCATTGATTTGGACGGTTTCTCGGATCCAATCCAGTTTGGCGAAAAAATGAATTCATCGACGTCGATAAATGCCATCCACTTGCAAGAACCCTGGTGCGTTGCAGCAGAATGGGAGAAGCCAGCTTCCTGCATTTTGATCCACGGCCAAGGCACTGTAGAGATGCTGATTCCGGCCGACCTCAACTGGGCCACTTGATCTGCAAAGTCGTCCAGACTTCCATTGTCATACAGGAAGAAGTGCTCCACCCCGACAGCGGCATGGTACAGCACCCACTCGCGAAGAAACTTGGACACGTTGTGGACCATAGTGCAAGCGCAAATCAAGTTCTTTGGGGCCGGTGTCACCACCAAGCCACCCTGACTCTGCTGTGGGCGATGATAAGTCGCAATTGAGGGGACGGGGTCTTCGCCGGTGGCTGCCACCGTGACACGGAGCTCTGTGTTCTGCATCGGTGGAGCAGGGCACCGGGTAACCTGCTGTACGGACGTGATGGCCGGGAAGGAGGCCACCACGCCATGGCCGCAGTGGCGATAGATGCACTGGACTCCGCCAGCAGCATGATTGACGCCCTTTGCAAAGACAAGGACATGGCCACTGTCGAGAGTTGCAGAGGTGAAGGCGATCCGGTCGCTCCAATTCAGCAACGACGTGCGGCCAGGGCAATCAGCAGAGGCAGAGGCAGAGGCAGCGGAGGTGGGGAGCAGCAGGGGCGCTTGGAGCGGCTGGAGGCTCCGGGCAGGCTCGGGCATTAGGCAGACGTAGGCGTGGCGGCCCGACCCCGGCAGGCTCCCGAGCGCGCTCGCCGGGGACGACGCCCCACCCTGGAAGGCGCACGTCGCCTTGGCGCCAGCTGGCTCGGCGTCAGCCAGGAGAAGGATCTCCCCGTCCGGGAGCAAGACGGCATCAGCGTCGTCGTGCTGCGGCGGCGAGCGGTCGGCCCCCGATTCCGAGTTCGAGGGGAGGCAGGGCGGCGGCGGCGGCGAGCGGTGGATGGGCAGAAGGCGGCGCGGGAGGTTGGTTTCCGGCTGCGGGGGCGAGGCGTCGGCCTCCAAGTCCGACAGGAGGTAGGGCGGCAGCGGCGAGAGGGCGAAGGGGGGCGGGGCGAAGGGCGGAGAGCAGTCGGCGCCGGGGCCGAGGGGCAGCAACGACGGCGAGAAGAGCGGGACGCCGGCGTAGGTCCCGCCGCCGGCGAGCAGGAGGAGGCCGGCTGACACACCGCCGGCGATGGTGAGGACACGGCGCAGGCAGCTGCGGCGTCGGTGGTGCGCCATGGCGGCGGCGCGATTCGGGCGGGGAGCTGGAGATTGGAGTTCGCGCGAAAACTTTGCGATGGATTGCGAGGAAAGATTTTGCCGGGTTTGGGCGTCGACGCTAGGTATTATACGCCGTATCGGGTCCGACTACGGCACGATACGTACAAGGTAGCGTTCTATCTACGTATACGCCGTACCGACTTATACAGACCGACCGACCGATGCAGCGAGGTTTGGGTTCGACGCCAGCTGTTCCCTCGGGTCGAACCGCCGTTGCTTCGCGTGCAAAAAAAAACAGCTACGTTGGGCCGAGCCTTCGTTACACATAGTACGGGCTGGTGGACACTAAAAAAAAAGAATCGGGCTGGTCTCGTGTGTCACGTTTCTGCTGTAATTTTCTTCCTGCTCCCTCTATTTTCAAAATATAATTGAATGTTTAAGTTTGATCAAATTTATTAAAAAATATGCTAAAATCTAAATGTCAAATACACATAGTACGAAAATATTTTTTGTATGATGTTCTAGATGTTAATGTATTTGTTTATAAATTTGGTCAAACTTAACCAAATTTGAGTCAGGTCAAACATAGAACTTCAATTATTTTGGAACCTAGGGAGTAAATAATAAAGCCAATTTTTTTGTTTAGAGTCACCCAAATTAATCTCTTTATCGAGAAACCTAAATTAATGTTGATCTTCTTCTTCAGCCTGCGAGAGGTGGCACGTGCCTTCGATTCAGGCGTCTGCGGCGCCGGCCGCTCGGGCATGAGCACCCATCAATGGTCGTGAGGAGCATCCGCGCAAGGGGTTGGACGACATCAGGCCTGCGCGGAGCTGCGCGCGGTGCGCGATAGGCCAGGACATATCGGGGTCATTTGAAGAGACCGTTTGGATGACCCAAAACTAACCGGTTATTGATCTGGTCGTTCGCCCGGTTAGTATAGGGAGTCCGGCTATAGATGCTCTAACCGCGCTCAGTTGCTCATGTTGTTTCTGTCAAACGAGATATGTACTAGGAGATAGATAAGATAGATAGCCGCAGGATTGGTTTAAGTCATTTTTTCGGTTGTAACTAAACTCCTTATCTCCTATTCTTCTTCTCCTTCAAGTCATGTATCTCCAACAACTTGTACGCGTATCAGGGACTCGCTATCCCCTATATAAACACGTACCACGTCCCCCTCGAAGGGTAAGACGTTTCTGCTCTCGTACATGGTATACAGAGCCTCCTCTTCCAAGAAGGTCTAGCTGTCGTGCTTAGGGTGCTTCATAGATCACAAGGGACTGTTTATTTGACCTCCAACTGAAATCAAATACAGGGAACAAAAAAGGCAGAGAAAAGAGTAGGGCCTAAAACGTTCTCACCTAACGACCCTGAGACGCAAAATTGGGGCAAAACTTATAGCATGGACAAGCAAGCAAAAATTGGGGCAAAACATACAGCAAGAACACTGGGACAAACCTGGAAGGAACAATAGCAGATGCAACACAGCAAAGCATCCCTCACCCCAATTTTGCTTTGTCTAAGCTTCGCCAGCATTGTTCATAGGGATTGGGACTTCGGGGGCCTTGCCTTTCCCTCTACAAATCCACAAGATTTTTCTAAGAACATCAAAAGGGACAGCAAAATGAAGTCATAGACTTCAGCTAGTATCATCACAATTAGACTTCAGCTAGCAGGGAATAAGTATTTTCAGAAAACTGTAAAACCAAAGGATAGGTACAGTAAGTCATGATCAAACAGAACTGTAATTACATAAAGTGGGTGCTTTGATCTTGCTGATGTAGATAGAGTACAAGTGCAGATTACAAGCTAGTACTCCCTCCGTAAAGAAATATAAGAGCACTTAGATAACTAAAATAGTGATCTAAACGCTCTTATATTTATTTACAGAGGTAGTACTACATATCAGACTTACACCATAGCAAACAGCAATTTTTAAATTTTCAGAAAACTGTAAAACGAAAAGATAGGTACAGTAAGTCATGATCAAACAGACTGTAATTACATGAAAATGGTGCTCTGATCTTGCTATTGCTACAGAGAATAACTGGTACTTCTGATCTAGAAGCTCAGAGAACATAGGCTCAAGAAACAGCAGAGGCTGACGACTCAGTACACTAATCATCTGTCAACTAATGACCTACAGTCCCAAAACCCAAACTTACACTGAACTATATTGGCAACAAACCGACTTCCGGAAACAGTAAATACTGGCATACATGGACCGAGTAGATGGACTGTGAAAAAAGAGATTCACGTAACAGTAAACTGTGAAAATATATCTTTCATACTACCGGAATTAAACTTAAAATAGCGATCAACAGTAGCAGGTACTAGAAGACAAAGAGAGAAAAGGGAATTATATTAACCTACATACATGGACAAAGAAAATGGACTTCAAACAACAAGTAACTGAAAAAAGGTCAAATACAATTAAAAAATATACTTGCTAAGGTGATGAACAATAGCTGGAAATAAAATATAAAACCCATACATACATAGACACAAATAGTTGAGGGAAATTATATGACAAACTAAAACAAAGAGAGAATAGGGAATTGTATTACCTACATACACAGACATAAAACATCGGAACACAAAGAGAAAATACACCTACCTACAATAAAAAAAGAAACAAAATGAAGACTGTAAAACATATACATGCACACGGTGTATGCTACTGCAAGCCTATATATTACTGAAAAGTGAAAACTAACCCAAAAAACAAAAGAAATACCAAAAATATAAATCAACAAGACTGTCATTTCAATTTGCATTCAACATATCTGGCTAATGAACATTCCCTATCTCAATGTGCAGGCACATGATACATCAAAAGCAAACAGAATCGATGAACTTTCTGCACACACAAAGACTACATACCACATTTCTAGCACCGACCGATGTTTGCTTCCATTTCAGACATTTCACTTTCTGCACACACAGAAAATAAAAATGGAGCATCAGGTAAACACCATACTGTCTAGAATCACCGAGCCCGCAATCAAAATGGAAAACTAAGAGTATAGGCTAAAATACTGACATGGGTCGCATTGAAATCATACAAAACTTTATCAAAAATTATCGTCATCCATCGATAGCTTCTGTAAAAGCTGCAATAAAAAGAAACATAGTAAGCAGTAGCACAAAGCATGAAAACCTATTAAACTCATAAAAAAAACTAAAAAGACATAAATTAACCTGGGAAATAGGGTATGAATCATCTTCAGCAAAGTCATTGGAAATTTTTTGCCTCCGGAATCAGCAGTGTCAAAAGAAGATTGTACTTGAATATTCGGCTTGGAAGCCTTGCTGAGTACCCATTAGAGTAATCTATATATTACAAGCCACAAAAAATAGAGTTCAGTTGATCTCTAACTAAGATCAACTGTAAAAAGAAGGATATAAAACAATATGAATGATACAGTGCAAAGTACATATATGTTCCGTGACGATTATATAGAAAATTACATAAGGGATACATGTCAATTACAATAATCATAGCACAGTACTTTGAAAGGTACCTTAACTGTTAAGTGCCTAAAAACTGCAACCACTAGCTACTCCATCAGCGGAAGTGATCATAAGAGTGAACAGGATAATTTCGCAAGAACATCAATACACTCAACATATACTAATCAATCTTGTTGATAACACAGCAAGAACCTCACAGAAGGGAATACTATAGCACAACATCCAGGTCACGGTAACAAATAGAACTAACAATCCAATAATTTACATCCACTAAAAGAATATAAGAGCAAGCCACAGGTAATTTGCAGTGGACAAAGAAATTTTACACAAAGAGCAGGGGGGTGAACATTGCTAAAAAATATATTGCATAACTGAACATTGACATTACACAATAATCCAAGAGCTACATAGAAGGCAAATTAGATAAGTGACAACACTTGATGTACTGCTCACGTAGTTCCCTGATAAATACTGACAAGACGCCTAGAAGTTACGACGCCAGCATGGAAGGAATAAACCAATTACACCACCACACATGCATACAGCAGAGCACTTGTATGCAAAAATGGGATCAAAAAATACATGGGGTATCACAATCATCTAAAATACACTTATTGTTGAAAACCCACATGCTCATATAAACTGTTTGAAAACTCATAAACTAAACAACTTACTACAGATAAAATGCAGGCATACAATAGAAATTCGTTTTGGAGCTCATTTTTTTTAAATCAAAACAAAAGTTTCAATGCTTCAAAAATTATGAGAAAAATCCACAGTATCATATGGATGTATACTGCATAATCGCAATTTTTCATGACGAAATACATTGACATGAGAGCTACATAAAAAAGACAAATTGCTGACATTGGAAACAGTGAACACTGTGTCACTGTTCACTATATAAAACCAACGATTTTCACTGTTTTGTGTAGCTCACAAGTCAATGTATTTTCTCATGAAATTTTACACACTTGTAGTATACATCCGCATGTCGATGTGGAATTGTTTTCAAAAAAAATGAAACTTTGAAATGTTATTTTTGAATGTTCCAAAAAAAAAGGCTCCATGTAGCCCAAGCACCAAAACGCCGCACTCCCACTTCACGCAGGCGCGCGAAAAATGGACAGATAGAATGGACCAGCATTTACGCCATACGCTTGTGAATGCAGGCTATAGGTCAAAAGATAGCAAAGTTGCATCTATGTCGACAGTGTGGCGGATGTAAAAAATCTCGATCAACTGAACATGAAAAATAATCCTATACTTCATAATCAGTGCTGTTTGAAGCAACTTGGAAACTACACAACAAATAACTAAACAAAATGCTACAGAAAACACTGCCAACTCCCCCAAAAAACTAAATCCAAACATTAGAACCTAGTAATATGCTGCCCAAAGCTAGCTCTCAATTCTCATCACTGAAGAACTGCAGGATAAAAAGGGAGCATATTTTTGCTCCAATTCGATTAAAAATGTATTCGGGGACAAATCAGAAGAGCTACCTACGGGATACACTCCCTCAATGTGACCGAATCACGCCGATATAACAAGTTTACAGTCAAATTAGTGCTGAAATCTGATGAAACCAAACCAACACTACACGCCCAGGTGAACGGATCGGCGAATGGACTGAATCACTCAACCACTTAACACATTTCACTACCAAATCAGCAACACGGCCAGCTGAGCAAGGACAGGCTCACCGGCGTGGTTGAGGTCGATCACGGAGCAGGGCGTGGCTCGGTCGTCGGAGCAGGGCGTGGCTCGGTCGTCGGAGCAGGGCTAGGTGGTGTGGTCGGCCGGAGCAGGTAGCTTGAGGCCGCCGGAACCGAGCCAGGGGAGGCGGGCGTGCAGTGGACGTCGGGGGTCAAGCGAGGGAAAGCGGCCGAGTAGAGGCCGTCAAGGTCGTGGCGCCGTGGCGGCCGAGCAGGGGAGGACGGTGGAGGTTGCAGGGGCCGGTGTAGGAGGGCCGCGGGGCGAGGGGAGGGTGGCGGAGGCAGGAAACTGTAGACAGAGGAGAGCGGGCAGCAGCCGGCCAGCCCACCAGATTCCTCGCGCCGCTGTGGTTGGCAGGGGGGGACATTGGTCTGGTCTCTGGTTGGACGGGGACAGAGATAGGGATGTTTTTTTCTCTTTAAGTTGAGCAATGGATAGTTTTGCCATGGGTAATTTTGGAGTAAAAAAACGAGTGACATTTTAACGGGAGTGTTATTTTAGAATATCATTTGAGACTAGAAAACAACCCCGACGATCGTTTTACAGTTCTTCTTCTTCTGAGCCTCCCCCGCTCTCCCCTTCCGACCTCTCTCCCTCCTTTTTTCGACAACTCCGAAGGTCGGATAGGTGAGGGAGATGGGTGAGGTCTTGATAGTGTGGATATTAGATTAAGTATCTTCTCAAATAAAGCAGTTTTCGATGCAAATCTCTCACTTCTTGTTGATCTTACTACGGCCATAGTGGTCAGAGTATTGCTAGCCCGAGTTGGCTTTCTTGTGGGATCTGAGACACTACTTGCTACCATCTCAGATCTAGAGTATCATGATACGTCCATTTTGCATCATGCTTTTATATTGATATTTATTGCATTATGGACTATTAATTCACATTATGATACAACATTTATGTCTTTTTATTTTACAAGATTTACATGAAGAGGGAGAATGCCGGCAGCTGGAATTCTGGATTGGAAAAGAGCAAATCTGAGATACCTATTCTGCACAACTCCAAATGTCCTGAAATTTTACGGAGAATTATTTTGGAATATATAAAAAAATATTGGGCGAAGAAGCAACAGAAGGGGACCCACCAGCTGGTCACAAGCCTGGGGCGCGCCCTACCCCCCAGGGCTTGTGGGCCCCCCTGGCCATCGGCTGACACTCATCCTCTGGTATATGAGGGGTTTTGACCTAGAAAGAATCATAAGAAAGCTTTCGGGACGAAGCGCCGCCGTCTCGAGGCGGAATCTGGGCAGAAGCAATCTAGGGCTCCGGCGGAGCTGTTCTGACGGGAAAAGTCCCCTCTGCGAGGGGGAAATGGGTTGCTAGAGTGACAGAAGCCCTAGTTTATGCATTGCTTCATAAGGGGCTGATTCGGATCCATGTGTTTCATACTATGATTAGATTTATCTTAATTCTTCTTATGCTTGTGAGAGGGGTTAATCATAAGTGGGAGGCTTGTTCAAGTAAGGTCAGCACCCAAGCACCGGTCCACCCACATATCAAATTATCAAAGTAGCGAATGCGAATCATATGAGCATGATGATAACTAACTTGACGGTAATTTCCATGCGTCCTCGGGAGCAATTTTCTTTATATAAGAGTTCGTCCAGACTTATCCTTTGCTACAAAAGGGTTTGTGCCACCTTGCTGCACCTTTGTTACACTTGTTACTTGTTACCCGTTACGAATTATCTTATCACAAAACTATTTGTTACCGATAATTTCAGTGCCTGTAGAAACTACCTTGCTGAAAACCGCTTGTCATTTCCTTCTGCTCCTCGCTCGGTTCGACACTCTTACTTATCGAAAGGAGTACGATAGATCCCCTATACTTTTGGGTCATCAAGACTCTTTTTTGGCGCCGTTGCCAGGGAGTGAAGCGCCTTTGGTGAGTGGAATTTGGTAAGGAAAAATTTATATCACGTGCTGAAATTTACTGTTACTTGTCACTATGGAAAATCATCCTTTGAGGGGTTTGTTCGGGGTATCTTCACCTCGATCGTAAGAACAAAGAGTTGCTCCTCAACCTACTGAACCTACTGAAAATATTTATTATGAAACTCCTTCGGGTATGATAGATCAACTGCTAGCTAATCCTTATGCAGGAGATGGAACACTACATCCTGATATGCATCTAATATATGTAGATGAAGTTTGTGGATTATTTAAGCTTGCATGTTTACCCGAGGATGAGGTCAAGAAGAAGGTCTTCCATTTATCTTTGAAGGAAAATGCATTGACATGGTATAGGCTATGTGATGATAGTGGAGCTTGGAATTACAACTGATTGATATTGGTCTGGTCTCTGGTTGGACTGGGACAAAGATAGGGATGGTTTTTTTCTTCTTTAAGTTAAGCAATGGATAGTTTTGCCAGGGGCAATTTTGGAACAAAAAAACTAACAAGCCATTCACATTTTGACTAACAGAAAATGAGTGACATTTTAACGGGAGTGCTATTTTAGAATATCATTTGAGACTAGAGACTGACCCCGTCGATCGCTTTACAGTTCTTCTTCTGAGTCTCCCCCACTCTCCCCTTCCGACCTCTCTCCCTCCTTTTTTCGGCAAACTCCGGAGGTTGAAGAGGTGAGGGAGAGGGGTCTGGTCTTGATAGTATGGATATTAGATTAAGTATCTTCTCAAATAAAGCAGTTTTCAGTTCAGATCTCTCACTTCTTGTTGATCTTACTACGGTCATAGTTGCTAGAGTGACAGAAGCTTAAATCCTAGTGTATGTGTTGCTTCGTAAGGGACTAATTTGGATCCATATGTTTCATGCTATGGTTAGATTTATCTTAATTCTTCTTTCGTAGTTGCGAATGCCTGCGAGAGGGGTTAAGCATAAGTGGGAGGCTTGTCCAAGTAAGGTCAACGCTCAAGCACCGGTCCACCCACATATCAAATTATGAAAGTAGCGAACGCGAATCATATGAGCATGATGATAACTAATTTGACGGTAATTTCCATGTGTCCTCGGGAGCACTTTGCTTTATATAACAGTTCGTCCAGGCTTATCGTTTGCTACAAAAGGGTTTGAGACCCCTTGCTGCATCTTTGTTACACTTGTTACTTGTTACCCGTTACAAATTATGTTATCACAAAACTATCTGTTACCGATAATTTCAGTGCCTGCAGAAAGTACCTTGCTGAAAACCGCTTGTCATTTCCTTCTGCTCCTCGTTGGGTTCGACATTCTTATTTATCGAAAGGAGTACGATAGATCCCCTATACTTGTGGGTCATCAAGACTCTTTTCTGGCGTCATTGCCGGGGAGTGAGGCGCCTTTGGTGAGTGGAATTTGGTAAAATAATAATTATATCACGTGTTGAAATTTACTGTTACTTGTCACTACGAAAAATCATCCTTTGAGGGGTTTGTTCGGGGTATCTTCACCTCGACCAGAAGAACAAAGGATTGCTCCTCAATCTACTGAACCTACTGAAAATATTTATTATGAAATTTCTTTGGGTATGATAGAGAAATTTCTAGCTAATCCTTATGCAGGAGATGTGACACCACATCCTGATATGCATATAATCTATGTAGATGAAGTTTATGGATTATTTAAGCTTGCAGGTTTACCCGAGGATGAGGTCAAGAAGAAGGTATTCCCTATATATTTGAAGGAAAATGCATTGACATGGTATAGGCTATGTGATGATATTGGAGCTTGGAATTACAACCGATTGAATTTGGAATTTCATTAGAAGTTTTATCATATGCATCTGGTTCATCGTGATCGGAATTATATATATATATTGACCTTGTGAAGGAGAAAATATCGCTCAAGCTTAGGGGAGGCTTAAGTCGGTGTTATATTCATGCCCCAATCATGAGCTCTCAAGAGAAATTATTATTCATAAGTTTTATGCTCGGCTTTCTCGTAATGATCAATCCATACTCGATACTTTTTGTACTAGTTCTTTTATGAAGAAGACTATTGAATTCCTATAGTATCTTTGGGAAAGAATTAAATGTAACTCCGAAGATTGGGAGCTCGATAAAGGTAAGGAGTCATGTATAAACCTTGAGTTTGATTGTGTTAAATCTTTCATGGATACCAATGCTTTTCATGAATTTAACACTAAACATGGACTTGACACTGAGATATTAGCTTCTTTATGTGAATCATTTGCTACTCATGTTGATCTCCCTAAGGAGAAGTGGTTTAAATATCATCGTCCCATCGAAGTAAAAGTAGTAGAACCCATTAAAGCTGAAGAAGAAATCATTACTGATAATGATAATCCCATTGTTCCTACTACTTATGTTGAGAAACCACCTTTCCCTATTAGGATAAAGGAACATGCTAAAGCTTCAGTCGTGGTTCGAAAGAGTAACATTAGAACACCTACACCCCCTAAAAAAATTAAAGTAGAACCTAATGTTTCTATGGTTAAGGATCTCTTTGAAAGAACATGCGGTGCCCCCATGTTTGGTTTTGGTAATTGATGACAATCTCTATGGACTAATGATTGCCTTGAGTTATATTTGAAGGGTTTTTCCATAAGCTTTTCTTGGAGTCCATTTGTTGGTTTCAAGGAGAGTTTGTGATGACCAAGGTGCTATTAAGTAATTATCCAAAGATTGGTCTCATGAGTGTTGAGCTTATTGCAAGCATGTCTTGAAGAAGAAGAGTGTGTGATCATTCATGTTTACCTTCAAGACATCATCCAAGAAAGATTCTAGGTTGATCAAGACTAGGTCAAAGAGTGAATAAAGTTGATCAACACACAAAGCATAGAAGATGTACCGATAGGGATCGAGCGATCCCATGGTATGGTAAGCATTGTCAATTACGCTTTGTGTATTAACCCATGGTCTTCGTGAGAGTTCTTTGTGGGGTTAGGTTGCGGTGTGCAAGTTCAAGTAGGATCATCACGAAGAGATCATATGCTTGAAGCTTTCCGTCCATTGTGGTGGTAATGGACTTATGAAGATGTGCCAAAGAGTGGCTCACCCATAGTGGAGTATGGGGGAGCAATCTACTAGTCTTCACCGAGCCAACACTATCAAGAAAGGTGGTCCGGCTTGAGGGAGTCAAGATCGTCTTCATCCAACTCAAGTGGACTATGAGCAAGGCAAAGGTTTGCCCTTGATAGATTTTCTATTTTTACCGGTCTCATGGTGGTAGTTTGGAGACCGGGTTATAGGATCGATTGTCGTACTATCAAGGGGGGCTCTCGATGAGTAGCTTGATCGTATCGTTCGTAGAGAGCTCAAACCATTGCATCCTTGCATCATCTTTATTGGTTCTTGTTTGATTCTTCTCCTTGTGAGATTTGGAGCTTATGGTCATCTTGATGACAAGCTCGAGTTCATCGAAAACGGAGTTCACTCATGCATCTTCTATGATGTTTTCGATGTTCGAGGTTATGTCGGTTCTTCTCTGATGGAGGGTTCACTCTTCTATATCCTATGCATACCTCCCCTGCCTCTTGTTACTATAACTAGTCGTTGTTTTGATGCTACTCGTCTTCCTCTATCCAACAAGCTTGAGTTTGCTCAATTCGGAGCTCACATGAAGAAGTTATGGCAGTTCTGGTTTTCTTGCATCCTCTGTTTTCTCTGTCGTGTTCTTGAAAGCCTCAAGTGGTAGTACTGCTCTCTCGAGCGGTAGTACCGCTTGTAAGCGGCAGTACCACGGCCCTGTGCCGCGCGTAGTATCGCTGCTTTTGGGGATGCGATTTTTTGTGTCGGGTTTCACGGTATGCGGTACTACCTACCCCCTCAAGCGATAGTACCTCTTATAAGCGGTACTACCTCTCCCTCGAGCGGTAGTACACTTATAAGCAGTACTACCTCTCCCCTCGAGCGGTAGTACCTCTTATAAGCGGTACTACCTCTCCCCTCGAGCGGTAGTACCTCTTATAAGCGGTACTACTGTAACGTCCAAGATGCGACTATATCTCCCACGTGTCGAGGCACGACTTAGAGGCATAATCGCATGTTGGTATGATCGCAAGAAGGTTATCTTCACACATTCCCATGTACAAGAACAAAGGGGAAAATAAATACATAGTTGGCTTACAATCGCCACTTCACACATTCCCATGTACAAGAACAAAGGGGAAAATAAATACATAGTTGGCTTACAAGCGCCACTTCACACAATGCATAAATAAGTCATACATTCATCCAAGTACAATCATGGTCCGACTACGGACAAGTCCAAATGAAAATAAGATAACCACCCACTATGCCCGATCGGCCCTAGTAGGAACCACTACTGATCGTTGGGATACGTCACGTACATACGCCCACGTTCCTCATCGAACTCCCACTTGAGTTCCTGGCCATCAAATGAATTGTACTCGATAGAACCTGCACCTGTGTTTGTAGTAAACGGTGAGTCACGAAGACTCAGCAATCCCATTCCCGGGTATCAAAACTATTAAAGCCTTTGGGTAAGGATAAAGTGTATAAGTGGGCTGCTGCAAGCACTAAGCGTAGATGAGGTGGCTAGCTTACGTATCAACAGAGCGAGAAGAGAAGTGAAAGCCATCGGTCGTGAACTAATCATGATCACTAGATGATCTTGTCTACCTACGAGTCATCCATAACCCAGCCGTGCTCTCTTCCTGAACTCCCCCGAAAAGAGACCATCACGACTACTCACACGGTAGTGTATTATTATGTTTAAGGTTTTGTGTCAAGTTGTCTACAACCGGATATTAACAAATTCCAATCCGCCACATCCGCGGGCACGGCTTTCGAAAGATTATAACCCTACAGGGGTGTCCCAACTTAGCCCATCACAAGCTCACAATCCGTGGAGTCGCAACTCCATGTTGGGAAGACCCGAGTATTCTCAGAATCCCGTGCTCAAGATATTTCGACAAAGGTAAAACTAATCCAGCAAGACCTCCCGGCGTGCCGACACCCTGATAGTAGCCGCGCGCATCTCGTCTCAGGCCACGACCGGGTAAGCACTACGTACAGCAACCAAAGGCCCCAGAAACGGGGTGGCACCACAAGTGGCTCTAGTTTGTACCAACACTCATGAGGAGCACTGGCCCGGGGGTTGATTAAGAACTCGGGTTAATTACTCCCTATGCAAGTTTTTTTAGTTGTTAGGAAAATGGTAGTACCAATGTCGGGCCTTGCTGTAAAAGCTTTAAGCAATGTGAATTATCAAGGGGGCCCATAAACCCCAACCGTGTTAGGAACGCAAACTCAAGGAACATAACACCGGTTTATCGGGTCCTAAGGCGGCATGAGTGGAACAAAACACCAAGCAAAAGGCCAAGCCTTCCACCCATTACCAATATATATGTGTATTAATTAATTCAGATATATATTGTGTTATCCCAATAAAGAAGACCAAAACATGGAGCAATCTTCAACTTCACCTGCAACTAACAACGCTATAAGAGTGGCTGAGCAAAAGCGTACTTAGCCAATCAAGGGTTTGTTTGGACGGCGGTTAGAGTGTTTCATGGCAACATAGGAGGCTGACAAGACAAGAATAGGCATCGAGGCATAACTATAGAGCGAGACAACTAGCAAAGCAAGGATAGAGGTGATATCGGGGAACGGCCATCTTGCCTGTTATGTCTTCGGTAGGATCGTAAGCTTGCTCTCCGTAATCGTACTCAACCGGTGCCTCGACCTAGGACTCAAACTTGTCCCCCGGGGCTACCCAAAGTAAACAAGCATCCATATAAACACACATGACAAGAAAAGTAACACATGCTACATGCACGATGCATATGAATGCAAGAACGAAGCTACGGTGCTACCGGTACGGAAGGATATGGTGTCGGGAAGGCACGGTGTGTGAAAGATGGATGTGGGCAAGCTCTTGGCAAACCAAGTATGCCACTGGATAGATTGGACGATTACGGTTGAAAACAATATAACGATCACCGGAAACGGATGCACGGTTTGCAAATGACACCCACAACAAGATGCAATGCACAACTGGTAAAAGCAGCAACATGGCAACTTTGGAGCAAAGTTTAAATATGCTACAACACTTTATCATAAGAACTCAAAGCATGGAAGTGAAGTAGACATGTTTTTCTACAAATATGAACAACTAGAACCATCTAACACTTACTAGAGCTTGATTAAAACAGCAGGTCAAGAATGCAAAAGATAACAGTTTTCTGACTTGGTGAAATTTATAGGGCATGGCAGAAAACAGAATTATGAAGCAAGTTTATTGCCCTCAAACCGAATGCTACAGCAACCTATCATGGCAAGGAAAGGCATGGAATCCTAGAGCAATATGCATACAACAATAATGCCCCGCTTAGAATGACTAGATGTTCATGGATCAAATGCTAGCATCAACATAACATGGCATCATGAATAAAACTGTCTCAGACTTAGTGAAAATTTACATGACAGAAAAACTAACATCATGAAGGCATGTTTACAAGCTTATTTCACTCTTCTCATAGCAATTCATGGCATGTGGAGTATATTGACAGAATGTAGACATGATGTAGAGCATGTTCATGTGCAAAACCACCCCAAAGCATATATGGATTAAATTGCACAAAAATAACAAAATGCAATATGCAGCAAAAATGACATGTTTGAAAAATTGCTCCAATGCAAAAACTAATGCCACCACTGGATTCCTTGGATTTTTCTAGCCCAAAAACATATATAATATGTTGGGGTCTTATAGAAAAATCATCACAATTTTGCAAGATGCAAAACTGCCCGAAATGGAATATAACAGAAATAGCATTTCCTAAAAAGGAAATGTCCAGATTTGGACTAGCCGAAAATGGAAAGATTGCTCTTTCCAGAAATGGAATATTCGCTGGGATCTAAAAAAACAACGAAGTAGGGCTTAGAGGATGACTGGTGGGGGCCGCGTGTCATTGAGATAGAACAAATGAAA